>JAZGTH010000005.1:0-600000 GCA_036877525.1 Chromobotia macracanthus | reverse complement strand
GGGATGCACTAACCCAGGTTTGGACCAGTTATCAGAAATGGACAACTCTACCACATCATCAACTTCTCAGCCCTTAAGATTCAGTCCTTACATGGGCTTGGCTTGACAGTTCCTGCTCGCAATATTCTTTCAGTGTAAACAGGGACAGTTCAGGTTTAAACGAAATTGCCCGATGTCCATCAGAAGATAGAGGAAAAGAAGAAAACAAAACACCAAAAAAAAACCAACCTTGCAAAGAAAACAAGGCCAGAAATTCAATCAGACTCATCGTGTGTCATTACACCAGTTAACTAGCAAATAAAGTAACATTTCACATATTTTCACCCTATTTTTTAACCAACAATAGCACATTGAAAGTGTCTAAGTGTGCAAAACACATTTTCAAATGGCACGCTTAGGCCACTTGCCATACCACGTGTGTGCCTTGATCAGCATTTAAAATAACACTTTTAAATGCTGATATAAAGCATTAAAAATAACACTTATGAACGCTTAAATTTAGCTTTCAACTCTGAAATATTATTTCCCCTAATCATAACACATTTTTTTAACAATCATATTTTCCCCTTTTCTAAACAGAAAATTAACTTTTAAACTTCTTTTACAAGCAATTGTATACAACACAATAACGTTTACATTAAAACATCATTCACACATCTATGCAAAATCTCAATAACAGAGATAATTTATTTACTTCATTTACCAAGAGAAATCTATATTCAACTAGTTGTTGTTTATCCTCCGTAGCGCTTATGCAAATCTTCCTCATTTCACTGATATAACACTTAGTTATACTATTTCAACATACTTAAGTTATACTCCTTTGTTATACTTCTTCAGAAACAGATTCACTGCTGTTCTGTATATGTGAAAAACTCCATGTGTCTCCAAGCAAATTCAGTCAAAGGGACGGGGCTAACCTTTAACCTGTTTAGTTACTATTACTATTCTAAATAAATTTTATTTCCCAACTTTATACGTCTTTATTCTGTCTTTTTTCAAAACAGTACTCTTAATTCACAGATATTCTTTAAAAAAATACTTATTTTACATAATCATGCATACTATAACATTTGTTTTTTGTTTTTTTCAGCTCCAACAGGACTTCTAGTAACCTGGGTTACAGCTTTGTGTGACAAACAGGTTTCGGGAAGCATTTCTTTTATTTATTTGTTGTTGTTGTTGTTGACATCACATGCTGTCTGTTAGATTAGCATGGTGTTGTACCAGTCTTAAAGAATATAAAGACATAGTGCTCTTTCCTACTCAAAAATCTATTAAATTAGTCCTAATGTAATCTATTAAATTAGTAATATATTTATCATCCTAGTCAAAGCAGAAACTGACAGATTTAATGATGATTTGTTTCACTGAAAGATTTAGAGGAAAGAGCAATTTCCATGTAGTGATAAGGTACATTCACAGAAAGCCCACAAGCAAACTGCGATTGGTCATCTCAATCAGACAGCTGGTGGTTCTTGGCCAGAATAAGCTGCACTGTGAACTAGACCTTATGATATTTGTCAGAGGTCTGGCTTCTATAGACTACTGTCTATAAATTAAATTGTTTATTCTCCACACTTATCAGGAATTAAAACAGTCAAACTGAATTAGATAAAACTGTATTGATAGTTCTGTTGAGGAACTCCCAGGCAGAACTTTATATGAGCCTAATCCATATTTACAGGAATAGATAGGGTCATGGTTTCTTTAATTATAAATGAGTGTGAGATCACCCAACAATGAAAATTCTGTAATTTTTTACCGATCCTTGTGTCCTAAGTCAGAAAAAATAATAAACCAAATCACAGAGTTGGGTAAAGGATCACCCCCTTGTGTTTGTATTTTGTTGAACCACGTTTTGCTTTAATTACAGAATTTAGTATGTTGGGATATATCTCTACCAATTTTACACATCTAGACTTTGCAATATTTGCTCACTCTTTTTTTGCAGAACTGCTCAAGTTCATATAAGTTTAATGGTGACCATTGATGGATGGTGGCTGTCATTTTACAGGTTTCCAATGGAGTTTTAGTCTTTGTTCTGTCTAGGCCATGCAAGGACATTCACCTTTTTCTCCAACCACAGTCTGGTCAATTTTACTGTGCGCTTTGGGTCAACTGTCATTTTGGAAGGTAAAACTTTATTCCAATGACAACTTTCTGTAAGAGGGCAGCAGGTTTTCTCCAAGAAGTTGACGGTATTTTGCCCCATTTATTCTCCCTTCTATCCTGACAAGTGCTTCAGTTCCTGCTGCACACCCCCACAACAAGTTATCACCTCCATGCTTTACTGCAGGAATGGTGTTATTTGGATGGTGAGCTGTACTATCCTCGGCTTTCTGCCAGACATATCATTTGTTAGGCCAAATAATTTGATTTTAGTCTTATCTGATCATAATACTTTTCTCTGTCGCCTCAGAATCTTCAAGGTGCGTTTTGGCTCAGTGGTGACTATGTGGCCTTTCTTGAGGAGTGTCTTTTTTCTTGCAACTCTCCCATACAAGCCACATTTGTGAAGAATTTGTGATCATTCACACAATCATCACTTTCCATCAGTTTCCTCATTCTTCAATCCATTTTGGAACAACGTCCTGATCCACGAAGGGTCACAGTTGTACCAAACACCTTCCACTTCTTAATAATAGACTTCACTGTGCTTCTAGGCATTGATAAAACCTTTGAACTTTTTTTGTATCCACCTTCTGACCTATCCACAACTTTATCCCAGACATTCTGCCTTGCCTTGCACTTGCCACCCACAGTTGATTGTTTGCTTCAGCTGCACTTCCAAGAACTAAAATGCTTCAGGAATAGCTCTTTTTATGCTGAGCTAATCAAAATGACCACAATTGATCACAGGTGGAAGTCAAATGGCTTGGTGTGCCATTGAGATGGTGATTAGGTACATCTGATTGAGTTTGCAAGCCATTTTCCACATATTTGAAATGGTTTTAGGCATAATAAACTACTCAATATTCAAGCAATTACACTGTACTGACTTCGTACCCAGCAAGCTAAGCACTTCTACTCAATAAAAGTCTTGACACCAGCAAGTTGTCATTAAGATGATTTACTGAGTAAAATGTGTAAAACTGTAAAATAAAATGAATACATAAATAAATTGCTACATGGTGAATGTTAAGTCCAGTTGTGTATAACATGAGATAATCATGCAAATGTTTAAACAATATAAATGCACCGAGACATAATTGCTTAATATAATCTTTTTAGTAGTATTCTCTCACTGCTGTATGATCAACCTCACTCATTTTAATCTCTCTATAGTCACCAATGAAATTTGTCCCACAGTCAGAGCGCAGCTGCTTGGCAGGACCTCCAATAGAAAAGAATCTTCTGAGGGCATTGATCAGACTTGAGGAAGTCATTGACTCAATCACATCAATATGAACTCCTCTGGTACACATACACCTGAACAACACTGCTCACCTCTTTCTGTTGGCTTGGCCACCCCTAGTACATCGTGAAATCACCTCCCATGGCCCAAAAACATCTGAGCCGACATAGGCTACAAATGGATCCACTCTTTTCCTTTCCACTGGCAGGTCAACCATCTGTTGTTCCTCCATCTTGCCTCATCGCTTATGACAAGTAACACACTTCTGGATAATACTGCCAATGCATCATTTAGCCCCAATTATCCAGAAGCCATTGGATCTCATGGTGCCTTCAGTCAGTTGTCTGCCCTGATGCTGCACACGTTCATGAAAATATCTGACCACTAGAACTGTGATGTGGTGGTGAGCTGGGATGATGAGGATTTGTTTCTTTTTCCCCTAGCTCTGGTTGTCTGATGCATCCACCTACTCCTAGCAATCCATTGCTGTAAATGATTGTATTCAACTTTAAAATTAGACTATGTGAGGGAATTTTACTCCTGGAATTGGTGCATTTCAGCTCTTCTGGATACACTTCATGTTGTACACTCTTGATGATGATGATGATTTCCTCTGGGGTCGCTTACAAATAAGCCCTGTGAGCAAAAGTGCCAACCAGTACACTAACTACCATCACTTGGTCTAATGAAACATTGGGCAATGTCATTCAGTCAAGCCACAGCTCTGTTTTCCAGTCTGAGAATTGCTCAAATCTTCTGGTGCCTAGCTGACTTTGATGTGGGTAGACACAATTTTAACCTCTGAGCAAATTTCAACATCTTCCTCTGGGTTAATAAGGTCCTATAAACTTGGGTTGTCTGAGAGCTCCTCTGATGGATAGTGCAAAAATGAAGGTCATGTGAGCCAGGTTGTGGCCTCGAACTTGGCAGAACAAAACGAGAACTATGATCGGCAGGATTTTACTCAGACGAAACATACCTTTATTGCTCAAGATGAGTAGACTGTCGAATAGACTGCAATGCACTCTGTTGCTCACATATACATGGAACCGTCTTGACTCATTATAGATGTAGCCTAATACTACTCTGCTATCTGTATAGAATCTTGTTCTGTCTGACTTTGGTTCTGGTTTAATGAATTTTATGAAGCCTGAGGTTTGAGACAGCAAGTGCTTCCCATGCCCTTAAGTACATCAATTGCCTCCTCCTCTGTAGGAAATGACTTTAAGGCATCATCTTCATAGAAATCTTGTTCGATGAATCTCCTCATATTATTGCCATGCTCTTTTTCCTCTTCTCTGGCAGCTCGGCGAATTCCAAAAATGGCCACTGCTGGGGAAGGGTGATTTCCAAGTATGTGAACTTGCATCCTGTAGTCCACGCCCTTCTAGTCAGATCATTGTCACGATGCCATAGAAAGCGTAAGGCATCACAACAGTCTTCCCAGACCAAGAAGCAGTGAAATGTGTATGATGCAGATATTCCTTGCACATTAAACATGTCAAAAAATTCTGATCTGGCCAGGGACCTATTGCTTTGCTTATCTATAATAGCATAAACGTGCCTGCCTTGGTTGGGGCTGCCAGCGGCTAAACATTCACAAGGCATATTTTAGAGCACGAGTCTAGAACTAGAACACCATGGTGCTGGACCTGAATGACGAGCAGACATGTGTCTGTAACTTTCACATTCAGAGCATTTAATTAATGCATCACAATCCTTAGCTATGTGTTTGTTTGATGAGCAGCATGTAAAACAAATGGACAGCCCTTCAAGATTCTCCTTCATTCTAATGGCTTTTCTCTGAAGCCTCTGCTTTGCTTGAGAGAGTGAGGCTTACGATGTATAGGACATTGCTTATCAACCTCAATGGATTCTCTCTGTGAACTCTTGGCATGAGAAAGATTAGAGGAGGGCATTACATCGGTTTTATGGACTGATACGGGTTTATAATGGGTGTGTGGCTTTCAATATATCTGTTCATGTGTGGTACAGAATAATAATATGGCGAATGCCAATGCTAATTAGCGTGTTTCTCTACCAGCAAATAACGGCCACTACGGTGCTCAGAACTTGCCAATGGTAACTGCAAACACTCGCGGAACATCAATAACATATACTAAATAAACATACACATACAAATGTACCTACATCAAGGCATAAAACACATTATAGTTGGTGTTGGACGTGGGGCTTTATTGTCCATTTTTTTTCTAATAATCATACATTGTTGTACGTTTCACATCGCAAGAATTTACACAACCTCATAAAATACGTACAAATTCCATGAGCTCAAGCTCAGTCTAATGGCGTCTGTGGTATAAAATAAAACTAGCCACCTACATATATATTTACATACTGATAAACAATAAAAATGACCCATTACCTTTTCTTGTTCAATTGTGGCTATGTTTTCCTCATTAATATTGTGTTCCCTTAAAAAGCCAAAGATCGTGATCCATGTCTCTTCTGTAACGAATGAAGCCGTATGATCATCATTCGCCTGAGTAATGGCCACGAGAAAGGATGTCGTTCTCTCATGATGTCGTTACCTCAACAAACTTATCTCTTGGCCACGACATATTATGAGAGAAGGTCCCTTCCCGGTCACCGTACAAAATAAATGAACTCTGTTATATTTTAGTGATTTCAATGTAGTTTTCAGGGACACCCCCCGCAGCCAACCACGCCGACATGCTCACAATCACCCGCACCTTCCCCCGCTACTCAACCAGCACATGAAGCCACACTTACTCCTCACTTTTCATCTGGTCTCTCAGCTTGCTGTTGTGATTTTCCTGGCTCTCCCTCGTTATACTCACCTGATATCTCTCCAGCGTATTCTAGTTACTGTCTGTTCACCATTACTGCTCGGACCTGCAATACACAAGAAGACTTGTGTGCACTTATCCTAAACTGATAATAGTGATCGTACCTGTTTCCTGACATCGCTGTTTATGCCAACATATGCTGTTATGTTTGTCCAAATAATAATCTGATTTTCCTGATGTTTTGCTGTTTGGAATCTCTCTAGTTGGACTAGTAAGACATTAAAGCTTGCGTTTACACTTACCTGCCTGTTCTTCTGAGTGTATGCTGACAGTAGTCACAGTAGTCAACCTTTGCTCATGAGGAAAAACGTAACAAAAAATATAGAAATTAAGATCCCTGATTTTAAGACTTTATAAAGTTATCATGAAGTTAAAATGTCTGGGCAGGGGACATGCCTCATAAAAAATGAAAGAAATGTAATAAAATTGACAATGATGTTTAAATCTGTTTTAATCTTTCATTTCAAACTGTAATGATGACTTTTGTTCTTAAAAAATTATATAAGGAACCAGTACAGTTACCCTCACTGACGAATAATATGACTTTGTACCACTGTTAATTTAAACCAGTATTGACAGCATTTAAAAAAACAAGAGAAATTGCATCTCCAGTTATTACAAATGTGAAAACCTAAGGTGAAAATCCTACTCAGGCTAAAATCAGTTTCCACTCTAATCTTAGGAAGTGATTCTTATTGCTAAACCAAAAAATTTGTTTGTGTTTCAAACCATCCTGCTGCTGTTTTTTTTTGTCTTTGCACTTCTTGAAGGATTTATTTAATATACATTCAAAACCTCCATCCACAGCTCCTGCCCTGCTTGGAAAGCAATTTCCTACATCCCTGCAGACGTATGATGGGACATGAAGGATCTGACTAAGAGTCATGCAAAGGGCCAGAGAGGTTGGTCAGACTCTGAGGTAGCTCAAGGACACACTGCTTTCAGAAAGCATGTAAATAAACATTTTTATGTAGGACTGCAAGTCATTCAATTTATTCTGTCAGTTGCTGTAGTTTCTTGTAGGCTGTGCTGCATTATTTTATCTTTGCACATTATTTGACCAAGTGTAAACCCAAAAATTATTTTCATTGACTCAGTTACAGTGTGACTGAAATCTTGCATAATGGTGTAAAGTCTTGTGTGCATCAGTGCAAATTATTATATGAGGAAAAACCAGGAGAAAACTGAGTCTAGAACCTCCTTTACTGTCCCACCAAAGCTGAGGAGATTTCTGAAGGGAAAGATAAAAGAGTTGTGTGTTAATGGTGGCAGAGAAATTAACAGATTATATCCAAATATTTATGTCTGTAGGTTTACAATTCACAGTGCATGTGAAAACTTTGGAATTAATCCAGATTTCTTTCATAAGACATTTTCTCATAGTACCACTGGAATAATGTCTAGTGCGGTGGATTTCATTTGATACTGCTGAGTGATGTACTCAGTTACTGACAACAGAAATCTTTAAGTTATTCCACTGCAGTACATTCTAAACTCTATTTAGTGCATCTAAAGACCCTAGAACATCTAAAGGTCTAAATTCAGTTAATAATCCAAAGGCGAGGTTCCTCTCGTTTTAATGTAGTTTCCGTGATGGACTTCTTAACTGCATGGTCAAACATTTTGGATATTTTTTTCATGGACTCTACTGGCCTCTGGTGGCCACTCTCATATATGCATGCACACACAGGTTTCACTGTTCATCATCACCGACTTACAGTAATTTTTCCCCAGGGTAATGGTTCACTATGTTTGGGAGAAATTTGGTTAATTTGATGGAAAAGTAAGTAAAAGGAAAGTTTTTATGCTGATCCAATAACTCCTATCCTCTAACCCTCACGCAACCCTTTCTGCTTTGTATTTTTGTCATAGACATGGCTTATATTTGGATATACAGTGCATTCAGAAAGTATTCAGACCCCTTTAACTTTTTCAGTGTTGCAGCCTGATACAACATGAATTTAAATGATTGTATTCTTATTTACACTCGGTACCCCATAATGACGAAAGTAAAACAGAAATTTAGAAATGTCTGCATAATAAAAAATACTGAAATACAAAAATCATGTAAAACAAACTGAAATATCACAGTATAAATATTCAGACCCTTTTCAACGACACTTGAAATTTAGTCTATCTCTGTGTTCTGCAGGCAGTTCCTTTGACCTCATGGCTTGGTTTTTACTCTGATATGCATTATCAGCTGTAAAACCTTTTATATAGAAGTGTGTTACATTCCAAATCATGTCCAATCAGTTTAATTAACCACAGATGGACTCCAATGGAAGTGTAGAAACATCTCAGCAATGATTGAAATAAATGGGAGACACCTGAGCTAAATTTTAAGTGTTGTTGCAAAGGGTCTAAATACCTAAATATCACACTTAATTTGTAAATTTTTTCTTTTTAATAAATTTAGATATTTTTAAAACACATTCGATTCGGCATGCACATGCATGAATTTAAATGACTAGTATGAGGCTTCAACGTAACAAAATTGAATAAAGTGAAGGGGAATACTTTCTGAACACACTGTAAATTTATGTTGTATAATAAAGACAGGAAGACGGGCATTAAGATTACCCAATTGCTTAAGCTTTATTGATAACATGAGATTTCTACTTAAGAGGCAATCAATCACATATTCTCACACACTCTTCATGTGCGTTCATGTAAAACATTCCACTGACTGAGTACATTTCTACTTTAAATAAATGACAAAAGCCTCACACTCACAACTCCAGACCTTCAGCCAATTCCGTGCTTACATGCAATGATTTTGGCTGCTTCTGCTAGTTGTTCTAGCACTGAGATTGGGTTTAAAACGTGCAATTACCTCTAAGACAAGAAAACAATTAAAAACTTTGGCAATGATAGAACCTGCTCATCTAGACAATGTGTGCAGTATAAAACAACTTCACTGAAGTCATAACACAAAATGGACGGCCGAAAACACCAGTGCTGCATAGCAAAGGAAATTCAGATTTCACTTCATGATATTGCCGTACTTGTACTGCATCAAGACCTGCACATAATTTAAATGAATACATTTCTATTAGCAGGGCAGAACACATATTACATTGATAACCAACAAATGACTGTTGTGCTCAAAATAATCAAATTCCCATTTCAGAGACTTCAAATTTGTAAAGTGTACTGTTTCACATGTCCACGCTGCATTGATGTAGCTGAAACAAAAATCCTAATTTCACTCTAGGCCTCTATGTTAAGCAGGTTTAATCTACAGTGCTATCAACAAATACATTTACATAGACATACCTTCATCCACTTTTCTTTGAATAAATGAATTCACCCCACGAAGGGGGTAAAATCGTGTAAAAATGCATTAATTCCATCAATCATTCTGAAACATCTTGATTCACAGACACCAAAGAAAGCATAAGAGAAAACAAACAGAACCGAAGACAAGCTATCACAGTCTGTCCTCCTTTGATTAAATAAGACACCTTGTATAGTTATCTGCATCATTATTATTCAGTAAACTTGAGCTGGTCAGAAGATGTATTCGTTGGTCATCTTGAGTGAAGGCATGGCCTCATTGACGTTCTGGTCCAGTCTACGATACTCCACTCCACGTGAGCAGAACCCATCCCTCCAGCGTCGACTCTGAGCCAACAACATGATCTGCAAAATGATCAAGACAAGATTACTCACAGCTTTGACTGCGCTTCACAACTAATGCTAAAGATTTGCTTAATTAGTTGCCAATTTTTTAACTGAAGTTCATTGGCTAAATGGTAAAATAAACAGTCAGTTTAACAGCCATGTTACAACAAATATCAACAAATATTTCTGAGTGTGTGATGTGTACAGCTATGTTGTGCAGACATGCTGCTCATTTTAAACTAAGGTTCTTTTGGTTCATTTTATGCCTTGCAGTCAGGATGGAACAAAGCTGCAACAAAGCTGAGGTTCAGATCTGAACCACAATCTGACAGTTGAAGATCACTGCACTAGTATATAACGTTGGAGAGTTAAACATAACGTATTCCACTACTGTGATTATACTTCAATTTGCTCTATTATATTACACTCACCTTTTAATATTTTTTAGTCTCCTCTGATATAAATTACCCAACTGTAAATGATGTGCATGCTGTCACTGTGATGTTACTAAGAAGCTGCAGCCGTGGCAGGGATTTTTTGTGTGGTGCCCAGCCACATCATAATGAATATAGCGAAAATGCTATTTAGCATATTTGTCAAGGTGTACATAATTTTATCACTTGGTTTTAAACTGGTTACAGTACTTAAGTAATTACTAAAGTACTACTAAAGTTATTAAAGTATTACTAAAGTAATTCAATTAACCCAACTGTGTGAATTATCTATGTTTGAAAGCTGCAGAACAAGCACTAATAAGAAAAGTTTGAGGGAGCATTTTCTTCCTCAAAATGATGGGAATGGATTACTCTGCACCACACCAGCAGAAACTAAACTCTGGTACACTCCAGAAATACCAGTATATTATAGCAGCAAATCATTTCAGCCCGTCTGTCAGCCACCCCTGGTGTGAAGAGTTCCAGGGTGTTGCCCTTTGCCATGTGGCCTTAGAAACCTCTTTATAATGCAAAGTTTTCTTCTGTTGCATCCTTTCAAACAAAAAGTGAGCGTTATAGACTATCAGACATGAGAAGAGATTATACCTTTCTCTTGTTATGGTAGGTGATGTACACAATGGCCACTAGAAAAGCGATGATGATCAGATGAAAGAAGAAGTGGGAATCTTCATCCTGTGTTGTATAGATTGTCGTATCCTTGATGTGTACATCTATTTTTTCCGGGCTCTCAGGCAGACTTTTATAACCATCAGGAAGAAGGTCTCTCCCATCACCCTGGTTGTCTTGTGGTGTCACAAGGACACTGATAAATTCATCATTATCATTATCATCATCTTCATCAGTTTCGCCACCTCCAAAGCTCAGGGTTGGTTCTGGAGAAACTACGTTGGCCCTGTAATTTAGGTCAGCATATGGTATATCTCCTGCAGGGGTGAAGACAGTCGACAGCTTGTCTGCAGGCATGCTGTTGGTCTTCAGATGAATGTTTTCCAAAGGTTCTTCATGCTTAGCTGTGGTCACAGGTTCATCTGGGGCAGCAGTAGTGGATGCTGCTTTGGTGATATTGATGTTTATACGAGGGGCTGCAGTTGTATTCAACTCCTCAAGTAGTTCATTAAAATCACTCTCATTCTTGGTGGTTGACAGGTTTTTGTCAGGTGTGGCCATGTTTTCAGTTTTATGTTCAGTGCTGGCCTGCGTCATGTTAACTGTGGATGAAAGACCAAATATCTCAAAAGCATGTAGAGTGAAATCTAGCCAACATGACAAGCTTACTATCGATTTCTGCAGACAATGCAGGTAAAATGAATAAAATATTCCTATAACACTTTTCCAATGTATTACTTTCATTATCACAATGTTTGTACTAGTTTTGCACATTATAACAATACTAGAAAAGTAACACAATACTCTGCTGTTATAAATGATACTAATTCTCATTTTATTAGTATCGATACTTTAGGAATGACAGTGTTTAAATAAGATACATATGTACTGTGTGGTGCTGATATGTGTGTAGCACTCTCAGCGCTACCTGCAGGAACATCGGATACATCGAAAGTCAAGGCTGCAAATTGCAAGTTCTCTTGCTGAACATCCACAGTTGTGAACAAAGCCAAAACACATAGCGAAATATGGCATTATTGCGTACACTGTCGATATCACAAAGCCTGTTTGTAAAAACATGTTTCAAACCAATGCTGATGAAGGGTAATGCGTCAAACCTGGCAAAACATCTGGCAGACATGTTGTTCTAGGTTTCTGCTGTGGTATCGTATCAAAGTTATAATTCTGGTATTGACAACATTAGTTTGTATATGCCCCTTAATCCATTCATATGCAAATACACACAAATGTATAAATATTATATAAACACATAAATCTGATATAACATAGCGTTAAAACTATTTGCCAAGTCTGATTCATGAATGTCTGGTGGAGGCAGAGATTTCTTAAATAAAACTTCTGCCTATGCTTTCATTTTATTTGTTTGAGTCTGGATGTCCTAAATAAAACAAAATTCTAATAATTTCTTTAGCTTTCCAAATGGACAACCATAACTAGATAGTAGAGTTTGAGGACAAACTTTGTGTAGGCTTGACAAAGCCCGGCCTGAAAAGTGTATAATGTTTTGAAATACTTTAGGTCTAGCATTCTCTAACACAAAGTTTAACGTTTTAGTATATTGTTAACACTTTTTAACAATCTAGCGTGATTTTAGCACATTGTAGCATATTTTAGCATGAGGTCAAAATATTTTACATGAAGCTAACAAATAAATAACATTAATTAGCTAACATTAATTAGCATGATACAAGATACAGTTAAACTTGACAAACACTTTTTACATGATGCTGCTAAATTTTAATATGATACTAGCATATTTCACCATGACCATGATGCTAACATGTTTTAGCATTAACATAACACTAGCACATTTTAACATGATGATAGCGTTTTAATATAATGCTAACACATTTTAGCATGATGCTAACATGTTTTAATATCAATTAACCTGATGTTAGCATGTATTAACACATTTTAACATGATACCATCACGTTTTAACAATAAATAGCATGAAGCCAACATATTTTAACAATAATTAACATGACGCTAGCACGTTTTAGCATGAGGCTAAAATTATATACAATTTTACAGGCTAATCATTTTGGAAATGTATTTTATTTAGATTAATTGGTAAAAATGTTATATTTGATTCTGCTGCAAAGAACCAAAGCAAGAATAATATTTAGTATTGTTTTAAAATATGTTTTGTCCAATGCTGGTGTTTAATTACGTTAAAAGTGTGATATTAATACAATTACATAAAACAAATATTTATAAAGCATTCACAAATTTCACAAATATTATTTTTGAAAATGTCAATTTCAGTTTCAACATCCTGAATTTTCAAAAAAAATTATTTCGGTGCATCACTCATTTCACATCTGGTATGATGTCATTGTGACAAAGATTACATTTTTTTTAATTCATTTTATGGGCTTATAAAAAAAACATCTCATTTTAACTGGTTTAACATTTTAACTAGTTGCTGGAAGCCCCATGCAGTTAAAGAGGCTAAAGATAAATTGCAAACTTTTAAGAATCGAACAAAAACAATTTGAAAGAACACTTTCACACGCTTTCATTGTGGCACAAACCTCACATAGGGTTTGTGCAACAGCTTAACTGTTTACTGTTATTGGCTACTGAGATTTTGGTTTTGTGTGCATTTCTGCAAATAACCTTGCCATTGTATAAACGTTTAAAAAACGATGTGTACATAAAATGTTTTGAAGAGAAGCAGAAAAGAAAGACTTTAAAGACAAACACGTAATAGCATTATTTTAATATTGATTAGAAAAATTCCTACTTTTATTATTTAAACATAACACACACACACATTTTACTCTATTTACGCGCAATAAAAACGCTGTGTAAAAACGTTGTGACATTATTGTAATTACAGTAATAAACACACCCTCTTTTTGTCAAGGATGTCTTGACCGTGTGCTTCGAAAACCACATTAAGCAACTTCCGAACAGAGGAAAAAAATTAGCAGATTTGTCGCTATGTACCATTTACTTTACATTGCCTTGTTATTTATTTGGGTTGAGTGAGAAAAAACACAACAACCCCCCCAAAAAAACACGCACTAACCTAGCGCAAACAACCCCGCTAACAGATAACCTGCGCGCAAAAACACCCGGGCCAGACAACCCGCAAAGGCAAACCACCCCGCTAACAGACACTACACCTGCGCAAACAACCCCGCTAACAGACACTACACCTGCGCAAACAACCCCGCTAACAGACACTACACCTGCGCAAACAACCCCGCTAACAGACACTACACCTGCGCAAACAACCCCGCTAACAGACACTACACCTGCGCAAACAACCCCGCTAACAGACACTACACCCAACAACCCGCTAACAGACACCCAAACAACCCCGCTAACAGACACTACACCTGCGCAAACAACCCCGCTAACAGACACCCACACCTGCGCAAACAACCCCGCTAACAGACACTACACCTGCGCAAACAACCCCGCTAACAGACACTACACCTGCGCAAACAACCCCGCTAACAGACACTACACCTGCGCAAACAAATGCAACATGTCGCTCTCTTAGTTGGTTTCTTCAGCTCGATCAATCAAAATCTCACCAGCCAATAAGAGTAAAGCACAGTTAAGCCCCGCCCACATGTAAAGTTTGTGCCAGAATGTTGAACGTAAATTTGCGGATTGACAACGAAACCCGTGAAAGCGTAAACGAAACTCTGATTTGCAAAAAAGAAAGATTAGGAAGTAGGTTGAAAAATATGCTTGTTTGAGAACCATGCTACACTTTTACCATCGAGTTTGTTTTTATTTTCAAAGTGTTTAAGTCTTTAAGATTGTTTATTTTTGTTCGTTTCTTCAAAGTTTGCGTTCATTTTTTTGGCACAAAATAAATCTCTTTAAAGATCTTCAAAAATAAAGACTGAAATGATCAGATTCGTGTTTATATGAACCTGCTGCTATGACACGTACAAAAGTAACCACGTCATACACAAATCGAGACTTCCGGTTCCAGAATCAATATCATTTTAGCTGAAGTTAAGACATACTTATGTTTAATAACTATCATCATTTACCAATACATGTATTAGTAATAATGGCATATATGATATACAATACATGTGGGTTAAACGCTTTAGACTTAAAGAGGTTAACGGTAACAGACGTGCGCTCGAAATGAATTGGGGAATACGCCGAATAAGTAACAGATATTAAACTAATTGGCTTTAAAACCTCTATCTTTCACTTACTCGTTGCTGTCACTGGGTCGCATCTGACACACAGGATTAGCGACGACATTAACACTAAAAACAGCGACATATCGTAGCGTCTTCCTGCTGCTTGCTGCCCCACCGCCATCTTCCGCATGTGATCACGAATCTGCTAAACAGCGCGCGTGCGCCAAATACAGTCTATAAAAATGCATGAAAGTTAACTCCCAAACGTTATATTATTAACCAAAGGGTCATATTTAATAAACTTTTTAAATGTATAATTAAAATCAGTAATAACCCATAAAATAGCATTTGTTGCACGTCCACACTCTCTGGCTTTACAGAGAATGTGAATCTACGTCACGCCGCGTTGCATGTTGGGGTGGGACCACCATCTGAGGAAAATCGCCTTGTGCTGTTGATACTAAAACCGTGGAGGTACCTGCTTACCATTACGTTTCATTTTTTACCTTGAAATTAAATCTACACGTTATTATGGTGTCTATTGCAGGGAATATAGATCTTTTTTTATTGCAATGCATGACAATTTGATGGTTTCGGTAGTTTTGCAGAATTGTGTATGCTGTTAATCAAGCACTCTCTATATAAGCACCACTCTGACACTTCAACTTCTGTCAGGCCTTCACTTTTGATGAGGTTACTTACCTGTTGGACTGTTTGCCTGTCTTCCTGGTTTATCCATCGTCTGCTCCTTTTTCTCTACAAAAGAGAAAAGACTGTTTACATTTATCTGTGGATTCACAGTTGTCTGTTGTGTTTTAATAGTACCACTTTTATGTGTTTTAAATAGTGGTCTTGAGCATTTCATTCCTAACCCACTTTTACACTCTTGAGACAGTAAGTTGTATATTTAAGAGTTTCTTATTTAAAACAAACGTATGGCACATGCAAATCACATAAAAGCGGAAACACTGTCCATGTTGTTAGCAGATGTTTTGCTGCTTTGATCCTTTTGTTCTTTGGAAAATGCATTTTGAAGCCATAGTTATATACCTATAACCTCCACATACCCAGCCCTGAAAAGACCACTAGTACATGCATGTTTATGCCATCCCTGTTGAGGATGTTGTATGTTGCCTGTGTTTTATGTTTCCTGGTATCCAGAAGCAAATAAGACCTCTTTGGTATCATCATGACATAGACAATCTCATTCTCACAGTCATCTGTATTTTTGACTCCAGAATCTGTGACCTCTGTTAGAAGTCAAGCATGGCCTAAATAATTCCCAGTGCCACACTTTAGATTTGATGCTGCTTACCAAACTGATGGTACCGCCCATCGGTGCCAAGCTAAAAGATAAAGGCTCTGTGAGTTCATTTTGTGCCAGTAAAAATGAATAATCTGACAACAATTTGAAAAAACAAACTCAATGGCAAAAATGTAGCATTAATTTTAAAAACAAACCATTTTTTTTTAATTATCAGCAAACATCCTGAATTGTCCTTTTGTATGAGGTGTCTGTAGAATTCAGTTTTTAGATTACAACAATCCCTTGTGTTGACCACATTTATGGGTCAACTTGATCAATTCTCAGAAATGGAAAACAGTGGCACAGAAGATCACAAACATTCAGTCAGTTATGGATCATGTACAACCCCAAATCAGAAAAAGTTGGGACAGTATGGAAAACACAAAAAGAAAAGTGATTTCTAAATTTACTTCGACTTGTATTTCATTGCAGACAATACAACAGAACATTATTTAATGTGTTCCTCATGATTTTTGTTTTTTTTCTTCAAAAAACAATTCCTATTATGGTTCTTGCAACACATTTCAAAAAAGTTGGAACAGTAAAGCATTTACCACTTTGTAATGTTGTCATTCCTTTTCACAACACTTAGACGTTTAGGGACTGAAGACACCAAGTGAAGAAGTGTTTCAGGTGTAATTTTGTCCCATTCTTGCTGCAAACAAGTCTTAAGGTGGGCAACAGTACGGGGTCTTCGTTGTCGCATTTTGCGCTTCAAAATGCGCCATACATTCTCTATTGGAGACAGGTCGGGACTGCAGGCAGGCCAGTCAAGTACCTGTATCCTCTTCCTCCGCAGCCAGGACTTTGTAATGTGTGCAGAATGTGGTTTTGTATTATCTTGTTGAAATATGCATGGACGTCCCTGGAAAAGATGTCTTCTTGAAGGCAGCATATTGTGCTCCAAAATCTCTATGTACTTTTCAGCATTAATGGTGCCATCACAGAAGTGCTAGTTACCTTTACCAAGGGCACTGACACAACCCCATACCATGACAGAGCCTGGCTTTTGGACTTGTTGCTGGTAACAGTCTGGATGATCCTTTTCTTCTTTGGTCCGGAGCACACGGCGTCCAATTCTCCCAAAAAATACCTGAAATACTGATTCATCTGACCACAGTACACATTTCCACTGTGTGATTGTCCATCCCAGATGCCTCCGAGCCCAGAGAAGTCGACGGCGCTTCTGGACACTGTTAACAAGGGCTTCCTTTTGGCACAGTACAGTTTTAACTGGCATTTGTGGATGTAACTACGTATTGTGGTACTTGACAAAGGTTTGCCAAAGTAGTCCTGAGCCCATGTGGTGATATTGCTTATAGATGAATGACGATTCTTGATGTAGTGCCGCCTGAGGGATCAGAGAGCACGGTTGTTCAGCTTAGGCTTGCGCCCTTGTCCTTTACGCACTGAAATTCCTCCACATTCCTTGAATCTTTTAATTATGTTATGCACTGTTGAAGGTGAAATAAGCAAATGTCTTCCTATCTTTCTTTGAGGAACATTGTTTTTAAACATTTCAATAATTTTCTCACGTATTTGTTGGCAAACTGGCGATCCTCGGCCCATCTTTGCTCCTAAAGGACTAGACCTTTCTTGGATGCTGCTTTTGTACCAAATCATAATTACAATCACCTGTTGACATCACCTGTTTCAAATCAAATCATTATTTAACCAATTTACCTGATTACTAGCCCTAAATTGATTACATCTGCAATTGAATCAACTGTGACATCCAAGATTATTGTGCGATAACACTGCACAATTCTGTATAATGCTACTTGAAGTGTTAGAGGTTTTAGAATATCACAATTGAAAACAGCATGAATGCATCCTGAAAGGCTGTGCTGTTTACTTGAATAAAGACCTCGTAAAGGAGTACATAGTAAATATTTGCATGTTTTGAAACATTGTACGTTTCTCCCACTTTATTGAGGCCTGTGACCTCAATGCGCAACACCACTTTGAGAATCTGTCATCAAACATGAAGGAACAGATGCAACAGATCTGTCCCTTACAGAGATTCTGACATCATCACTGAAGGTATCCAAGTACTTGAAAACCTGTTGCACATGCATGTTCTGTGCTTTTTTCTATCTATCTTTTTCCATCTATTTTATGCATTAATTTTGGCTTACCCCCAAGATCTGTGATACACTTTTAAAATATTTTCTTGGAGCAAACAAACTCAAACAAGGTCCAGGTCCTGAAAACACAACTATTTTGTAAACACAAAATGCTGCACTGTGGTCTGTACATTTGATAAAGTACTGACCATGGTACACTCTTTGTATTTGTAACTCTTGTTTTATTTAAATGCATTGTTAGCTGCCTTTTTTTCAATGTATTTATTCAATTTAATCTTCCTTTAAAGGCAGTGTGCTTTTTTTAACTTGTAATAAGAGAGTAGAGATTTTGTACAGTTGTGCTTGTTGGAAATTTCGAAAAATACATTTAAAAACGGAATTATTTCTTGGTTGAAGGTAAGATATGTTAGGATAATTGATGTTAATAGTATTAACAAAACCATGACTGTTAACCTGATTTAACTAAATGAAATTGCATCAACCTTGTGTAATTAACTTTTCATTGATGATTAACTGTGGCTTAATTCATTAAGACCAAATGACAAGATTCATGATACACAAATAAAAGCACACTATGGGCAGAGATGCAGAACATATATGAGCCCAGAATATGAACACAAAGCGCTAAATGACACGTTAAGTGTTTTAGAATGTCCAGTGCTCCTTTCTTATATAAGACTGAGAACAAAGTAAAATAATGTTAAATAATTGTCTATATTGATTTAGCATTTGCTGCTTTCTTTTAATTACTAGATTTCATATATTGTATAGGCTGTGTACATACTGTATACATACTGTGTTGCACGTGGACGATGACGTCACAGACGATGTCTTCACATTCTCTATACTTTACCATGAAATATAAAAATCCTCAAAAATCTTTTTTTTTCACATTGTTGTGTGACAATATATCCAAACTATGCTTTAACATGTTTTTTTTTCATGAGAAATCCATATTTTAGATAAAAGTTTAAAACATTTAAATTCTCATTACTCTACATTCAGTACCCCATAATGACAAAGTGCAAACAGAATTTTAGAAATGTCTGTAAATTTATTAAAAAGAAAAAACTGAAATATCACATTGGCATAAGTATACAGACCCTTTGCAACAACACTATCTCAGGTGTCTCCTGATCAGTACTGAGACGTTTCTACACTTTCACTGGAGTCCACCTGTGGCAAATTAAACTGATTATTTATTAAAGGCCTCACAGCTGACAATAAATATCAGAGCAAACACCAAGCCATGAGGTCAAAGGAACTGCATGCAGAGGTCAGAGACAGGATCAAGAGCACAGATCTGGGGATTGCTACAGAACATTTCTGCTACACTGTAGGTTCCCTTGAACACAGTGGCCTCCAAATGGTTCTCAAATGGAAGAAGTTTACCACAACCAGGTCTCCTTAAAGAGCTGGTCACCTGGCCAAACTGAACAATCAGGGAGAAGGGCCTTATTGGGAGATGTGACCAAGAACCTGATAGTCTCTCTGATCACTGCAGGCTGCCACCGATCTGGGCTTTATGGCAGAGTGGCTAGACGAAAGCCTCTTCTCAGTGCAAAACGCATGAAAGCCCACTTGGAGTTTGCAAAAAAAGATCAGAGAAGGATATTAAGACTTCGGGGAACAAGATTCTCTGGAATAATGAAACCAAGATTTAATTGTTCTCTATTCTAAATGTTATTTCTGGGGAAAACCAGACACTACTTATCATTTGCCCAATATCATCCCAACAGTGACATTTGTTCAACAGCACTCAGGACCTCAGACTGGGCCGAAGGTTCACCTTCCAACAGGACAGTGACCCTAAGCACCCAGTCAAGACAAAACAGGAGTGGCATAGTGACAACTCTATGTCCTAGAGTGGCCCAGCCAGAGCCCTGACTTGAACCCCATCGAACATCTCTAAAGAGATCTGAAAATGGCTGCCCACTGACGGTCCCCATCCAAACCTGACCAAGCTTGAGAGAATTTGCAAAGAAGAATGGCAGAAAATCCCCCAATACAGGTGTGCAAAGCTTGTTGCTTCATACCCAAAGATTCGAGGCTGTAAGTGCTGCAAAAGGTGCTTCAGCTAAGTATTGAGTAAAGGATCTGAATACTTATGATGCAATACTTATGCTGAAGAAAGTGAAGGGGGTCTGAATACTTTCTGAATGCAATGGATATGCTACAACATACTACTAAAATGGGTTTATAAAGCTTTTTTGGTCATTGGTCAATATATGCAAAACATTTTCAGAGAATGAAATGTAACTGCATCATCCATAAGTGTGCGACAGCAAAGCAATGCACAGACAATCGGGTTTACATTTTCTTTATTCCACTTAAATTGCACATACTGCTAAATCCACACTATTCTATACCTACACTGGAAGACTACATCCACCTATTAAAATGTTTTATCCACTTCCCCGGGACATTGATGAAATAGTTTCATAAATAAAAACACACTCCAAGTTTGGTGTCTACAGATAAAGACATGAGAGGCTCCTTCAGCGACCTAAATTCTGTTATATACAAGCCACTTTTTTCCAGGTTTGTTGGTGTGAACTGTCTTTACTAAAAGGCAGATCAAGAATGTTGTATCCTAGTTTATAGTTTAGCTGATGTAAACATTCCAATGTCCAACAGTTCCCAAACCCAAAAAAAGTCTATAAAATACTCTTTGTAATGATCAGCACTGTCATAAATGACATTGTGTAGTGTACAGAAAATATATTAAGTCATTTTTAAACTTTGAGTGACCTGTCAGTGTCATTTAAAACAGTGAGCCACTCAGGGCATCTAAGGATACAAGGTTGAGAGGGGAAGGTATTCAAAAATAAATTCAGGATAATCACAATCCCGAGCCTTTAATGCCTCAAATTCCAAACTCCAAACCCAAACCCAGCTTGTGACCTCCAGCGTTGATGTTCTTCCCATCCAGAAGAGCTGAGAGAGTCAGTTTAATACCTGAACCAGGTGACAGGAAAAGTTTGACAAGAAACAACTGCATCCAGTAAAAACGAAAGACAATTAAATGAAATGCATTCTACATACAACTTAATACATCACTTACATCAATAGAACTGACTATTTAGGACATGATCCAAAGTCACAAATAGGTATGATATTGATTTATAGGTATTTAAAAACATTTTAAAACTTTTAAAAAACAAAAACTTTTAATGCACATTTATACTCACCAGGCTTCAAGGTTTGAGTATATCCCAGACCAACAAGGCTAGAATTGTTCACTTTGGCCTGTAAGATAGACAATGCAGATTAGTTCTACTAACCCTGTCTTCAAACAATTTACAGTTAAATTAAAATGCATTATTTCTTTTTCACAGAAAAACAAAGTAAAAAGTGTCCAAGAGACATCCATTTCTTTCAACAGTCTCACAAAATGTTGTAATTGTGTCAATTGTTTTTTTTAATCAGTACACTTCTAGTTAATGTGTTTTACTATGTTTGACTAAAATTAAAGATAAAAAAATACTGTAATAAATATAATTGTGTATATTGCTATAAATAAATGTAAAATGCTGTGTAGAGGAATCACAAAGGAATCAGGGTATATTTAAATGAAAAAAATGACAGCATTGTCTTCATAATCCCCATCCACATGGATACTAAAAAATACTGTATTATGCATGTCAGCCCAGTAGTTGGCAATGTCGCTAGATAGAATGAAGCGTAATGTGCATTACATCACAGTCCTCACAAATTTGTGTTTCTGTAGTTTACACAGAGATGACAACAGTATTGTTTTAAAAAACTTGCATTTTCTGCCTTCCAAACTGTCGTTGTCTTGTATGTGAATGGCCAAAATACATAAAAAGTTTTCTGTTATAGCTGGTGTCATGCAAAACAACCTTTCAGTCACTGATGTGACCTAAGCCAATTGAAGCAGTCACTCATTTCATTTAGACACCTTCAGAACACCCTGATTCAGTCAAAAAAATTCAAATCATTAGTGTTGCATTTATGCCTGCATAATAATTGCCTCAGTTCAGCTTTGCAGTAACACAATGCAGTACAATGTCAACAACACAGTCACAACATGTACCGAGAAGGAAGCATCTGCATCGATCTGATATTTGGCAGCGATGCCAAAGCGTGTGTTGCTGTTTCCGGCAGTCCAGGCCAAGTTGACAGCTGTCTCCAAGTTCTCATTCACCTTCTGGTAGATGGAACCACCAAATTCTGTTCCATCATTCCTGTGCATTAAAAACACATTTCACTCATGATCTAAATGCTTTCATTATTAATACATTGATTAAAACTTAAATGGCAATAAAGTTTTTTTTAATTATCCTACATACTCAGAAGGATATTTAAAAATTTGTATTCAAAATTGCTGTTTGTCTTACTGTATATTTATGGATTACATTTGGCATAAGCTTTTATGCAGAGTCTTACAGTGCATTCAAGGTATCCTTTTTTTTAAATAACATCACTGATTGCCGATTACCATTAACAATTTCATCAACTAGTTGTTGCAATTTCTTGAATTAGTTGTCGGTTACCAAACTGCCTCTTTTAAAATGATACAGCATGACATTTTATGACATAAACACCCTCACTGTTATAAACAGTTAATTTTACAGTTAATTGCCCAAAGCCCCTGAAAAATCCAATCATTAGGGAAAAAATGTGTATAAAAACACACCACCTTTCTAACCCTTCAAACTGCACACGTTTGTTCAGTACGTACACGTTGGTGTGGAGCTGGAATTCTTCCGTCTTGTAGCCAACAGCAAAGTTGCTTCTGGAGATCCGGTTTCTCCCAGCCTCAAAGGTCATCTGGTAACCTGCGAGCCAGCCCTCAAAGCCTAACACCACAGCCCCGTGCAATGCTGTCCCGTTGATGTCATAGTCCACATCACAGCCCAGGTTAATGTGTTCACGCTGGAAGCAGCTTTTGATCTTACCACTCTTCTTACTGAGAGAGACACCACAGGGAAAATATTCAGACCTGATAATCTGCTGTCAGGTCTCCATGACATCTCCTGTCTGCTAAACATCTCTGATTACCCCTGATGAAAATATAAGCATGAACTTTAATGCTACAGTATACAGTAACACATAAGATGGTTCTGTGTTATAATAACTCAAGGTAGTTAGTGATGCAAATACCACTTGTTTTTCATAACATGTTTTTATAAAACACTACTGTAGGCCTGATCCAGGGGCTGGACTCATACCCAGTGTTCGGAGAGAACGAGGATTCAAGCGTCAGCTTCAGCCCTTTCGCCAACTGAAGGAACAAGAATTCACAAATCATCAGTTACATCTATGCAATGAATATACAGAAAGATGTAATGTTAATGGTAAGATGTTAGCTTCACATCTATCATGGCTTAACTAATGCTTACACCAGTTATGCAGTAATTTTTAACTAGTCTTAACATGCCACTTGATATGAGCCATCGATCACACGTGTAGCAAAACAGTGCTGATAAGTTAAGTGCCAAGGTTTAATACTGCTGGTTTGTGATCTGAACAGCACTGACGAAAAGATGTTTATAATAGCAGCACTAAGAGCTGTTATTAGCACTAGCAGCTCCCCAGACAGTATTATGAAGTGAACTCAGTGGTTCAGACTGTTGTGATACAGGAGTGTAGCCTGTACAGTGTTACAAGGATTGATTTGTTGTACCTGGTCCTCCAGAGTGATCTCTGTGCCGAGCGTATTGTCTGTGTTCCACTTCTCTGTGAATGTCAGGCCATGCTCCACCCACTTGTACTTGGTCTCCAGCGTTCCTGACACTTTACTGGTCTCTGTGTTAGCTGAGCCTGAGCTTTTAAATTCCTGCAGAGAATTCAGAGAATACATATATATACACCATAAATAATGCATCTGACAAATACATCACTGACAATGGGACCAGAGAAGGACCAGAGAAGCTGAACACATGAGCTGTTTAACAAAACAGATCTACAGTCTTAACAAGAGTAAATGATCATTCAGTAAATGCCAAGAAACATTAACAGCTGGATTCATGTCTAAAAGTGGGTCACATATTATGGTATATTGCAAAGATTGCTTTCTAATCATTGACTTGAACAACAAACATTTTTTAAAACTTCACAGCAGCAGCATTTTCATTGTATTTGTATTATTTTTGTGTGTGAATTATTTTCTGAGCAGACGTCACTACAATTAAAGCACATCAGATGTCAGTATAATAGTGTACAGATTACATCTGTAATTATTTTCAAAACAGTATCTGTTGTACTTACCAACCCATTTTCTGACCTTGTTTTGATGTCCAGCTTGATTAGACCGAATCCTATTAATGACAAAAGACAAGCATCATCTTGTGACATCACTGTAAGCGTGTTCAGAAATGCATGTTGATATTGTCCTCACAGGAGGACAATAACCCTGAGACAAATGATTTATCTACAATCCCATTTATTAACAACCCAGACATGAAGATGGCTTTCTCAAACCATAAATATGAAACATTTTTTTAAAATCTGATTGGCAAAATAGGCAACAACAACTGACATTATTGTTAAGTCACTACTTTACAGTGTGTGATTGAACCATCAGTCACTTTACAGTAGTAATTTAACAGTGGGTCACCAAAAGTTTAGCTTGTTAACTGAGCTGATAGTTGTAACTAACTACACCATTCTGCTGCCAAAAAGCATCTTTCTCCAGTGAAGTAGCTACATTCTCGATACAATTTACTGCAAACAAGCTAAAAGATGCAAAGAGGTGAATCCATACCATATCCTTTGGTGAAAATGTCCCTGGCAGACTTGCCCAGGTCTACATATGTTGGAGGAACAGCCATTATCTGAGAGAGAGAGAGAGAGAGAGAGAGAGAGAAGAAAGAAAGAGAGAATTATATCATATATCAATATCACACTGTCACTACTGCCATCACAAATAAAAAGCATTTAAATAATGCCTGATCTACAATTATATATACAATTAAGTATAAATTATATTTGTATATATTACTCTCACAATAAAAAGCAGAAAGAATAAAAGATATAAAAATATGAACAGCTGACTCCAGTGAATTGACAGTCAATTACAAAAGGACACCAGCATCATCCAAGTAGGGCTTGCCTAAACAGTTTTTAAATTATTTTTTCCTAATAAATGTTGTGTATAATTACAGTTATTCGAGGAATTTGCTATATTTAGACATGGATCAAGTGTTCTCGATGCTTCTTCCTGTTTCACAGTTAATAACAATGTGACGTTTTCCGACGTCACGCATGATGTCCACCGCAGGCTGCAGCGAGACGCGTCTGCAGTGCGAGCTGTGATGAGTTACAGATGAACATCAATACAACAAAACAGCGTCTGACTGCAGAAAGAGATTCATTTAGAGTTCAGAGTGAAGTCATATCCAAACAACACTTCAGATAATCTAATACACTATGGTTTATTACAAAAGCTGCATATTTCTTATAATTTAAATAGATTATCTGCACGTGCGGCGTGACAATGGCGCGTGCGGGCACACACGTCCGAAGGATCAACGCATTATATCACGAGCGCACGTTCAATGTTTATAATGTACAGACATGACGAGACACTGGCATCAAATGCGTAATTTAACAGCAAGAATGCACTAACAAGTTTATGGGTTCGGGCCCTGCTCGCGACAGTGATGCGCCCCCCTCGCACATCTCATTCATATCACTGCAAAACATAACATCACCCCACATAAGAAAAAAAGTCAAATGTGTCACCTGGGCTGTAAGAGAAACGTTTAAAATGCACGTACCTGTGTGGAGATGAGGACAGCGCGCACGCACAGCTCAGAGATGATGAGATGAAACCGGACGTACGCAAACAGCGTAACGTAACCACAACGCGCGTGCGCAGTTATCTTCAGCGTCTTCACGGTAGACTCAGTCCACCCCACGATTAACTGTTCACATTTACTGCTAGACGCCTTTATATAAAGCAACTTTACATTTAAGATAAACGCTGAATGAAACCAAACACATTCATGCATTGCCTTGGACTCGAAACTATGACCTTTGTGTTGCAAGCACCTGTTCAACTGAAATTTATTTCTGTAGCATTTTCCAAAATGTTTGCAATGTTGCAAAGCAGTTTAATAGAAATTTTTTAAAGCAAGCAGATAAAACATAAAAAAACTATACAGAAATAAGGCAAAAAAATATAGACAACAAGAAAATTTAAAAAATACATAGAACATGTGGTATTACTGCTCTACTGTTTGAACATAGGATGTAATGGCTAAACAGACAGACTAAAATAAATAAAAATATAAATAAGTTGATAACTTAATTATTTACATTAACATTAACATTTTTACTGTGTGGTTGTTATATTGATAAGTACTTACTAAAATAGAATAAAAATATAGCTGCAAGCAGCGATTACAGGCCCAAGCACTGTGGGGCTATTGCCACCTGGTGCTTCTCAGTAAACTATGCTTCTCATAAACTATTTAAAATGCATGAGATGATAGTTGTCACATGAAACACTTCCTGTTGCTGGTTGGTGGTGCTATGACTGTGAGTCACAATAGTCATATCAATGTTATCAGCCCACCACAATATACACATCTGCCAAGTTTGCCATAAATAGCTCAATGCATGCTGTAGATATTAGTGATTTCCTGTTTCCTATTTTTCCCACCTAATAATTTTACCACCTCACCATGACAACACCATTGGAGATATCAAAAATTCCTTCACAATTTTGAATCTTCAGTGTCTTGGCATGATGCTCACCAAATTTTGTGACAATCAGAAAAAAATAATAACAATAATAACAATAATAATAATAATAATAATAATTGTGACAATAATAACAATCCCAAGTCTCGGGTTAACCTGTTTCCTGAGATGGGGAACAAGACACTGCATCAGCTTGATGCTATGGGGAAAAGCACTTCAGGCGAGCCAAGTCTGAACACGTGTGAAACCAGGCCTATTTATAGGCAAGTTCAGGGTCATGTGACGTAGCATTGCTGCAACTGCATTACGCTCCTAGAGTGGGACCCAAGGTAAGAAACGGGCCAACATACAAAGGGTACAAAGCCCTCGGCATGTAACCTTTACCAGCCTTAGTGGGTGGATTTTGGGATGAAACCTGTTTATTTTAGCCAGAACTGAAACAGTCTCATGTGCAGCAAACCCAATAGAATCACATTGGCTGCTGCAGCCATGACCTAACAGCCTCTGAATCTGGAGGACTGTCAAACAGCGGCCTCAGAGACTGATTTAAGCGATGCAGATCCAGAATGGGATGCAGCCTCCCATCCTTTTTGGGAACTATAACGTATCGGCTGTAAAAACCTAGATCTCTCAAGTGCGGGGGAACATGTTCTATGGCCTCTTTGGTCAAGAGAGTTTCTAGTTCCTTGGCCAACACTAAATGCTGCTCTCCTACCACCACGGTCTGTAAAATGCTGTCGAAATGAGGAGGATGGGAGGCAAATTGAATTCTGTACCTTCTCTCTACTAACAGCCATGGGAACAAACTTGGCAGAAGCTGTCCGAGAGAGGTACCATCCTGTTTATCTGTCCAGTCTCCTGAAACAGAGGACTATCAAGAGAAGTCTGGTACACGTGCTACACTCTCTGATGTGCGGTTAAAACTGCTTATCAACAGTACAGAGAGCGCGTGGAGTCTCACTTTCAACTGAACGACTCAAGGTGCATGTGGCAGGGACTGAGGACCATCTGTGCTTTTGGAAGTAAACCCTCCTTTGCGGTTAAAGCTAACTCTTCTCTGGCAAATGAGCTGAACATCTTCTATGCGTGTTTTGAAGCAGCCCACCCTGGCGACATCGGTGGTCTGCCGGTGTGCACTATGGAGAAGTACAGCAATGTCAGTGATGAGCGCGCCATCATCGTGACAGAGGACGAGATTCATAAAGGTCTGAAGCGGGTGAACATTAGGAAAGCAGCTGGGCCAGATGGCATTCCTGGACATGTATTGAGAACATGTGCTGATCAGCTGGCTGGTCTGTTTACATCAATCTTCAATGAGTCAATGAGTCAATCTTCAACCTACATCACGCACAACATCGACCCCCTCCAGTTCACCTATCGCCCCAATAAGTCTACTGACGATGCTGTTTCCCATATTCTCCATACCACTCTCACACACACCGACAGCAATAAAGGGAATTATGTGAGACTGCTGTTCATAGACTACAGCTCAGCCTTCAACACCATAATCCTTCTTAGACTGGCCTCCAAACTGAAAGATATAGTAAGGGTGGGCAAGACTACCTCCGAAATCATCACCCTGAGTACAGGAGCCCCACAAGGTTGCGTTCTCAGTCCCCTGCTCTACTCCCTGTATTCATATGACTGTGTGTCCTCTCACGATTCCACGTCTATCATCAAGTTTGCAAATGATACAGTGGTGATGGGCCTCATCTCCAACAACGATGAGGCTGCCTACCTTGATGAAGTGGAGAAATTAACATCATGTTGCCAAGCTAACTGTCTCTCTCTGAATGTCAGTAAAAGCAAAGAAATGGTTGTTGATTTTAGGAGGAGGCAGCAGCAGACCTGCTCCCCAATAATCATCAATGGGTCCCCTGTGGAGAAAGTAAGCAGCTATAAATAGCTCGGTGTGAACATCTCTGAGGATTTAACATGGTCTGACCACATCCATATGGTTATCAAAAAAGCCAGATAAAGACTGTATAATCTTAGATTACTGAGGAAATTCAGAGTTTTCCCTAGGATCCTCAAAATGTTCTACACTGGGGCCATAGAGAGTGCATTGACTCTCGTCATGGTATGGAAACATATCAGTCAAAGACCGTAAAGTTCTTCAGAGAGTGGTGTGCTCAGCAGAGCGTATCTCCAGAATGGAGCTCCCTTCTTTGGATCACATATACACCAGGCGATGCAAAGCTAGGGCTATTAAGATCCTCAAAGACTCCACTCACCCTGGAAACCGGCTGTTCATACACTCATGGAGACGCTTCCGTACCTTGATGGCTAAAACGGAGAGACTCAGGAGGAGCTTCTTCCCTCAGGCCATCAGACACTTAAACATGGACAAACATATACACTACATTTAAGTGACTCTGGCATAACATGCTAACTTTACCACTTCATACACTGCACTCCACTTTGCACACTGCAAAACTTTATTACAATCCACATAATTCTGCATATGACTTATTCTGTTGATTTATTTACTGGCTGTTATGATCCCCCCTTTCTTCGCCTACCTCTAATTGTATTTTTGTATTTTAGTCCTTTTTTTGCTTGTCCGATTCAGGAGGAGAGCGCGAGAGAAATGGCAGAGCCCATCTCTTGCTGCTTGTCCGCCAACTCAAGCTGCAAGCCCCACGAGTGAAGCATCCCTCGGCAGAAGCGGGACCCACCCGCGAGGTGCAGCTGCCCGGCTCCCATGAGGATTGAAGAGAGCCAGGTGGGAGCAAAGCATTCTTAGCGGAAGTGATTGGCACTGAGAACAGTCAGCTCTCTCAAGAGCTGACCTAGTGTGCTCCAACCACAAATAAAAAACACACATATGATGTGCGTCAAAAAAGCTGATGACGTATTTTGCAGGTGTTTTTTAAAGGCTTTGTGGTGCCCAGTGTTGTTCAGCTTGATGCTATTCTTTCCCCATAGCATCAAGCTGACGCAGCATTGAGTTCCTTCGAAAGGGAACAATAGCGCCCTTCGAACTTTCAGGGCTTCGGCCCTAATAAATAATGCAGTGTCATGCAATGCAGCAGTCAACCAGGCAATGGCAGTGTCTTCAATATACCTTTACATCATACAAACCTTCAGCCAAATGTTACAACATGAATTTGCTGTGAAATGTAAAGATGTTTAAGTACTCTTCTAATTGTACAGTTACCAAACTTTTGGTTAATGAGGTTTCTTTAATAAAATAACTTTTAAGATTTTTTGTCACATTTAAAAATATTTTATTTACTTATTATATATTATCAATATTATCAATAATCAATTAGGTTATGTGTTGGCAGTTACAGTTGTATTAACAAACTTGATTCATTTTTTTCTACATTGTTGTGTTCTTCTTCAGTATATGGATTAAACAAGATTGATCCATGAATTAAATTCAAATTCCATGTTATATTCTTGTGTTTAGTGAGATCAGGATGTAGGTAAATGAGGACAATATTAAATGAGGACAATATATTCCCTGATTCTCTATCTTATTTTCTGCAGCACTGACTGTAAATGATGTCCTAACATACTGTTTACTGTTATGATGTTTGAGCATCTAATACTTATTAATCATATATACTTATTAATATTAATACTAATACTTATACTTATTAATACATCTAATAATTCTGTTTCATCAAAGAACATTTAAAGGTGTACTCAGACTGGCAGTGTTGAAGTTTCATAACAGCAGAAAGAAACTAGACATGTCACAGATCTGTAAAACATCACATTTCCATATCAAATGTATCTTTTTAGACAAATGTGCCAGAAGAAGAGACAGATGGTGGTTTTCCACTACATCCACAACTCCTTTATGAGCTATGCAAGTTGATGACACATTACGCAAGCTGTTGACATTAAAAGGAAAAAAGAACTGCTCGCTTCCTGTCTTGGGTAAATACTGAAAGGTATCAGAAATGTCAAGCATTTGTGGTCAGCGCTTTTCTCTTTTTCCTCTTCAACACACGGCAGTGAAGTGAATCACCGCACTCTTTCTTTTCTTTGTCGTGTTGTCTTTTGTTTTGTTTCTACCAAGAACTATCAAACTTAACTGTGAAGATGTGTGTAAGAGATGTGTCATGATAATGCTTCTTTCTGACATCACAGGTCAATGTTACACTGACTCAATAACTCAACAATAGGTTAATTACCATTATTATTGAGTCATTATAGAATAACAGTTGCAATCTGTTCGCTGATTGGTTAAAGGAGCATTCCAAGACACTGCCTTGACGAACTAGTCGCAGGGCAGTGTCGCAGCTCAATGCTCCAGCCATCTGTTTTATTTCGTGAAATGTAATATTTTCGCATGGATTTTGAAAAAACACTTTCAGAATAAACAAAGAAGGGTAGCATGTACTCAAATTAAAGGGCATTTCAACAACAAAAGACTTTTTAACAAATAAAATGTTTACCTCTCTAAATTGTAAAGGATCATACAAGAGTTGAAATGAAACATGCATAACACACATATCATCTCAGTCTAGACAAAGTCAATAACAAGTTCTCTAGAGTAACATATCATAAAGTCACAAACAACAAATACAATATATATAATAGATATATTTAGAACAATTATATTTAACAATTATGGCATTATATTAAAAATAATTAATACAAAACATTAAGACTTCATTGCAAAGCCAATTTAGAACTCTAAAAATTAATCACACAATGTTACATTGCTTTAAAGTAGCTTTACATATAATAAAAAATAATTATAATAAAGAACAGAACAAATGTCAGACATGTTTAACAAAGAATACATGGTATTATTACAAATAATTTGTGAGATGTATATTAATAAGACTAATTAGGCATTCTAGGTTTATAGTAGATTTACAAAAATGGGTGACTGAACCAATAAAACTACAAAATCATTAAGCAAGATATGGCGTTCCAGCTAACATAGAGATGGCATTTAAAAAGATAACATCTTATGGGACAGGGGTAAAAGAGATTTGCAATAGTACCATGAAATCCACACAAAGTAAATTGCATACATACAACATATACAACAGAAATACCTGAAAATTACACAATGAAGGAGAATGGGAGAAAATTTGAGACAAAGGAGTAGCAAACTAGAAGAGTCTTTGGCTGTATTATATCATATAGGTAGAAGCAATATTAACAATTTACAAAACCCTAAGCTAAGTTAAATGTCAACAGTCTCCCAGTAAGCAAGCCAACAGGGTGACAATGGCAAGAAACCAAAACTTCAATGGTGTATAGCTGGAGAAAACCTTGGGAGAAACCAGGCTCAACTGGGAGGGCCAGTTCCCCTCTGGCACGTTAAATTTGTAACTTTCTTGGATACGGATGGAGAGTTGATAATAATGATTTATAGATATTTATTGATAAGAAACTGTCGGGTCTAATTACATCTGACAATATGTTGGGCACTGAGAAATGGTACCAACAGAAATAGCGTAATGTTACAAGCGTAATGCGTAATGTTAAAAACAGAAGCATAATGTTACTAATTGTAGCTATTACAGCACACTTCTGTGACTATGCAGGGAACAAAGTATCAAAACTAACAATGCTCTAGGTAGGTCTATAATGGTAAATTTACTAAAGAAGTCCATCAAATCCTGATAATCTGTCCCAGGGGTCATACCATTCTGTCCCCCATCATCTGGTCTCAATGTTTAGATCCAGCTGACTAGAGGACCTTGGGGAAATGAAAGACAGACAGATTTAGTGTGTAGCCAGTACATGTGTACCTATGGGAAGTGTCCCTGGTTCCGATCTACCTAATTAATGCATCTTAATAATCCCTTAAGGGATTTGAGTAATACATCCGTAGGACTATGTGTAGGCTAGATTAAAGAGGTGGTCTTTAATCTAGATTTAAACTGATATAATGTATCTGCCTCCTGGACAGTACTGGGAGGACTGTTCCAGAGTTTTGGTGCCAAATACGAAAAGGATCTACCACCAGTGCTTGATTTTAAAATTCTGGGTATTATCAAATGGCCAGAGTTTTCAGATTGCAATGAACGCGAAGGACTGTAATAAAAGAGGAGCTTGCTTAGGTATTGAGGAGCTAGACCATTCAGAGCCTTGTAGGTAATTAGCAACATTTTTAAGTTTATACAATGCTAGATAGGCAGCCATTGCAGTGTGGACAAAACTGGGCTAATATGGTCATGCTTACACGTTCTTGTGAGAACTCTGGCTGCTGCATTCTGAACCAGAGTTTTTTTATTAATCCTGCAGGGCAGCCACCAAGTAAGGCATTGCAATAATCAAGCCTTGATGTCATGAATGCATGAATTAATTTTTTCGGTGTCTGACTTGGAGAGCATGTGTCATAGTTTTGATATATTTTTGAAATGGAAAAATGCAGTTTTACAAATATTGGAAATGTGGTTTTCAAAAGACAAATTGCTATCAAAATTGACCCCCAGATTCTTGGCTAATGAAGCAGGCTTTATAGAGCATCCATCAAGAGTCAGACAGTGTTCTGTGTTGTTCTGTGTGGAAGATTTTGGTCCAATAAGTAAAGCGCCTAAAATCATTCTAAAGAATAAAAACAATTTTAAGCTTCAATAACAAAATGTGAACGACACAGTCTGCATTTAGAAAATAAACACTTAATATATAATTCACCATATAATGACAGAAACAGTATAGACAACTCTCTCCACCATTTTGTTATATTTTAATAACCCCGCCCCTCACTTCTGGCCAGCGACAGGTGTTCATGTGTGTTCTGGAATGTGTGGTGCTGAGATACATTCGTTTTTTAAATGCAACCCCTTAATTGGGAGATAGATTACTAAGTGCATAGTACATTAAATGGGATGCAACTACTGACTTTTTTCACTCATATTTGTCCATTTGTTCGTTACTCCCAGTATTTCACCTAATGTTTAGCCATGTGTCCCAATGTGTAGTGAATGGGTATCCCAGCCTAATTTGCATACACAACATACAACATGTTGGCTAGAGATCTGTTTGAGACACACACATAGAAACAGACTGCAGTGCATACCCGGATAAATGAGTCCGCTGTAGGACCCCTGTAGGAAGAAATGCTGTGAATACAGGTCATTAAGTATCTGTATAGGGTGTATGTATAACTAGCAGATTATTTATCTAATGATGTGAAAAGTTAGTTTGCTGAGAGGTTAGCCTGTTAAACGTCATCTAAAATTAAATACAAAGAACAACACTATATAGAACAACTATAACAACCACTATATGTATCATATAATTTACATAATTTAAGTGGTCATAATTTACATAGTTAAGATATGATACTCCCTTAACTGCAGGTGAAACTTAAGATGTGTCTCATCAACACATAATCCTACTTTAGCTAATCCAGTCTTCAAAGGGGAAAGGTGGCACTTCATGGTTTGGGGTTTGTAGGAAGATGGACATTTCAGCTGGTGAACCACATCTCACGTTTTCATCTCAGTCAAAATACCTTGGTTTTTAATTGTCCGGTACACAAATGACTTTGATCCTGTGTTTTATTGTTTACTGTTGCCATATTCTGGCATATTGACAGGATGGAACTACACTTTTGTAGTCAAAAAATAGGCATTCTCTGTCAGCCTTTGGATGTAGGATACTGCTCTTTATTAATTGTGCCATTTGAAAAAAAGCACCTTACATCTAAGAGACCACATCTGTATCTGTGCTTGAGTTGAGTTTGTCTCTTTGCACCTATTGCAGTGTGCAAGCACAGAGTAAAGATTGCTCAATAGTTAGTGTTGCACACATACAGGAAATGTTCAGTGCCAGGTAACTGTCAAAGCTAACTTTCGTGGAGGTTTTCAACACCCACTCAACTCTCACCCATCACGAGAGCATCAACATTTTCCATTCACTCCCTGTGAGCATGTTGTAACGCAACTAACAAATCTAGGGCACAAAATACAGTAAAGGCATTTTTTTATTTAGCATATCTCATGTCACATACCTGACAGCATTAAATCAGTTACAGATTGATGTCAGATGATGATTTAAAATGACTTAGATTAAGGTGCACTAAATTTCTAAAGCAAATACAACATTCCATTGATTGTCTAGCTGTTCTCATCTCATCCTTAGTTCATATAGCTTTTTTGTAGTTGTAGCTTTCTGTAGTTCTGAGTGGTTGCTAGGTTAATCTGGGTGGTTGTGAGCACATTGTCATATAGTCTTTACAGTGTTCTTGATGGCTACTTTTCTAAGTGGCTGTGTTTGTTGAGTGTTAGCACATTGCTTTTTAGTTACTAGCCATGTCTAACCAAGTCATGGTTATACCATTGCTAGGTGTTGGTCAGGATATTCTGGGTGATCTCTAGCTGATTCTACAAGTACAAAAAGACCCTCCCTAAGTAATATTCTAGTCTCTAGGTATGACTCAGGTCTATAATTGCATACTAGGTGAAAAACTTACAGGGAAGAACACACCCCTCAACAGGCCACATGGTTTAACTGTGTAGCACAATTAAACATGTTTTAAGATTAGACATTTGTTCAAAGTATAAGAAGTAGTTATTGTAATGACTGCCCTATAGCAAACACCTCTAACAAACAGACAAACAAACATGTCAGACAAGAGCTAATAAAGTGGTTCAGTTCTGGACACAGGCCAGAGCAAGTGACATCAGTGACACCAAATGAGAGACTTCTGTTCATATGGAGACTGAATAGAGTTTCTCTCTAATAATGGATTGCATCCATTCCAGAGTTGTGTTATTCAAGTCAAAAGATTATTGTGCAGGATTTAATGTCTCTGTGGCCAGCCATGTGTCGCCATCTTTACAGCGTCTCTATAATCAGTACCAGGCAGAGAAGCATGGAAAGCCGCTGGATATGGGCACTTACAGGGTGTGATGTGAAAATGGGGATGAGAGTTTGTTCCCAGCATGGATCCACAGCTGAAAATTAATAGTGAGAATGAATGTGTTAATTTGTTTTCGCACACTTATGTTAATTTACATTCCTGTGCTCTAAGTTTGATTTGCTGTCATGGGAAGAGAAGCTGTTGGAATACAAGTGTGAATAAACACAAGTTCAATCACAAGTTAACCCAACATTAACCCTAATGTAGATGAGGGCTTGTGTGCAGAAACATTTAAGAGGTTGAAAGATGCTCCAGGAGAACACAGTGGCTCCTATAAGGTTTGGACACTCAAGTCATGCCTGAATGATGTCTGAATGCCAGTGCATAACAAAACATCAAACAAATGATTCTGGAGCTTTTCTCAGAACTAACACTCTTAGAACAAAAATCAACACATGAAGAAATTATGTTTTACAGTACCTACAAAAATTACCTATTTCAACATGAGATGGGTTTTGACAGCTAGTCTAAAAGTTATAGAAAGCTAAATGTTTTTTTTTATTTCTTTAACCACTTGTATTCATTTATGATAAGTTGTAGACTGAACATGATGTTTCCACTTGAACATTTCTAAAATTGTTGCAGCAACAAAGACATTTTTTTATCAACTTCAATGATTTTCATATGTTTTCCTCTGAAATATCACACGTTTCATCTAAAGTGTCAGAAGATATGTCCTCAGTGTGAGATCTCAACAAAAGCTCACACATTTCATACTTCATACTTACATACATCCTATCTATATTTTGTCATGTTTACTGTATTGTAGATCCAATATTATATTATATAACTATTATTATTCTCTTAATCTACATTTCATAGTTTTTTTTCTATTTGTTCTTGTAATTTTTATTATATGTTATTAAACTGTGTGACAGTTGTTCAAAGCATTTCACTACATTTACATTTATTCATTTAGCAGAAGCTTTTATCCAAAGCGACTTGGGAGAGAGCATGTAACATTTTGCCCGAAGAACCAACAAGCCTAGTTTACAAAGCTACATTTACAAATCGGAAGTTCTGATGCTAGAACTACATACCATACTGTGCATGATTGTGTATGTGACCAATAAAAGTGGACTGAATAAATATACATAATCGCTGCTCTTCATCTGACTGCCGTCTCCATGCTGACACCTAGCGATCACTTGCACGTGTTAATCTGAAACAACCTTGACAAAATTTAGACAAGCGTTGACGAATTTTAACCTGCAGGTTGTTTGTGTCAAACAAGAAAGTGTGTGGAGGAACAGCAGTGTTCTCGACTGGCCATTTGAAAATTAGTGTTTGTAACGGTATTGTGTTTTAATGTGTTCAGTTTTAAACATCTGCCTGACAATTACATGAGCTTGGTTTGTAGGCTCCTCATTGTAAATAACTAAAGGTTATTTTGGTCATGTAAAATGAAGATTAATAAAACAAATCAAGCCACAATGTCAAGATTTTTATTTCAAAATATTAATTTCTCTGAGTGGGGCTCAAACAGATGATCAGTTCAGCATGGTTGTCGTGCACTCTATCAAGGAGACTAAAGATCATGATGACCTTTAAGCATATGTCGCTAGAGCACCTTTTAAGATCAGGGAGTTTATACACTGGTTTATACACTGCACAGCTTTTCACTTACTAGCTGGCCTTCATTACAAAAGGACTTTTTTATATAGAATTTCTCCAGTCTTCCAAAAATTCTCTCACATAAACCCATGGGGTGAAGATGCGTGATGAACTTCACTTTTAAACTTTGTGGGAGTTAGGTTAAAGCAAATGTGCGGTTGTATGGTTTGTTCCCAAACTGTCAATCAAACACAAATTTGGCATGTATGCCAGCTGTTGAAACACTTTTGAAATGCACCAAAGCTTCATTTAGCTGTAGTCATGTGACATGGGTGTTTTGAATCAGACTTCAGAGCAGTGTTTTGAAACATCTACGCTTCAGGATTTCAATACAGCGTCGAAACATCAGTTTTGTATTAGTATGCAACCCATATTTAGTTGGTATGGTAGAATCGAGTAACGTCGGAGGGCTTTTTCTCTATTGCTGTGCTGTTGTTTCCATTATTCCCAAACAGATCAATATATCTTGCAGTCTAGGGTTAAGCTCTGTGGTTCAGCAGCTTTTGAGTTTCCAGAGTCAACGCTTCTATGAAGTTTAATTAGACCCTATGCACAGAAAAAACATGGTTCTCCCTGCCCTCACTCAGCTCTTTTTCATATTGACATTTTAATTCTGTAATTCCTCTGAGGAGGTGAGAAACAAGGAAACAAGGACACACAAATAAGAATGAAAAGCACCCTCTCTCTACTCCCTAGTTTGATTCTCTCTGTACTTGCTTGACTCACCCTACACACTCTCTGCTAAGACTCTGAAAGCGGGACAGTGACTGATGTCTCCGCTCCTTTAATTGGTCACTTTAAACACCCAAGTCACCTACAGTCTTGGGCCTGTCTCTTACCTTCTGTCCTCTTTTATGTTGGAAAAATAAGACACAACCACCTCAGAAAATGCTCTTAATACATTTAAAATGCTCTTTAATACAGTTCTCCTGTAGCTCAGTGGTAGAGCATTGCGTTAGCAGTGCAAGAGGTTGTGGGTTCGATTCCCAGGGAGTACATGTACTAAGAAAAAAATGTATAACTTGAATGCACTGTAAGTCGCTTTGGATAAACGTGTCTGCCAAATGCGTAAATGTAATTTAAATTGTGCATAGCATATCCAAAAATGTAGCAGAGGCTATTTGTGATGGCAGCAGTGGCATATGCTACATTACATTTATTTATTTGGCATAAGCTTTAATCCAAAGCGATTTAAAGTGTATCCAAGGTATGCATTTTATCTGTACTTGTGTTCCCCAGACACGTTAAAGCTGCACTTTTTTTTGGTAACTTTTTTGGTAAAAAACAGAGTTCTGATAAAACTGGTCTATAATTTTATATTGATTTAAAAACTGTCAAGTCTGATTTTGTGACAATTGTCAGGTACTGAGGAATGTAAAAACAGATATGACATAATGTTACCTAGTTATGTCAGGACTTCTATCTGATCACCTCAGGTTTTGTTGTCCATGTCCTTTGTCTCCGTGTTTTTGTTTTGCTGAAGCACATGGTTATTGTTTTGACAGCTCGCTATGTGCTCTGCTGTTTTCGTCCACCCTGCCTCCTCATTTTCTTGTTAGCTCCTCCTCCTTGTTTCTAGTAATCACCTGCACCTGTTTTTCTCTCATTTACTTCCCTTTATAGATCCTTCGTGGTTTCTGTCTGTTGTCAGCTCATCTTGGTTTTTGCTAGTTTCCTGGCCATGTTTTTGAGTCCAGTCTTTTGTCAGTTTGCTGACTTCAGGCCTCGTCTGTTTTATTTTTCTCTCTGTTCCAGTTTCTGTTCTCAGTTTTTCCCGGGTTATCATTTTGCCCTTGTTCCCAGTTCATTGTCGGCTGACTCTACTATCTCCCAGTTTCCCTCCAACCCTTCCCCGCTCAGTTCACTCTCCTGCTGTTTTGTCTGTTTCATTTTGACTTTATGTTTCTCCTGTGGTTAATTCAATAAATTATTGGTACCTGCAGTTGGATCTCCACATTGTCCCTGACAAGTTAATATAGCCTAACAATCCCTTACAGGATTTGAGTAATAAATTCATAGGACTATGTGTGACTAGATTAAAGAGGTCTTTAATTTAGATTTAAACTGACACAGTGTATCTGCCTCCCAAAAAACACTGAGGCAACTTCCAGAATTTGGGTGCCAAGTATGAAAAGGATCTACTACCTGCACTTGATTTTAAATTTCTGGGTATTATCAACTGGCCAGAATTTTTCGATCACAGTGAACGTGAAGGATTTTAATAAGACAGGAGCTTGCTCAGGTATGGAGGAGCTATACCCTTTAGCGCATTGTAGGTAATCAGCAGAATTCTGAAGTTTATACAATGCTTGATAGGCAGCCAGTGCAGTGTTGACAGAACCAGACTAATATTGTCATTAGTCACAGATTAAGAACTCTGGCTGCTGCATTTTGAACCAGAAAGTTGCTAGTAAGTTTTGATATTGATTGTATATTCTGTTAGTTTCGTAAATTTATCTTGTTGGGCCTCAAAGAAATTTACAGCTGGGTATTGAGAATAGTTGTATTGTATTCAGAATAGCAATGAAAAACAAATTATTAAGAAACTTGGAATTGCTCCCAGGGGTAGCAAATACAGGGTGAAAAGCATAGGCCCATGCACTGAGCCATGTGGCACTCCATACTAAACTTGTGATTGAAATAACACCTTTTCACTCACAGCAACAAACTAGAATCAGTCAGATAACTAGAATTTAAACCATGCTAGTGCAGTTCCATTTATGCCAACATCATTTTCAAGCCTATTAAGGAAAATGCAGTGGTCAGTACTTTTAAAGCTGCGCTAAGATCACGTAGCACTAGAAGAGAGATGCAGCCACGATCAGCCGTTAAAAGCAAATCATTGTCATCCTGATGAGAGCAGTCTCTGTACTATGATATGGTCTAAATCCTGACTGGAAATACTCACAAATACACTTTCTTTCCAGGAAAGAACATATCTCTAAGGACACCACATTTCAAGTATTTTTAAATTAAAGGTATAATGCTATTAAAAGTATAAAGGTAAAATAAAAGTAAAATTTAAGATGGGGCTGTAATTTACTAGTTCCCTAAGATCAAGTTTTAAAAAGGGATCTGAAAACAGCCAGCTTGTAAGTTTTTGGGACATATTCGAACACCAATGATGAATTAATAATACTATGTAGAGGATATATAATTTCAGGAAGCATTTTTTTCAGCAAACTGGTAGGTTTTATAGAATCTAGCATACATGTTGTTAATTTAGATGATTTAATTATTTTTGACATTTCATCCATATCTATAGTAGAAAATGAGAAAGGCAAATTGTGATGCACTGATTAAACAAATTCATAAAATCATCAGTGCTATAATATTAATAATTCTGAATAACTTTCAGAAGCAGTTGACGTTTTATTTTTAGTTACTTTAGCCACTGTATCAAATAAATATCTGAGGTTGTGTTTATTTTCTTCTAAACGATTTAAAAAGTACGCGGATCTGGAGCTTTTTAGGGCCTTTCTGTAATTTGAAACACTATCCTTCAATGCTGTACGAATTTGCTCTAGTTTTGTTTGCTTCCAGTTATGCTCCATTTTCTGGGCATTTTTATAGGATGTGAGTATGCTTGTTATACCACGGTGTTGGGCTGCTGTCCTTTATCTTCAAGCGTAGAGGAGCAACTCTGTCTAAGGTGTTAGAAAAGAGGGAGTTTCTGTTGCATTGTTAAGGTTTTCAATGTTATCTGTTATGCTAAGGAATTGAGTTCAGGTAGATTATCGTTCTACTGTATTTGCAGCAAGGAGCTGATTTTGCAGCAAGGAGCAACCGATTTTGCAACTACATCAACATGACCAACAAATAAGACTTGCCAATACTACTACTGATAAAAAGTCAGCAAATTCTTTGATAAAGTCTGTGTGTCCCTGGTGACATTGATGACATTGTCCACTGGTAGCCAGTGAAAATCTCCATTTATCATTTACCCAAGATGAAGTTATACTGGGCACCATTACTTCAAAAGAATTGTATCTGAAATCTGATCTCTTGGTAACTTTATGGGAAAATTATGACTTATTATACAACTTATTCCTGCACCTCCACACCTCCACCTTTGCCTTTTGGAAGAGGTTCATGCTTATAACAGTCATTTTGGGGGATAAACTCATTTAATGTAATGTCAAACACAGCACATCTAGGCTACGATCTGTGATCATATCATTAACAAAAAGTGCCTTTGTAAAGAGATCTAATATTCAGCAAACCAAGCCTTATTAATTGTCTGTATTACGTATCCTTTTAATAGTTTAACATTGATTAGATTGCCATTGAATTGTTTACAGAGTTTTTTGTATTTAGCAGTCTGGGGGACAGATCTATTCTCTAAATTATGATATTTAGGTGATTTTATGTGTTGTAGATTGTCGTATGTGACGTGTGAGGGCTAGTAGACAGTTGGTTAAGACAGTCTGTCTGAAATGTTATACTTATGAAATGTATACTAATAAATGCTTTTGTGTCCTCATGAGGACGTCACTGGTGACAGTTTTCACTGGTGACAAAGCATATTAATCATGCTGTACTCTCCAAAATGTAATTTAATTTATTTGTGCTGTTTATTTTGACAATTCCTATTTAATAAAATGTAATGCCTCAAATTACTCTATATAGCATAAAATATAATATTAAATCTTTTTTAAGATACACCAATCATAAATAATAAATAATAAATGTTAATTGACCACTCCTCTGTTTCCTTGGTTCCTGTTCACTCTCACCTATGCCTTGTTTAGTTAACTCCCTTCCTGTGGTGTATATTTTTTTATATCTTCCTGTTTCATTGGATTACTCCCACATAACAGAAAGACAAACAAAAGTTATAGTTATATATGGATATTCCAGCCATCCACCCGGAGCAGGGGGAGCTACCACACAAAGTTATTAAACCTAGGGTGACTAACTCACTGTCCTGTCCAAGTCACACCTATCCAAAGATGGTCCTCAGGGAAATTTTCACTAGCTTTGTGAACTGGGTTATTGTGAGCCAGGCCTCTCATTCCAGAGGGTCCACTGGGCTCCTTCATCACAACAGTTCCACCTTGGTTACTTATCACTATGGGTCCACTGCGGACTGCTGGTCCTCCAGCAATGCCTTATCCCTCCACCTCTCCTGCTTCACCAGGATCCTCCTTCCCTTCAGGCTCCTCTTTGATCCTCACTCTCTCCTGTCTGCCAGTCCCCTTCCTTCACCTCGCTGTTCAAGCCTGCAGCACCCCATTGGATTTCTGGGTCATCAATGTCTCCCTGGTCTGTTGGCTCTTCGACTCCACCTGGATCTCCACCTCTACCAGCTCCTCACAGCCACAGTTTGGCTCTGTTTATTGTCTCCTGTGTTTCATTGTTTCTGGTGTTCTATGTTTTAATCATTATCAGTTCTCTAACTAGCCTCATCCATTTCCTTGGTTCCTGATTACCCTCACCTATGTCTTGTTAACTCCCTTCTTCTGGTGTGTATATATACGGTACGGTATATATGGTTTTGTCAGTTCTTTGTCAGTCCTCACTCTTTGCTGTGGTGTTTTGTGTTAAACTAGTCTCCTGGAATTTTTATTAAAGTATACTTTTGATATTATCTTAGTTTAAACGATTCATATTAGATTACTCCCATGTACCGTAGCAACCCCACATTACTGAGTAAAGGTTACAGAAGTTTAACATTTAAAATTTGGCATGTTTATTAAGTTCATCTTTGAGCAATTTAGATTTCAACTGAATGTATTTCAATGATTCACAGGGTACAGCATTAGTTTTATTGACTATTATATGCAGTAATGGATTTTCAAAAGACAAATATGTTATAAAAAAGATGATTTTTGAATACTTGGATTTGTACAATAAAGTCTTTATAACTCAAGTTACATCTACTCCAACTCAGAAACACCAACTCAGAAACTTAAAGTGTAGTGAATACTTTAAGAAATGTAGTGGACAATTGTTGCCTGATCTCCATTAATGTAGGGGTTCAAAACTTACTAAAGCTTAAGAGAAACACTGAATGCCTTCAAACATATGCCTGAGTTTCTGGATGAACAAAATTAAATGATTAATCCAGTCCTATCAGTGCAAGTCTTGGCATTGTTGATACAAAGGAAGTACTTAAATTGTCCCTGAATCAATATTACACCAATACTCACCAATATATGGATTCTTGAGTATTAACGTCATGCCACCATGAAACAGCCAATGGAGTGGGCTATTTATTTGGTGGCCCAGAGAGCTAGGTAAAACACAGCTCCTTAATGGCCATGATATGTAGATAGGTCCCCACTTCTCTTGCTGTCATTAACGCCTTGCCCACCAAGGAAGGTGAAGTGTGGCCTGGCTTGGTGGGCTTGTGGAGGCTGTGCCCTAGGCTGAATAAAGGTCTCGTCCAGTTTGCTTTTCTTCTTCACTTCCCCCTCCACTCACTCCTAGTACTGCAGGGACGGGGCTGGTGAGTGAACATCGAGCAGGTGGAGGAGGTCACAGAACGGGCTTATGTATCCCAAGCATGAGCTCTGGAGCTAGCGGATAAGAGCAGAAAAGGGCCAGCTTATACTCCACTGATTCCAAGCTCCTCCGCAAGGAACTTGAACTTGGCCATCATCCTCAAACACGGCCAGGCAGAAGCAGAATGTCCTCAGGGGAAGCCCTCGAAAGCTGACTGTGCATGCTACACTCCCAAACAAGTAACACAGGTTATGTGCATCACTACCAGTAAGGAGGCTAGGGCAAGAAGGAACACACTTCCTAAACTGTTGGCTCACCATTATAATCCAACAACTGGATGGACCACACGTGATGCTCTTTAAAGTAAAAAACGCTTTGTGTTTGTGCCAGTATCCCCGTGTAGCTTTCATGTTCTGCTGTCACCTCATCATCAACAGGATTGGAGCAGTTGTACCCGTGCTTCAGATACTCTTCTGGATGGGGGTGGGATGAAGGATCTCATCAGCAGCACCTCATCTCATCTATTACATGACTCCTTAAAGAGCCAACCAAACATATCAGATGTTTGTGTAAAAAATTTAGCTAATTAATTTCTTTAAATTCATTAATTGCAGTACTATATTTTTCTGTCTGTGTATATACAGCTTTATGAAAGATCACATCTATGTCATACCTTTTTAATGTATTATTAATTCTATCGTATCCATTAGTGTTCTTCTTCTTCTTCCTCAACTCTTGAGTCTATGGCAGCCTATAGAACTGTACATAGGAAAGTTATGAAATTTGGCACACAGATAGATGACTGTCTGAAATCTTACTATAGAAAATTTACAGTCTCTATCTCAAACTCTCTATTATCACCAACAGTATAATGTTTTTTCACTCATGTTTACGATCATAACTTACATTTAGTCATTTAGCAGACGCTTTTATCAAAAGCGACTTACAAAGGACAAGAGCATTGAACATTTTGTCTTGCGCAAATTTGTGTGGATTCTATGTGCAGGTAAATAAGGGTGTACTCGCATTAGGCACCATGAACCGTGCCTGAGCATGTTTAACCCCTCAAAGTCTGGTTAATTTGACCTGTGTGATCGCTTCAAACAGTGCTCTGTCCCACCTCTGAAAGCTGTTTGAATGTAGGGTGACCACAAACCATGCCAAAGCCTGGAAAAGCCCCTCGTTAATATGACAACAAACACCTTTTATTACTACTTGGATAGTACATTTTTCAGTTAATTGAATTTGAATTGAATTGAAGCACAAAATCACTCTCCAGATCATTTCCGTTCACCACTCCATGCTGGTGGAATGATCTTCCTGCCTTCATCCGTAATGCAGAATCCCTGGCAATATTCAAAAGACAGCTGAAAACACATCTCTTTCGTGAGCACTTAACCTCATCATAAAAAATAAAAAAAATCCTTTCCCTTCATTTCCTATCCCTCTTCCCTTTAAATCTCTCCCTTGTTGTAGCATATGATACTCTGAGCACTGTCTGAAACTTTTATTGTGAGCACTTATTGTGTCTAGTTGCCTCTTCAGGTTGACTCGCTTGTTGTATTCCGCACTTGTAAGTCGCTTTGAATAAAAGCGTCTGCTAAATGAATAAATGTAAATGTAAGTATATTTAGGTTTATAATGGGTCTGGTTCTCACCTTAATGAACACAAACTGTAGTTTGCGAGTAAAGCTGTAAATTTGCTCACACGGGGACAATTACGCTCAGGCGGTGTACAAGGCAACCATGTCTAGGGTGAGTACACCCTAAGAGAATCCAAGTTAACTCAAAAAATCTTAAATGTGTAGCTAATGTATAGCTAATGCTCAGTTTAAAGTCAGCATCAACAAAGAATGTGTATTGCGCACTGACACGTGCGCACACACACACACACACATGGTATGTGTTTACTCAAAGATCTACACAGTTATCCATCATAAGAATCTGCATCCTGTCCAATGCCACATCATGGTCCATACGCTATGGAAACATCGGCCCCAAAGCCACTTTTAAACATCAGCTCGACGCTCCGCCTGCCCTCTCACCACTACAAACACACCACAACTGCTTTTCAAATCTCCTCCAACCAGAGGGAACACGCCCAATCAAATCACCTCAAACTGCTGCGCATTGTTCAAAATCCCACAATTAAAAAAAAATAATTGTCTTTCCTGTGGGAATTTCGTGTGTGCATTTAAAAAGAAAGAAAACTTTTAAAGAGGGAAAACCTTTAAAGTAATATGTATAGGCAAAGTTTTTATAAAGTTTTTATTAATTTAAAAATGTTGACTTTAGATACAATAATATAAATGATCTTTGAAAAGTAAATGATTTTTACTAAAGTATTAAAGAAATGAAGAAAATTATTATTGTGTTGTTGAAGGGACGGCTTCACAGTTATAGAAATCGAACATTAATTACTAAGGAAGCTTCTCATAAAGAGTAATTCTTTTTAAGTTTACTCATAAAGAGTAAGTTATTTTAAATGGCAGAGATCTTTCACTAATAGAACAAACACAGTACAGATGTTGAATTACACAGAATGTTTCCAATCAGAAACAGTGTCATACAGAGCATGAAAAATATAAGTATAGTGCATAGTTTTAAAATTTGTAACAGAAAATGTATATTGGTGGCAGAAGGAATATTTAAATAAATAACATAATAATAACAATTAAACAGAAAAAGTTTATTTCAACTTCATGTTAGCATTTTAATTAATTCATTTGTTATAAAAGTGAAATGATAAGAAAGGTTTCTAACTGTAATGTCTTTTGAATGACCTAACATAATTATAAAAATAAGTAGTATTAAGTAGTATAAAGAAAGTATAGAAAGAGTACAATCAAAATAAATAAACACATGAATACACACAGTGGATGACCAGTTATAGAAGTTATAGAACCAGTTTTCTATTTAAAAAGTTCTTTCAAATCTCAAAACCACCGCTTCAAATAATGCTGGAAATAAAGTGAAACTAACTTTGAAACCAGCATGCTTTTTTATAGCTTTCTGCACCAGAGAGTTCCAAGGACCTTTGCCCAGAACAAATTAAAATGTGTTTAGCAATAAGGAATTATGTCAAAGTATAAGTCATTTAGGGGCTGTTTGCTTTTTTTTAAAGATTTTGACAATTCACTTTCTTCAGTTATTCACAAGGTCATAAAGAAAATATTCTGTTGCATTTTCATATGTTTATAAATATATCATATAACATAAGGGTGTTTCTTATGAAAAGATCATAAAAGACAGTATTAATCTTAATTCATTTTTGATATCACCTCATAAGCAATGAGCACAAGCATAAGCAAATTCTCTATCTATAAAAAGTAACATTGTTAGAGCAAGAGAATTATGAGAACAAACATACACTCTTTTGCAAAACAAACATTTACAAACTGAAGTTTCCACTGAGGTAAACTGTAGCAGTGCAGCACATTTTTGCACAAGCGTGTTGATTGAATCTTGCATGTCTTAAAATAGAAGCCCTGCATCGGTTTACAGGCAAAGAGTTTGTGCTTCTTCATTAATGTTACGCACAAGAGTAAAAGTGAGTGTGTGTGTGTGTGTGCAGATGAGCTTGTGCATGTGTGTGTCGTATGTCAGTTTGTGTGTCAGTGCAGCAGTGTGTGCATATGAAGTGTGCGCACAGAGCTTTGAATGGTTGTGCTTCACATCAAAGGCTCAGACAAGTCTTTGCATTAACAAGCCTCTTTGTTTCCTGTAAGAGAGAGAGAGAGAAGAGTAGAAGAACAGGTCCCACCTTCACTTAAAAGGGCAGACTAACCTCACATACAGACCCCATCAACTGATACATTAAAGGATATGTCAGCCCCAAATCAAAAATTTACTGATAATTTTCTCACTGTCAATTCAATCCAAGACGTTTATGTTTATCTTTATCAGTTGAAAAGAAATGAATGTTCTTGAGGAAACTTTTCAGGACTTTATTCCATCTAATGCAGTTTAACAGGGTTCATCATTTTGAAGGTCCAAAATAAATCCCTCCTCTTGACCCTAGCCAATGAATAAGGGTCGCAACCATCAGTCTAGACAAAAGAGACAAAATTTGTAGCAAAACATCTCTCTTAGTAATAAGTTGAAGCTTACAGGATAAATAGTAACCAAAATACGTTGACACTGCAATTGACCTGTAGTTAAAAAAGGAACTGTATTCCTTGTCCAGCTTTGAACTTTTCACTTTGGTATGCTCTTTCACCAAACTAAACACATCTTCTTGGCCAAATTTTGGTAATATCAGCAGAGAGGATGTCATCCGATATGCCAATACAATTGCTTTGCTAGCCAAACCAGAAGAATCGATACACTGCACTTCCGGATAATCAATTACCCTGTGATAAAGGTCTATAGAACTTAAACTGTCCTACACTTCGGAGCTAAAGGTAGCACTAATACACCTTTTACACTGGTTGCCAGATGCATCCGGAGAGGAAGGTCTTTGGTGGACAGTCATACACGTTGACCGCAGGTGTAGAGAGGATAAGGGGTATGGTGGCGGTCAGCAGCTGCCTTGGTTCGCAGAGAGGTCTGGGCTGATGAAAACGCAGCCTCAGGTTCTTGTGCAGGAAACGGGGGGGCTGGTAACCAAGGGATCATTCGAAAGGGGACAGATCAGAAGCAGTTACCGGGAGGGAATTGTGGGCGTACTCAACCCATGAGAGCTGATGGCTCCAGGAACTCGGATTCTGAGATGACAGACAGCTGAGTGCTCCTTCGAGATCCTGGTTGGCTCACTCACATTGCCCGTTGGTCTGCAGATGAAAACCTGAAGACAGACTTGATGTGGCCCTGATCTGTCAACAGAATTGTTGGCATGAGCTCAGCCTCTTGACAGAATGGATGTATTCCAGGTTCTTGTGATCCGTCCAGACCAAGAAGGGCTGCACCCATCCCTCCAACTAATGGCGCCACTCCTCCAGAGCAAGCTTGACCGGCAACAGCTCCTGATTACCGGTATCGCAGTTACATTCTGAGAGTGATAGGAAGGACTCTTGGTGAAAGTAAGCACCATGAGCGGGGCAGCAACCGAGCCAAAATTCCTGACAAAATGGATTGTAGCATCCATTTGTGGTCTATCCTGGACGTCTAAAGCCGTTTCTCAATATGCATATTTGTGTTCTTGCCGACCTGTGAAATGTCTTCAGTCCCTGCCCAAGTACTGTTCCAATTTAAAGTTCACATCTAGCCAAGTTCACAATAAATCCCTGGATGACTTGTGTGGACTTGAGGCAGCCTAGTATCCCAAAGTGCATTACCCATTGTCCAACTGAGGGGAAAACCCACATATTGTTAAAAAAAAAAAGTACTGCTGTGTCACAAAACATAGTTTAAAGGGTTGCTTAGGTTTATAAACATAGTGCCTAATTTAAAATTTGCTCTGACATTTTAGGAGGTGTATTTGCATTCCAGGTGATGGCAGGGCAGTCAGCGCTTATGTACCCGGCCAAGAACAGCCTTACCTCAACAAGTCCTTCTGAAATTTGCCACTGGCTTTGATGTCTCTCTCTGGTCAAATATGAGATATAATTCATTTATTTTGGGTATCTAACAATCTTTGGTCTCATAAATTGGTTATTTGTTCCTGGGCAAATTGGTTTGTCTGGGGGTAAAATTTTATCTTGTACTGCAGTGCTGCCTTAATACCTTTGAGTGAATGTTTTGCTTGTTTTTATATCTGATTTATTTCCAAAACTTATATGTGCCACTGAAGTGCCCTTGAGCAAGGTGCCTAACTCCTGATTGCTCCCCGGGTGCAGTAGTGTACTGCCCACTGCTTCGGGTGTGTGTGTGTGTGTTTTTGACCTGCACTCCTCACCAGTGATGGTTTCAATGCAGAGGTCACATTTCAGGTATGGGTTACCATATCTGACATATATGTCACTTTCACTTTTCAATAAGAACCTTAATTTCTTTTGAACTGAAGGAAGAAAAACATAAACGTCTTGGATGAGGGTGAGTAAATTATAAGGGAATTTTCATTTTGGGGTGGAAATATCCTTTAACACCATACACTGCCGATGCAGCCAATTCTTTTAATATAGGGAGATGGAAAACTCAGCTAACCTAACACTGAAGAAATCATAATAGTCAACTTCCAACACGTTCAATTACAGTCAATTAAAGTTTACGTTACACAGTTTCTTGCCACAATATAAGATTAGATTTCAATCTGCTCTTTAAAAACAGCTTCTTTGGTATACATAGCATACTTAATTTTTTGCTTTACTCATTACAATGTGTTATCATCATCATCATCATCATTATTATTATTAGGCATACAACAGTCATAATAATCATTATAATTTAAAGTTGAAACTTGCACGTGATAGAAAGCACATTTTTAATTTCTTTAAACAATATACACTATAATACAATATTTATAATTAAATTATTTATTTTCATTTTATTCATTAAAATGCATTATATCAGCATCATAGGCATACATGGCAGTCATAACTGGCATTACAATTTTAGTCTTTTTTTATTGGTGAAACCTGAAAGCCAAACAAAGAAAATATTGACTATTTCTGAAGAAAATGTGAGTGGTGCTTGCCGTGGCAAAACTCTGGAATACTTAAATAATGTTAAGATGTTCTAACATGATGCTATCATGATTGTACATGATGCTAGCATGATGTTAGCATGTTTAGCATGATAGATATACTAATATATGGCTTATTCAAGATGTTAGGAAGTTGCTAGGGTGATCTAAATGGTGGCTAGGTTGTGGTCAGAAAGTTGCCAGGGCAATATCTAAAGCCTACTGAGTCAAATAAGCCCACCCACATCTCTGCAGTGTTCTAATGCAGAGATATGGCTTATTCATTTACAACCCCCAAATCAGAAAAAGTTGGGACAGTATGGAAAACACAAATAAAAAAAGAAAGTAGTGATTTCTAAATTTACTTTGACTTGTATTTCATTGCAGACAATACAACAGCACATTATTTAATGTGTTCCTCATGATTTTTATTGTTTTTTCTTCAAAAAAAGAAAATTCCTATTTTGGTTCTTGCAACACATTTCAAAAAAAGTTGGAACAGGAGCAATTTAGGGCTAGTAATCAGGTAAATTGGTTAAATAATGATTTGATTTGAAACAGGTGATGTCAACAGGTGATTGTAATTATGATTTGGTACAAAAGCAGCATCCAAGAAAGGTCTAGTCCTTTAAGAGCAAAGATGGGCCGAGGATCGCCAGTTTGCCAACAAATACGTGAGAAAATTATTGAAATGTTTAAAAACAATGTTCCTCAAAGAAAGATAGGAAGACATTTGCTTATTTCACCTTCAACAGTGCATAACATAATTAAAAGATTCAAGGAATGTGGAGGAATTTCAGTGCGTAAAGGACAAGGGCGCAAGCCTAAGCTGAACAACCGTGCTCTCTGATCCCTCAGGCGGCACTACATCAAGAATCGTCATTCATCTATAAGCAATATCACCACATGGGCTCAGGACTACTTTGGCAAACCTTTGTCAAGTACCACAATACGTAGTTACATCCACAAATGCCAGTTAAAACTGTACTGTGCCAAAAGGAAGCCCTTGTTAACAGTGTCCAGAAGCGCCGTCGACTTCTCTGGGCTCGGAGGCATCTGGGATGGACAATCACACAGTGGAAACGTGTACTGTGGTCAGATGAATCAGTATTTCAGGTATTTTTTGGGAGAATTGGACGCCGTGTGCTCCGGACCAAAGAAGAAAAGGATCATCCAGACTGTTACCAGCAACAAGTCCAAAAGCCTGGGTCTGTCATGGTATGGGGTTGTGTCAGTGCCCTTGGTAAAGGTAACTTGCACTTCTGTGATGGCACCATTAATGCTGAAAAGTACATAGAGATTTTGGAGCACAATATGCTGCCTTCAAGAAGACATCTTTTCCAGGGACGTCCATGCATATTTCAACAAGATAATGCAAAACCACATTCTGCACACATTACAAAGTCCTGGCTGCGGAGGAAGAGGATACAGGTACTTGACTGGCCTGCCTGCAGTCCCGACCTGTCTCCAATAGAGAATGTGTGGTGCATTTTGAAGCGCAAAGACCCCGTACTGTTGCCCACCTTAAGACTTGTTTGCAGCATGAATGGGACAAAATTACACCAAGTGAAGAAGTGAAGAAACACTTCTTCACTTGGTGTCTTCAGTCCCTAAACGTCTTTTAAGTGTTGTGAAAAGGAATGGCAACATTACAAAGTGGTAAATGCTTTACTGTTCCAACTTTTTTTGAAATGTGTTGCAAGAACCAAAATAGGAATTGTTTTTTTTGAAGAAAAAACAATAAAAATCATGAGGAACACATTAAATAATGTGCTGTTGTATTGTCTGCAATGAAATACAAGTCAAAGTAAATTTAGAAATCACTACTTTTTTTATTTGTGTTTTCCATACTGTCCCAACTTATTCTGATTTGGGGTTGTAATTATGTTTGTTAGGGTACAGTAAATGGTTGCTAGGGTGTAGCTAGACAGTTAACAGGGTAAAACCAATAGACGAATGTGTGTGTGAATCAAAAGAGCCAAATCCCATGTCTCTATGATGTTCTGGTGCTGAGATATAGCTCATTCATGTTGGTTTCTAGGGTACTGTAACTGGTTGATAGGGCGTGGCTATGACGTTGAAATGTCACAGTTTGTTGCTGTTTACTAAGTCGAGCAAAGTTGAGCCCACCCCCAACTCTTTACGACATTCTGATGCGGAGCTATGACATCACTAAGATCTGCCCCATGTTACGTCTGTGGGATTTCTTTTTCAATTATCCTGCATACTTATTCTTCTTGTTGCAAGACATTTGATGGTGACATTTCAACATTTCAACATTTCCATAACAGTGATGCTTTGCTTCGCAAGCACCACTAATAAAACCTACAAACAATTCTTAACAAGGGGATTGTTTAATGCAAAACATGTTGAGGATTGTAGGGCAGACTGTAGATTCATTACATAATATGTTCTCAAAAAAGCAGTTTATTCAGCGTAGTGAAGCCTCTTTCCCCATGACATCCATTTAAAAACGACATTTGCTCTCCTTTCTACCGCAGCGTTACGGGTTTTATGTTAAGATTTCCGGCTTGTGTTTAGGCGTCTTCGCCGCTGCTCATTTCAGCGTATGGATGACCGTGTACTCTTTTCCACTTCAACAACACAAACAGACATTTATTTCTGATATGTAACTGTTTTCATTACACATGCACATCCTACACTGGTAAAAAGTGGAAAAGTCTATTTGTTATTTTAAGAAGCTAATAATAGCTAAATTTCTAATTATAAATATAAAATGACTTGGTGTAACCTACTGTTTTAAAGATTTTGGTTAATCAAGATTAAAAATACTATAGATAATGTATTGGAAAAAACCAATTAATTTCAAAGTTACCATTCAAAGTGCTTTTTGTAAATGAAAATAAATAGCAAAAGACGTTCGCCTATATAGTTAAAATATTTTTATTTATCAGAACAGGGTGTGATGAAGTGATGATTAACAACACAGTCGGCAAGTACAGTGTCCTAACCAAACGCGACGCGACGCGACGCGACGCGACGCTGCCACACGCGATTAAAGGTATTCATGTTAATCAGGTTTGTCCCAACCAGCTGCGACGCGATAAGCCACGAGCGACAACATTCAGTTTTAGAAATGCTTTCTGTTTCCTGCGGGTAGGTCATGTACGGAATGATTTGTGTCATATTAAAAGGGTACATTTTGAGCTGCTATATAACTGTTCAAGACTTTAAAAGCCATAATAAAAGCAACCACGTCATATTTACCTATTATTATTATTAATTTAGATTAAAACGAGTAAAAAGTAAACGAGGAAGTTAACTCTGTACAAACAATGTTCATTCCGTGACAAAGTTTGTATGAGTCGCATATGCATTTTGAATAATGTTACAAGGATTTTATTTGTAATAATTTGATTATGTGCTTATTCCTTTCGTTGCGAGTTGATGACAAACCTTCCACATACTGATTTGTGATTGATTTTGTCGCGTCGTCACGTCTCTTCTGGTGTGGACAGACAAAATGCTTGTCGCTGTAATCTTGTTTTAACACAGTCCTTCAACACTGTGGTAAAAGATAAAGATATCTAAAGTAAAAAAGTGTGAATGTATGGAGTATATATAATATATATTTTATAATACAGTAGTTTTATATTGTACATGTGTGTACAATGGTGTTCCTGTAGCAGAGATTACATGTTGTACATGTTTGACAATGTTTGTGTTTTCTGTGTTTTATATTTTATTATAGGTAAAGCGTCTCTGAAGCAATGCAACATTGCAAAAAGTGCTATATGAATAATATTGAAGTGTTAGCAATGCCATGGTCATGGGTTCGATTCCCAGGGAATGCATACTAATATTTAATATTGTATTGGATAAAAGCATCTGCCAAAAGCATCAATGTAAAGGTAAATACATATACATGCTGTGTCCATTTCTATGGTTGTGTAGTTTATCAGCAAATTTCTCAGACCTTCTCAGACCAGAGTCAGAAGAACGTAAACACATTACTTTTCAGTAAGTTGTGTGCTGAGATTTCAGCAGGAATCCAATACAGAATATATTTAAAATTCTGAAGCAATATCAAAAGTTTGATCTTCAGTCTAAGATTTGACTGTGTAGTGTCTGGCATTGGCTTTGTAACTGCCCATATCTGAAGAGAGAACACACTGCAGAGAACCAACTCCTGCTTCCAGTGTGCGGTCAATAAAACACAAGTGGCTTGCGTTAAGCTCTGCTCTTTTGAATGTGGCTTGACCTCATTCAAAGGATGTGATTTAATTAGTTAGCTACTTAAATGTGCCTGCAGATTATTTAGGAAGCACAGTATATAATTTTTAAGAACTGCAATTTATTCTTGAAACCATCAAAGCTGGTGTGGAAGAACAGAGTTCCTATTTAAATGTGGTTTGAGCCAGCCATGGCAGGGAAACAACTTGTTTCTGTTATTGTTTCTTTGTCCCCAGAATCTGTAAGTTTAATGTAGTTAGACAGAAACTAAGTGCTTGATTCTTGTATTTAACTTCCCTACAGACATTTTTCCTCTTCTCCTTGTTTCATTACTAGGATTTGACACTTAAAATGCCTAAATGATTGAGAATTTACATCATTTACATCATCATCCTCATATTATCTTAAATGTCATTGTGTTGAAGTCTAAAGTCTCTGCATGATAGTTCTAAAATATTTAACTTTTTTGTTTTGAAGTTGAATGTTTTGTTTCTTGCCCAGTTTACAAATATTTCTGAAAGCAAGCAAACGTTTTATGTATTATTCTGTCAAGCTAGTAACAACAGGCTTTTCTTTTTCATAAATGGCAGACACTTGTTTGAGAGTTTTGCAGAAAAAAGTCTCTTGTTTTTGAGGGGTGGGTTGTGAATGTGTTTTTTACCTTTGTATTTCCTGCCTCTGTCTGTGGCTTAAAAAATAGTAAATTATGCGTTCTGACAAGTCATATGCATTCTGTGCAACTGATAAATGTTAAAGATAAAGAATAAATGGAAACAATAATGTAGACCAGAAGAGACACATCACCTCTGAGTCTGAGTCTGACAGCAGAGTATGAACTTCATTTATTCATCCTACAACAAAATACTTCTATAATAAGGTGTAAACAATAGAGCATTCAAAATATTACTCTGAAAACATGCAAATGTGCACATGGCAAAATGGTAAAAATAAATAACATATAAACATTGAAAAATCATTAGGAAAATTATTTTGTGAAAAACTGATTCTCTGAAAAGCAGCTGTCTATATTTAATCAAGGCAAATAAACAAGGTCTCATTTATAATTTAGATTTGCATGCATTAACCAGCTTATTTATAATCCATTTATTAATATGCATGGATGATATTGTATAAATATGCAGCCGTATGCAAATACTAGACACTTTTTTGTTTGTATTTAATTCTAATTCCCAGCTGTAGTTCATGACAGTAAATTTACTCAAATATTATGGCACAGCATGGCAGAACATCATTATTCTTCAATTAAAACTCAAAACACTAAAACTGTCCAAACTCAAAAGTAAGTCATGCCCATGAATGTGGAGGCTTGTTATCCAGTAAAGCAGTTTTCTACTTTCACAAGTTTGCTTTTTGAGGAAATTTAGGTCACATTTTACATTTTATTATCTACTACTACCCATATGTAATTTTACCTAAAAGTACTTGTACTTAATATGTAATTATTTCAGGTTGTTGCTTATTTGTTACTACTATTATACTTGTATTATTAGTAAGTTGTAGGTAATAATAACAGTATCATGTAATAGATACAGTAAAGTCAATCTCTGCTGGGATAGTTTAAAACATATATACATAAACACCACACACCTGAAACTTTGAAGAAAGAGAAAGAGAACTGATTATTCTTGATCTTCACCCACGTTAAATTATTTTAATTTGTCTTTATTTCTTGTATTTTAAATCTTGTCTTTATGTTTGATGCACCTAACTGCACGTTTTGACAATATGATTGTATAAACACTTTATCTTGTTTTCTTGTTGCCATGTTCTAGCCAGCTGTGTCTAAACCTAATGAAGTCGACTTCTGCCTTTTCTTGAAGTTTATTTCATCCTTGTATCTTGAGTAGAGACTGGAGCTGTACGTGTATTAATTGTGAACACTTCCGCCTCTTTAATAACGGGTTTCTTCTTCTGTTTACTTATTCATCAGATTTACTGCTCATTTGTGTTTCAGTATGAGTTCCCATCGTACCATATATCGGTTAGTAAAACTGAACCTTCATTTAACTTAAATGATTTCCATTAATACATTGCATATCTTCGTCTGATACGCGCTCTACGTCACTCCGCTGTTTCTGAACAAGGCTGTCTCTTTAAGAGCGCCCCTCCCCCCGGCTCGTCGCGGCTGTCAATCACGCGTCGGTCTCTTTGATCTCGCTGTTCTAAAGCGGCTGTTTGTTACTTTCAAGTCTCGCGGCGCGTCAGAGCAGCAGAAGTTTTCCTCTCGCGCGCGTCTGAGCGGATCGTCCGAGCGCAGAAAACAGCCACACAAGAGCTTCAGGAAAGTTAGTTTGGCGTGTGAAGATGCCGCAGCTAAACGGCGGAGGGGGAGACGATCTCGGGGCGAACGATGAGATGATCGCCTTTAAAGATGAGGGAGATCACGAGGAGAAGATCCGCGAGAGCGCGTTCACGGAGAGCGACCTGGCGGATCTCAAATCATCTCTGGTCAACGAGTCCGAGATCAACTCCAGCACTGCCGTAAGACTTCAACTGACCACATCACCTCTCATCCATGTGTTTGTATGAGAGAGTAACTTGTTTGTGTGTGTGCCAGCAGGTGATCAGGAGAGGACCTCCAGAAGATCAAAGACTTTACACTGATAAACGAGAACATCTGGATGAAGGTCAGTGTTTGGAGCACAAATCGGTCCACAGAAGTGAACTAAATCTAACTACCATCCAGAGTTTTCTTCTAGGGTCTGTAGTCATTATAATTACCTTATATAAAGACAACAAGAGTGTAAGTTCTCATTCACAAGACATTTAGAACTAAATTACTTCTAGAAGAAAAATAAATTTTAAATAAAAAAATTTAATGGGGGACAATCTTAAAATTATACATGCAGTAAACATTGTATTGTTCTAAAAATGCAAAAGTATCCTCTGTAATCTGTAGTTAGTTGTTTTAATAGTCGCAGTAGTCTACGATGTGTTGTCATTTAGATAAAGGAGTCTGGACATAATTCATAAACCAAGCCAAAACTGGACTTTTTGGTATGTCCTTATTTAAATAAAGTGTGTAAATAAGTGTGTTGGTATTGGTAAAAACTAAAACATTTTGAGGTCTGTGTAACTGAAGGTCTTTTCTTGGGGAAAACCTGAGATCTACCTCAAGAAATACTTTGACTTTTTATCTCTAGTATGTTCTGTTGATCGATGTCTGTAATGTGGGTTCAAGAACCAGAGGATACGTGATCATTATATATTTACAAGAGTTTCTAAATACCTTTACACTAAACAAAACAAAAGCAAAATAAGCAAAAATGATTTAGTATGTTTAACATAAGTACTTTACTAAATCAAAAATACAAAATCAAAAACACTTACTTTTACAAAGTGATTAAAAAAGTACAGTAATTGCATATAGTGGCCAGTACATTTGTTTGTATATTTAAGTGGAAAACAATTGGAAAGTACTGTCTTTCTCTGTCTGACCTCAAGGGCCGAAACATCAAGATGGTGGAATGTATAAGCCACCGTATTCTGGATACCCGTTTCTGATGTTGCCTGAACCATATCTACCCAACGGACCTGTCTCCCCATCTGTAAGTTTACTGGAATACTTCTGTTCTTCTATTAGTGATTTATCCTGAAGTCCAGGTGCATTTCCAGCTCGGGGGAACCTTGCTGATGATCTATTTAGTTTGCTGGACTACAGAAGCGGGGATGCAGTTACACTATAAACTGAAATAGACAGTTCTGTGTGTGAGATACAGATCTTTGATTTTGCTGTAAAGCTGTAATACAGCTTTACATTTATCAATGTTTACACTTTTAATCTTACAAATCTGACATTTTAATTGGATGCATGTCTGTGCTGTTTGTCAAAGAGTACATCATCTAGGGGCTTGAGGTAATTGTTAACACAATATGATTGGTGGTTGTATGTGTTCGTGTACATTTATTTTCATGTGTGTGTGAGCATGCATGCATGTGTGGAGTAACTTCAGACTGATGTGTTTACAGATTGCATTAAAGCGGGCCAATGTTTAGTCACACATTTTCTACTGTACACACACACACACAAGCAGCATTTGGTGTGATCGCAAACATGTGTCAAAATATAATTTTGATAATGTTTGTTGACATTTTATTGCCACCGCATTGGTATTAAATATATGAAAACATTTTTAATATTTTGCTTCATAAACCAAGAAAAATGTCCTAATTATATCTGTGTTTAAAAGTGTTTATAAAAATGTTTATTGCACACTGTAGCATTACCTGACAAATACTTTCTTAGTATAGAATAGCCGTAGTAGAAAGGTTATATAGTGTATATATTATAACAGGTGCAGTTTGTGTGGTTGTTTTTGGGTTAATGTTGCTTTAAAAAATAATTCTTCTTTGAAAAGATTTTTTTTTCCATTTGATAGAAATATCTATGTACGTACATTTTGGTGATGACAGCACTAAACAGCACTAGCATCAACTATACAGTGTACAGATATACAAACACTGTAATGTAGTTACTGTAGACAAGACGAGGAGGAACGAAGATTGGACATATAATTATCTTTAGGAATGTATTATTAGCTAATGCTGATGGATGTATAAATCTCACATACAGCTGTGAAGAATTACATCAACATCTTCATGGAACGTCATTTGTAACTATATTGTTTTAAAAAATGTTCTAAAAGCAAATTATGGAAAATCTTCCAGTGCTTTCTCAGCTTTTTAAATGCGTAAAGGAATAGTTCACCCAAAATGAAAATTATCCAAATTAATAATTTATTCAGCCTCATGACATCCTAGGTCTATATGACTTTCTTCTGTATGGATTACTTTTGTGATGGATCTCGGGCATTATTCAGTGCCATTATAAATCTGGGAAGAGTCAGGATATTATTTAATATAACTCTGATTGTGTTCGGCTGAAGAAAGTCATATACACCAAGGATGGCATGAGGGTGAGTAAATTCTTAAAGAATAAGTGAATATTATTATATACCTTTACCTGAGTGTAAATGAGCTTCTAAAAAGAACTGAGTGCTGACAGGATATGCTTGATCAGTAGTCAGTGCCTTTCACTTTCATTTACATTAATCCTTCATTTGTCGTTTATCTCCCGTCTCTTGATTTGAGTCTCAGCAGAATTCAAGTACATTTTTTTATGCTGTTTGACTTCCAAATCCAGGGATTGTACCAGTGAAAGCAAAAGAATTTGATTATGATCCCGGCTAAACTCAAACAAAGGAATTGTGGGATCTCTTCACCCACAATGCACTGCTAAGCCTGAGGTGCATACTTCATAATTCAATGAAGTCCTACTTATTTAACAGTTTATTTTTGTGCTCCAAACTCCAGCTTCATCAAGCTTGTCCCAGGACTGTCTTGAACCAGGAGCTTATGTTGATCAGGGCTTCTTAAAGCCACCTTCAGTCTTTGAGGAGAAAATAGAAAACTATTGTCATGGGGCATCCAGAGCAGCTGTAGGACCCTCATGCTGCCTCTCTGACTCACACAGGATCACAGGACAGATGCTGTATTACACCCTCTTTAAGAAAAAAGCTCTTTAGCCCATTTATCATAACACAATGAATCGCTGCAGAAAGAAGTCATTGCTTCAGAAATTGGACAGATGATTGAGACATTTTAGTTTTAGTCTGTCAGTCAGCAGAGTGTGAACGATCCGAACGCTAGTGCAGCGGTAGAACACAGCGTCTGCCAGACTGAAATACAAACATTGATAAGAGAACTTTTGCTGGTCTTTGAAGTGAAGCTAGTGAACGCCTTTGAAGTGAAGCTAGTGCACGCCTGCAGATGAATCCACACAGCTATTTTATGGAGGAAGTATTTGCAAAATTAATAAAATGCGTCCAATCCCCTCAGGTGTTTGTAGCTTTAATTATTGGTGCGGTGCTTTCTGTTCCGCTCTGAGAGAGAGACAGGTGTTTGAGGTGTTTTATATTCGTGCTCCAGCATGCCCCTCTGAAGTCTCCCAATCAGGGTGTTGAACAGTTTCTTCTGGCATAAATAAGACTTCATCTTACCTTGAGGCTGCTGTCACAGGTCAGTTTCGTCTGAGGCGAATGTCCTGTTTGTCTGCGGGGTGTTAACACGTGGGGTGTGGGATGTGTCACCCAGGTGAGTCAGGAAAGCAGATGGCCATTGAGCACCTTTGAATTGGGCTTGTTTACAGATGTATGCTAGAGCCACAATAAAGATAGTTTACCCCAAAATGAACATTCTGTCAGTATTTACACACTTACATGTTGATCCAAACTACATTCTTATTAAATTAAATGTTATTAAAAAAAATCAAAAAAGTTTTTGAAGAATTGTTATTCAAGCTCTTTGTGTCCAGTGGCACAAGGTATGTTGTTAAAGCTATACGAGAGCATTGTGTAAAGAACAGAGTGAAGTTTAAATAATTTTTAATTGGTGGTTTTTGCCTCTAAAATAAGTTTTTAATGTGTAGTAACCTAACATCATGTGTCATTTGTACGTTCTAGACATCTACATGTAAATTTTGGGGGACGGCAAGACTACCAGAGAACAGTTTAATGCTGTAAAAAAAAACAGCATGAAGACTTGGATATGCAGATAAATGAAAGAATGTAATGAAAGAATTTTCATTTTGTGATTGACTATTCCTTTAATATAACAGTAATATAGAAAATGTAGTTGATGTAGAAACAAATCAAAATTTCTCATTTATTTTTAAGATTTATAAGATTTATAACATTTGAATACTCAAAATTTAAGGACCTTTCTCACCTTGAAACTTTAGTTTTATCTCAAGGATGAAGCCCAGCACTTAGTTCTGACCTGTTTCTTATCTGTGTTTGCGCTACTGTACGTATTGTCGTCAAAAGACTTTCTCTTAATTAATCAGCCTGGCACTTGTCTTCACGAAAACGCAGTCAGAGTGAAAGAAAATCCCCCACCTCAAGGCAACCATAACTCTGACAGTCATTGATGTCAGTCCAGACAGAGTCTGACGCAGTTATGATGTGACCTGGCATTTAGCCTTCTGAGGGAAAACAATATTCAGCAGTAGGTGATTGTAAGTGAGGTCTGGAGGGTCTGGGGACCCAGAGATCATTGACTGATGGCTCGTTCACACCCCTCCTTCAGCTCTTCAGCCATTTGGCAGGTGGGAGAGACCACAGTAAAATCACAACCTGTGACCAATCTCAAGTCATTAAAAGTCATTGTGCATTGAATGAATGTTGGGGAAAAGGAAGCTGTTTAATGATGATGGTTACTATTGTATTCTGATGTCATGAACACGTGGAAAAAATCTTTTTGCTTTCAATGTAAACATTGAGAACTTTTAAACAGTATCAGCTTTTTTATTATTAAAAGTGTTTAACATGATGTACATTGTTTTATGGGCTGTGTGCATGAATCATCAAACCTGCTGCTTGTTGATAAAGAGTTTGCTGTTACTTTTCTAAATGTTCGGCTTTACAGTTTACACTTGACAGGCTAAAACAGGCAAAAAAATTAGGAGGACTTAGGAGGGACCCAAGCCATAACTATATAACCTATTGAGTAGTAAACCATAACTCACCCTAACAACCACCCAAAACATCTTAGCAACCACATAGCAACCCTCTGGCAATCACACACAAAAGATTATACTTACTTTTCCCTACAGGTTGTATGCTCCTAAACTGTGTTTGTGACAACTAAAAATCTTGAATCTTATCACAAAATGTAAAAACCTGATTTCCTTTATTGGTGACTAAATGTTTTTTTTTATATTGTAATGGTTAGCAAATTTTACACACCTTTTGGACTAAATAGGTGTTATGATTTGTGTGTGTGTCGTTTGTTGGTTTTCCTGTTTCATATTAGTAAGTGAGTAAGTTTTATGTCTTCCCTTGTGTGTTTCTTTGTGTGGTTTTCGTTGTGCCCAGCTGTGGTAGTCAGGCTGCTGTAGATGGCTATCAGATGGAGCAGGATTAGGCCGCTGTGATCACACCCATGTGTGCCTCCCCGTGTGGCTGCCGAGGCTCCAGTAGGTCTGGCCCAGCACTAATTTGGGGTGCTGGGGGCGTTGGCTGACCCGGCAGTGGGGAGTACAGCACAGGACCAGTTTACCATGTGTCCCAAAATTCATAGTTCCTGTGCGCCTGCTCTGATTGTGTCTGACACTTTATAAGTGGCCAAAGCAGACAAGCCTGCAAGTCTGAACATCAGGTTTTTTTTATCCTGAAAGTCTGAGATTTGAATAAATAATGGTCAGTTTTGTTAATGATTAAGGTTATTTTTCAACTTGCACATGGATCCTGTAGTGATCGGTTGTGTCACTGTAAATCATTGTTATAATGTGATGAGTTTTTATGCATTGGATCTCTTTCTGGTAAATTTTCAGAGATCAAAGTGTTTAATGATTTGAGTGAAGATCCTTTGAACACAGATCTTGAACTGATTTATGATCAACTTTTATTATCTGTAGGAATGAATTATTTTTTTAAAAAGTGAACAGTCTGGCAGATAAAGATTTTGTAGTTAATCATATCGCAAAGTGAAATTAGTGAAAATAATGATTACTTGAAATAATTATTTAGCATTTTCTGATCCTGTGTCCTCGCAATTCATTGTGAAGTTGAGGTATATGACCTAAAGAGTACCCAATGGAAGTGTGTTCTGTGCTTCTGTGTGAGTACATAGTAATGTTGCATAATGTTAAAAAAATTGAATGACTTCATTTAGTGTGAGTATCTTTTGGGATGAAAGTTAAAGAAATGATGATCAGTGATCCGTTCTCTTTCAAACAACTTTGACATTATAGGGAATGTCTGAATCTCATGTCTAATCTCATGTAGATTAGGGCACCTGTCTTCAGGAGTCATTTGTCTCCTATTCTTGTGTGGAAACCCCAATGGATCTTTGTCAGAGGTTTCTGATACCTGAGAACGTGCGCACGTTCTCTTCTGTTTGGCTGTGTGAGAAGTATGCGCACTTAGTTCTCAAGGGAGTTGAGTACACATTGCTGGGATTTCTCTCTGAAGAAGCTCCATTCTCGTGTGGCTGTCTGCCTGGGTGAGCCTGGGCAGACGCCATGTGGATTGGGTCCCGCCAATCCCCAGGGGGTGGTGGTTCTGCCCTCTTGGTCAATTAAATGGGGTTGCTTTATATGGTATTATATTTTTATAAATCTGGCTCCCACAGACTGACAAGAGTTGCAACCTCCCCCTGTGGCAGGGGATGATACAGGGTCCTCAGCCGGTAACAGCTAGCGATCAGCTGACCATACCTACCTAAGGTGAGCAGTGGCAACCGGCTTATATTCTGACTCCCCTTGGGCTACAGGCCCAAGTCAGTTTTGAAACTATGGCAAATGGCAAATTAGACAAATTAGACTGTGAGATTCTAGATGGATGGGAAACACTGCTCTTAAGTAAAGCAGGCAGGCATTAAGAATGGATTCAAGGATTTTCTGAATCGATAGTTTTATTAAATTGAAGATTAAAATCAGATAATCTGAGTTTGTTTCAAGCCCCCCTGGTTAAGAAACACTAAACTAGACCAGTCCAGAATATGATCTGTGATGATGGGGAATTGGGATTTGGTTCAGTACACAATCCTAGCAACCACCCCAGCATTGTGGTCAGTCAAGCTCCCCTCATATTGTCATTACAGAATGTAGAAGTTGTTCGATGTGTTTTTGTTCTCCTATGATCAAGTGGAGCCAACTGGAAAGCATTTCACTGCTTAAAACAGCACTGTGCCTATGGGAAGGAGGTATTCTTGGATCTAAGAGAAGAAAAAAGGTTGATGCTAAAAAAGCATCACTTTTTAATGACAAACATAAAAGTGACTCTAACGCCTTTTTCTGCTCCGAAATTCCCTTTGATAAGTTTTCAGGGTACATTTCAGCGATTTTCCGGGGAACCCCCATCTTTGCATTCAGAACGTGTTTGAGTTGTTTTGTAGCTATTTCCAAATAACAGTCTTTGACACTTATTTGTACTCATACCATGAGTTTGCCAGTGTGTATGTTTGTTTTTTGTTTTCATCAGCATGCACAAGCACACGTGTGTATCTGAGCTGTGTGTGGCGATGACATACATCCTACATCCTGTGTTCAGTGATATCAGGCCAGCGTGAGGTTTCTCCTCTCAGTCAGAGTAGAGTGAAGGTGAGCTGCTCTGTGGTTATGTGTGTATTTGTGCATCTGCACTTAGTGCTTCAGTGTGCGTCAAAAACTGTTGAAGCAGGAGAATGCAAGTGTTTCCCTCGTCTGTCTAGTTCTGTCTCTTATCTGATGGCTTGGAGGAGGTGTGGGTGCTGGGGTGTGGAGTAAACACTGTGTGAAGCTGTGTTCTTGCGGAAGGGAGTCAGCAGTAAACACGGGGGCTGGTAACCACGCGCCACACCTGGTGTACTTTGCTGCGAGTGACTTTAAACAGTCAGAGTCTTCCTTAACTATTTCACAGCCTGTGGGGTCACAAAGCACACTTGATAGCGCTGACCAAGAAACCAAAGAATGGAGCGTCACTTGGGCTGTTTCTCCACTACTTCATGTTTATCACAGAACAATTTAAAGAAGTTCTACAGATTTGAGAGTTATGAAGCTTTGAAGAACCTTTGAATTTGAAGGAGAAAGTTCAAAGTTTTTTAGAAAAATATATGATTGTATTGGTTGTTAAAAATAACCAATATACTCTAAAAACCTTTAAAGTACCATTACTTTAAAGAAAAACTTTTGTAATCTTCAAAGAACCATAAAGCTAAAGATGCTAAATTGCTGGAAAGAACTAATAAAGAACCTTGATTTGGAGCTGATACCTTTAAGATGGATGAAGAAGGGAAATCTCCAAGCAGTGGATGAGCCACAGATGTCATGAATAAAATGCTCGGTTGTTCTATGTCTGTTGAAATGGTCCTTACCCTAAAGACCCCCAGGCCCTGTTGTTTTATGGCTGATTGATTTCATCTCCTTACAAATGTGAATGAGATTTATAGCTGCAGTATGAAGCGGGATGAGCTCATTGTGTGGTGGGACTCAGAGAGACCGTGGCTGTTACCCTGCCATCCAAATGGCTTCTTAGGTCTGATGTGTCAGATGTTAAAAATTACAGTATTTGGTGATGATTAAAACCAGATGCTTATTCACTTTAGATATGTGTTCACTGCAAATTTGTGGCAAGTTCTGCTTTTAATTATATAATCTTCAAGGAAATGTTGTGAGGAAGCTCAGCTTTTGTTTAACTTTTCATCCGTTGTCTGTTTGTCATGTCGTTCCACTGTAAGGGTCTGGCTCTTTTGGGTTGACGAGTGATGTGAGGGGATGTTGTTTCTTCTGCTTGATTTGTTGGGGGTGGTGTTTGAGCAGATCTTTGTGTATGTTTGGTTGTTTGAGTACAGTTGTGTGTGGTAAGGCCCTGTGGTTTACCATGGAAAATGTCATCAGACTCGGGCCTTTTCTGCTCACCTGAAAAACAAAGTACAAGATGGAAACTTTTGAAAGACATAATATTATTTGCAATCTTACATGTAGTTTGTTTTCCTTAAAATGCAGTAATGCAGTTTTTTTTATGTTATGGAAATGTGTTAATGAGAACAAGCCAAAAATCTCAGTAGAGTTTTTGGAGCATTCTCATAAATTGTTGCTTTTTTTGCTAGAATTTTGTTTCTGTGTTACACCTATGTAACAATTTTTCTTTTTATTTTCAAATTTCATTTTTATTATACTTTATTTATTATTATTATACATTAAACAAAGTAAAAACTATGAAGTGTATTTACAGGGTGTGTACCTGTTAGTTATTTCAGTATCGTAGTAGATTGACTCATTTACACAATAATTCTTAGATTTATATATTTTTGCCTACAGAGTTTTCCCTACAATGTTACCCCACTTATTCTTGAATGAAAGAGTATTCCAGAATGATTATCTAATATGAAAGCTTTTCAACTGCATTAGAAGTAAACTTTCAATGCTAAGTAACTTGGATTTCTGATGGCAGCTGCTGCCTTGCTGACCTAAAGTCAGTGAAAAGCACAGTCGATGCATGTCATCTAGCATGTGTGCCTGCACCAGCGAGTCACTGCAGAAGCACTGCTCTTTCCCATGTTGCTGTTGTAATGTAAATATGTGGTTCTCTATGTAAGCGCTGCCTCCCCCGAGGGGCCTGGACCTGGACATGCCTGCATCTGCATCCCATAATTGCCACTGACTCTCACACTTCCACCAGCGGAATCCTGGAGCCAGCGCGCTAATCCAGAGCAGCTCCCTGTCGGTAAATGCCTCTCTCTTGCATGCAACCGCAGTGGACTCTCCCATATGCAACCACAGCACAGCTCAGATGCAGAACATAAGTCCACTGCGTTTCATAAAATCACCTCCTTAAAATGCTGAAAGTGTGTTTGACTATAACCCCCATCTGGATATATGCCCAGTTATGACACTCCCATTTTTTGATCACCATGTGATGAATTACTGTTACCTTGATGAATATAACATGTAGACAAACATTGACAAACTTGACAACTATCACCAGCTTTCTTTGCTTTTTCTTCTTAGTATTGATAAAATGCATGTGATAACATATGATCGGACATATACACACCCATATGTTTTCAGATGTGTGCACAGTACAGCTTAAACAAAGTAGCTGCACGTATCCAAAATCTGCTTGTGGACATGAAAGGGTTAAATAAACTCCATAACACAAGCCCCGTGTTGCATCTGAGCTGGAGATAAAAGGCTGAACATCAAATCGATACTCTAGTTGATCAAAACATGAGGAGAGATTAAAGAGCTGAGTATCAGGCCGCGGTGTGCTAACAGACGACATAGCAGCCAATCGCGTGAGGCTTTAATTGATGTACGCTGGAATAATGCATGAATGTGAAGGTGTTATAATGGCCAGGAGATCTTCAGAGAACTCTCACCGCTCCTTTAATCAGACTGTTCTTCAAACACATTAGTTCTTACATCACAACTGGCCTTTTCACCATGTAACACCTGTGTACAGCTAGAAGTAAGCCTAGGTTGTTGTCACCAAAAAGTGTAAACATGAAGTCTGTGGAGCTATCAAAACACTGTTTGTTATTTGATCTGTTCCCTGATATAGCAACAGTGGATCAACCAATGGCATGAGTCTGAGTGGGAGGGGGCCTGACCAATAGCAGATGGGGGAGAGTTTGGAAAACCTTTCTGAAAATAGTCACTATTTGGGCAACTGTGCAAAAACTATGCACTTGTGTGGCTATGCAGTTGTGTGGCTAGTAGAGCAGAGGTGTGCTATTATATAAGGGGGATATATATATATATATATATATATATACCTCTTATATATTATATATTTTATAACTCTTCTATACATCTTATATTTTATAATCTTTATATTTAAAGAAGCTATACGAATCCAGTGATAGAGGCTACTGCCACCTCCTGGTGTATAAAAGTTATTTCCTAACGCAGATACAAAATATTGGCCGTTGACTCAAGCCTGTGTTGTTTTAATGTACAACCTTTAGAACCAGACATGATATGAGACAACACCACAGTCAGCTAATTCTTAGATGTCGGTTTGGTCTGTCACTGCCATTAAGACTTAAGCTAATACTGGCTGATTTTTCTTCAAGCACGACAGGCTGAGGGTGGTCAGAAAACTGTGGCAGGCTTGGTTCTGAAAATGGTGAGAGTGCTTGCTAACATGGATCACAGAATGAATCGAAAGGGGGACCATATACCTAACCCACCAAACTAATAAGACAGTTTTATGGCATATACATACATATGCTAAATTTAACTGTCTTAAAAAGCCATTATAATGTAAAAATAATAATAATAATAGTTAATACTCACAGTCCTTAGTGCTTCTTAAACTTTCCAAAGCAGGATTCAGTTATTTCACATGGATTTTGTGGGACTATAGGTGGGTGGAATTGGTCTCCTTTAGGGGACCCAGGGGCATGCAACTTTGTACATTTTAAAGTTAGATGGATTGATCTGGTGCATTCTGAGGGTAAAATGAAGTTAAGGCATTTATGAAGACTTGTGCTCTTATAAACAACTTTATGCTCTTGAATGGGAGTCACTTCATCGCCAGTTCGTCACGTTCAGTACAGCTTGATAGTGTTAGACATCAGCAAAGCCTAGAAAACTGATGCAGTGACATCAGTGATAAAGCCCTGTTACAGAATGTGGAATCTCAGGTTATAGCAGGACCTTTGCTGTAACAGGAAATGATGTCACAGATGAAAGTTCCCATGACTTAATTTCCTCTTCCCAAACCTAAAAAAAAACAGATAGGGTTTTTTTGTTTTAGATGAAGTCATGTGAAAAAAAATAGGACACCCTATGAAAGCCTGTGTAGTTTTGTAACATTTTTGCAACATTTTGGATATATGGATATTTAATCTCACTTTTAATAATACAGAGATTAAAGTAATATATCTAAGCAATTAAAACTGAAGAGGGGATTTTGTGTAAAATGTAATTCCACAAAATGCAAATTCTAACTGAGACAAAAGTCAGGACACCCTCACATGTGTTCCCTCTTAAAATGGCTCAAATCACACACAGGTGTATCACACCAGGTTCACATACTTAGTAGATCATTACTTAGCATTTTGAATGAGGCTTGCCCTATCTAAACCTCAGACATTTAGTTTGGTGTGCTCCTGACTGTTGAAGTGAGAGTGAGCACCATGGTGAGAGCAAAAGAGCTGTCAGAGGCCTTCAGAAAAAAAATGGTAGTATCCTATGAGTCTGGTTAGGGATTTAAAAAGATCTCAAAAGATTTTGTAATCATCCATTCCACTGTCTGGAAGATCATCTACAAGTGGAGGGCTTTCAAAACAACTGCCAAGATGCCCAGGTCTGGTTGTCCCACCCCATGAGCAGACCGCAAGATGCTAAAAGAGGTCTCCAAAAACCCTAAAATGTCATCTCGGGACCTACAGCGGGCTCTGGCTACTGTTGATGTAAAATTGCATGCCTCTACAATCAGAAAGAGACTGCACAAGTTTAACTTGCATGGGAGGTGTGCAAGGAGGAAACCTTTGCTCTCTGAGAGAAACATTAAGGTCAGACTGACATTTGCCAGAGAGAATGTCGACAAAGACCAGGACTTCTGGAATAATGTTCTTTGGACAGATGAGTCCAAAACTGAATTATTTGGACACCAGAGCAGAGGACATGTTTGGCGTAAACCAAAGACAGCATTCCAGGAAAAGAACCTCATACCAACTGTGAAGCATGGAGGTAGAAGTGTCATGGTTTGGGCTGCTTTGCTGTAGCAGGACCTGGTCAGCTCACCATCATAGAATCCACCATGAATTCTACTGTGTATCAGAAGGTGCTTGAAGAACATGTGAGACCATCTGTTAGAAAATTAAAGCTGAAGCGGAACTGGAGCATGCAACATGACAATGACCCAAAACATACCAGTAAATCAACCAAAGACTGGCTGAAAAGGCAGAAATGGAGAGTCCTGGAATGGCCGAGTCAAAGTCCAGATCTGAATCCCATTGAGATGCTGTGGGGTGACTTGAAAAGGGCTGAACATGCAAGAAACCTGCAAATTCTGCATTGAGGAGTGGGGAAAAAATTTCCTCAGACCGATGTCAGAGACTGGTAGATGGCTACAAGAAGCGTCTCACTGCAGTTATTTCAGCCAAAGGAGGTAGCACTAGCTATTAGAGGCTAGGGTGTCCTATCTTTTTCCTCAGTTAAAATAGGCATTTTTGTAGAATTACATTTACAGAAGATCTTAAAGACTTTTCTTCAGTTTTAATTGTTTAGTTATACTTTAATCTCTCTGTATTGTGTTGTATCTCTCTAAATAACCATATATTATAAAATGTTACAAAATACACGCTTTCACAGGTTGTCCTAATTTTTTCACATGACTGTAAGATATATAAGAATAGATACATAGAATGTCTATATTGCATTTTAATATCAGTTTTGTACTCATTTTTTTTTATTTGTATTTACACGCACAGATCATCTTTGATGTTGTTTACATTAAGAGCATGACACTTGCATGTCGGTTTTCTGTCTTTCTGTTTTTCTCGTGATTGCAGCGTTTTTCCTTTTGCAGTATAAGCATATGGTCCTTTGGAAGTTGGGTTAGGTAATATAAAAGCATTGAAAAACATTTCTTTCATAGAGAAGCCACAGACGGATTTAAGCTGCTTTCCTCTGGTTAATGTGATTGATATCTGTAGCCACATCTGAGACAACAGCACTGTGATATTTGAGATCTGATGGTAATTAGAATCACAAGCTCACAAAAAGCATTTAAGGGGAACTGGTCAGTGACGTCATACTCCTTGCTGACGTCCTGAAGTCTTCTCCAGAGACTTCACCAATTGATGCAGACAAAACATAAATTTAGTGCTTGTAGAACTCGTATAATGTTTATTTATGATGTAATTTGAACTTAAGACCATGATGTCTTTGAAATGGTATCTAACACATAATAGTATATAACTGTAACTGTTTCTTTTTCTAGTTTGTGTTTTTAAGTTAATAAGTGAATTGTATTTTTAACTCAAGGACTGCAGTTTAAAACCAGTGCTGTGGATTGAGCTGTTTTGAATCCAAAACCATTCCTTAACACATCCTGATAGCACATCCACTGTCCTGAATGTCTGTTTAATAGTCGCATGTCTTTGATGAAGATGTTTTCATGGTCTGACTGCAGCAGTTGCTGTTGACCTGAGAACAGTGCTGACTTCTGCACACCTCTCGTATCACTAAGCACAGATCTGAGGGCAGACCCCACAAGCGGCAGTAACTATGGGAACGTCAGGGCTGTTTATAGGGGTGGTAAGGGCCCTTCTCAGCGGGTGGGCTTAAAACTGCTGTATCTCTGCGCTGTTCCCTTGATCCAGTAGAGTAAAGTGAATTAATCGGGGGAATAAATTACTACATGAAAGAGACTTGTCCCTCGTTCGGCTGTGTGATTTGAACAGATCTGTCTCCACACTGAAATACAGCTATCAGCTATTTTCTAAACTATCATCCTGTCTTTAAACATGATTGAAATACTTTGTCCTTTCCCTGTTTAACATAGGTTACACAAGGTTGTGCTTGTGTGTAAAACAAAGGGAAGAGAAAATTTTCAGGCAAGATAAATCTGTGCTCCCAACATGTCCAGTAATGTCACATTGTACTGGACAAAATCTGGTCACCACATCGCTTTTGAGTTTATTTTGTTTATTATTGACATTACGGGCCATAAAGAGATTGTGCTCCAAATAATCCTTATCTGTCACAAACCGAGCCACGTGTCAATGGACAATAGTCCATTTTTGATTCATTTGTTTTTGATTTATTGATTTGTGTATTGAGCTAAGCTCTGGTATGAAGGTGGGGAGAAGCTGCTTACTGGAGTTCTCTTGGGATCTGAGAGTAATCCACTAACACAGAGCATGTAAACGTAAATGCCAGTTTCTTTTAAATGCAACTGCTGATCTGGGGTCTGTATACATAGCATCATCTCAGTGGTGTGAATGGACTGTCTGTTTGACCAGCCAATGACATTGTTTCCAACTATCACAGCAATGATGAACTCATTTCTAACTTCTTGTAATGCATTTAGTATTAGAACTATGAAACTAGTCTTATTGCTGTATTTAAGAAGGTTGTTACTGGTAAACAAAAATTTAAGCAGTTAAAATTACAATACAGATGGATGCGTTTTTTAAATTAAACTTTAAAAAGCTATTCTAATTATGTGTCTCTGTTCAATATTTTTATGTGATGAAAATAGAGATTACAAGAAACACTTAAGCATATAGAATTTAGCTTAATGATTTTCAAATGATTATAAATTACAGAAGCATTCATTTAAAATTGTCACACATATTTATTAATATATCCATATATACACACACACCTGTATTGGGGCCAGTGTTACAGTGTGATGCTGTGTGTATAAAGTGCTTCTACTCACCAGTGAGTAGAACTGTTACACTGTCATAACTTTGCTTTTCTTCACTCTTTGCCTGTCAGGTTCTTGTGTTGTGGGGTTCCATTAGTAAGTGTTAATATCACACTTCCCTGTCCTTCTTCTGACTCAAGCCTTTGATGTTGTAACCATTAGTAAAGAGTGCTCCAATGACAGAGACACTTCCTTACCTGGTGCACACTGATACACATACATGCAGCCACACACACTGTTTGCCAGGGGCATTACCACCAACAGTTCTGTCTACCCCACCTAAACTTACAGAGTCTTGGCTCTCTTTCATCTGTGGTGATGCTGTAATTATCATCATCATAACTGTAAGGCAAGAATTGTACGATAACAGCCAAACATCACCAGCCGAATACTTCGTTCTTCTCCTGTGAAGTTCCTGAGTGCAACTGTGGAAATAATTCAGTTTTTGCATTTTGGAATGAATAAAAGGTGCATATTGGACAATTTGATATTTTTTTCTGTCCTTTTCACATAGTGATAAAGACAGGAAGCATATTTAGTGCTGGTTAAGTGGTTTATCCAGCAGTTTCAGTTAATTGTTTTCATGTAAATTTTGAAATTCTGCATGGAAACGCTAAGATGCAAATAAAGTATCCATAATGCACATAGAAATGTATGCTTTCACTTTCACAGACAATAAATGTTTTATTCAATTAAAAGACGTGCAAAAACGCACACCTTAAAATGTGCTTAAGTAATTCATTGAATTAAACGAAAGAGCCACATAGTTACAACTTCTATTTTCATTAATAATTTGTGCCAAATGCCTGGTTTTGTTTGCTTGAACACAGGTTGGAAAGGGTTTATTTATAAAAATGTTAGAACCACTTTGCCAATTAAAGGAAACTGTCAATTATACTGATTTAGCTTGATTTTCAACCAAATATAAAAATCTTCTCAAAAACACCTTAAGAAATACCCTCATAGACAATTTCAGTCATCACTTTTGTCACAAACATATTTAGCTCACATCTGTGTGTAAATTCTGCAAATTCTGTTGTCCTCTGCATTTCCAAGTAATATTGAGTACAGACGGGTTTTTTTTGCTCTGGTGAGGTGTTTCCCTCTGGCATCAACTTCAGAAATACCCAGCAAATTAAAGTGTCTCATAAACACTGGTTTCATTTTGACTTGCTCTTTCTTGACATAGCTGTCTGATTGTTTATCCAGCATCTGTTAAAATCGATTATTTTCAGATGTGTTTGATGTGAACGAGTTTAAAGAGTTGCTCTTTGTTTATTTAGATTTTTTTGTGTCTAATGAAACAAATATCTTTCAACTGTTTTGTCTAATTAAAATCAGACAAAGTTGTCCTCATTTTTAATGTGACTCACAGAAGTGTGTATGACAACATGTATAAAAAACACACTTCAATAATAATAATAATAATAATAATTTTATATTCAAAGCTTACTTTTGTAGTTTATCCAAGCCACATTGTTCTGTTTTCTGGTGTGGGTCCCATAGATGTTTCTGTATCCACAGGGAGGGGTTTGTGTTTTTGACTGGATTGTAACATTTGTGGTTATTTGTCTATATCATCTGACTGTATATACCCTTAAGCCAGTTTATCAAAGTCTAACGTTGTTCCAAAGAATAGTTTTAGAATACTCTGCCTTGAATACTAAAGCTTTTGTTTATCTGTTGGACTATTTTGTATTTACTTTATTGGTACTATGGTTTTTGCTGATTATTTAGCAAGCCAAGTTTTGTTAAGCTGTATTGAAGAGAGCGTAATTAAAGCCAGCGAAAGCAGTGTCTTCATAAACGCTGAAATAATACAATATAATTTTGAGCTGGAAATTATTGTCTATGTCTACTGTATAGATGATGATGATGATCATATATATATATATATATACACACAGTGCTGTGCAAAAGTCTTCGGGCACCTTAGAATGTTGTTGTTTTTGTATTTGTATTGTATTATTTATATAGTAAGTAGGAAATATGATTAGTTCTTATGAAGAAACTGGTCTCGGTTTCTCCATGTATTATCAGACCGACTCTGATAATGAGATCTCTCATCATCATCAGAGAATGCTTAGAATATTTTCTTCTGACACAAAAGAGCATTTAAATTAAAATATCTTGGAAACAGTTTTTGAGAGGTAAAATAAGTGCAATGATAAATTAATGCCAATTATTTCAAAATGGAAAAATAATGATGAATTGGCCCAGCCAATGTATCAGTTTTATTAGTAGTATTTAATATGATCTTGACATCACTCAGTGTTTTAACTACTGATTTGATCTACTGAACACATGATCAAGACTTTTTTTGCTGATTCTTTCACATCAATTACACAAGAATACAAGATGAAGTCAAGTAATAAAATCACAGAAAACACGCTGAATAACCGTCAGTACAGTCTGGGTCATTTAATTTAACGTTCTGTCAAATAGTCTTTCACACTAGGCTATGAGAGCAGAGTGTTCCAGTGATTCTGTGCATGTTCATATGAGTTCCGGTGTTTGTGAGGTTTGTTTAGAGTCTGCAGCAGGCGGGTGAAGGGGGGCGTCAGGTAGGGGTGGGGTGTGTTTAAACAGGCCTTTTTTGTTATGTCTGCATTTCCTTTGAAGTTCCTCAAACCTCCAGCTAAGTGGCAGTCATTTTCCCCATCGTACAGATGAAGAATTATTTCCAGATTGTGGTGGAATGCCACAGAGATGTGGTGTCAGGCGTAGCATTAGGGAGCGCTCTGTTATTTCTGTACCTTTCCAGTTTGAGACTCATTCTCAGCTTCATCGATGCTTCAGGAGATGGAAATGAAATTGACCTCAATTCTAATAAACCAGCGCATGTTAACCCTCAAGACAGCAGGAATAGATACCTAGATGCTTTTAAAGACCACTGTGGAAATTTTGCTTATCTCACTTTCACTCATACAGGAAATGTAGTTTTTTCTCAGTTACAGTAATCTACAGCACAAACAAATGCTCTTTGCACCCCCTAGGAAGCATCGCTCACAGTGTCGTGACAATTTATAGATCAAAGGGAATATGAAACTTAAATTTCAAAACACATCTTGAGTGTCTGCAGATACCTTGTAACAAACACTTTCATTCTACATTCTTTCATTTTTAGGGCCCGAGAACTGAAAGTGTGAAGAGCCCTATTGTTTTCCTTAATAAAAATACAATATTATTATTAATAATATTTTCTGTTATTATTTATCAAGGTTTTTGGAGGTTTTGGGCCTCTTAACATGCTCAAAAACTCTTGAAACTTGGCACTGACACATATTAGCTCCTCCCAACAGGAAGTTGGCCATTGTGGGTTTTTTTGAAAAGTGCCTGCTGTGAACTTTTAAATACTACTCCTAGAGATTATATTGTTTAACAGTTGTATCGAAAAGGTTCATTACACAAAGCTTTTCAAATCTTAGCGAGGGCCTCTACTGGTGAAAGTGAGGGAAAGCTCTGTGTCACAATGTTTCACAACCAACACATTAATCATAGAAGCAAAAATTAGTAAATAGGTTAATAAATTAGTCATTCAATCTATTAATTACAAGACAACAATTTGTTTCCTTGCATATGTCTATGACTGAGGGTCTTGCACTGTGATGCTGTGACTGAAAATGCCTCAACATGGATGAAGTATTATTATTATTATTATTATAGGGCAGCTGCTGGGAGTAAATCAAACACTGGACCTAAAAAAAATAATAATTAAGTATAGGCCTACTTGTCTCTAATGTATTAAGTATATAAGTATTTGTATTAATGTATATAAGTCTAAGGATAGTGTGTGGGACATTTTTGTAAAAAATATATAAAAAAACGTGAAAAAACCACGAAAGTCTGGCAAACGTTTTCCAGCATTTTCTAGCTTATTACACTACTTTCTGAAATAATACATAAAACATTAAATGTTAAATGTGAGGATGTGCTGAAATTAGTTGATTCTTTCCACTAATAATAGCTGTCTGCCTTTACCTTCCACACGGCAGTCTAGCGAACAGCCTTAATAACCAAATATTAGACTACCATTATTGATGCAATTAAGCAGAATAAATATGTGACATTGTGCTAGCATAAACGTAACATCCCAGTTGACCATGGGTACATTAGGCTACTTGGGGGGAATTATATGAAAGACGTGAATTAGAACAAAATATTGCCAAAACACATTTTTGACCCACTTTTTTAAAATCATAGTATTAAGCAGTCATATGGGTGTCTGTGAAATGAAGCATTGGACATCACTGGTCACATGATTTTGACAGAACGAATCAAGCATCGATACAGAGCTTCACTAAGATTTGTTTTCTTACACACGCCCTGGAGCTTTGTAGTCACGGCTAACATTACAAGAGGTCTTAAATATCTACATTGTTTTGTGCGATTTACATCAAACTTGAGGAGTATGTTTATTATGGCTGATGACATGACTATTGTGCGTCACAGTCATAGTGCCACCAACTGGCAACAGGAAGTGTGTCACTTAAATCAAAATAAAATAATTCACTTGTATTTAGCCAAGTCACTTCGGTCTTGGTCAGAATAATTTAGAGATACAGCTGATATAAAGGGCAAAAACTTAGATATGGGATCATTCACCCTAAATTGAAAATTCTGTTATTATTTATTCATGTTCATGTCGTTCCACACCTGTAAGACCTTTGTTCATCTTCAGAACACAAATTAAGATATTTTTGATCAAATTCAAGAGCTTTTTGACCCCCCATATGCAGCAATGCAAATGCCACTTTCAAGGCCCAGAATGTTAGGAAAGACATTGTTAAAACTGAAAGTGGCCCATATCTGCTGTGTGAGTTAAGTGATTTCGTTCAAACTGTATGTTTGGTTCTAGGGACTGATGACATAGAAGTGGCTGATGACATAGAAGTGGCTCTTGTAAGTCACAGTCATAGCACCAACTGGCAGAAGGATGTATGTCACTTAAAACAGCGCATACATTGAGTGATTTACATCAAACCTGGGAAGTATGTTTAGTGTGGTGGGCTGATCTCAGTGTTGTGGCTATTGTGAATCACAGTCATAGCACAACCAATTGGCAGCAGGATGTGAACAGGTGTTTAATAATCTCAATCTTTAATCCTTTATGAAAGACAAACGGACACCATCGGTCGGTTTCATAAATGTGTCTACACTTGGAAAATACTCAGTCTGTCAAATCCTCAGTAAACACTCTCTCTTACACACACATGTGCACATTGTTCAGATGAAAAGAGGCTGTATGAAAGAACAACATTGATAGTTTGGCCAAGAAATGTGGCTGCTTTCAACCGTGCAGCCGCTACGACACAGCATGTCAAACAACATGCTGTTAGCATTAGCAAACTGGATTTCACATGAGTTATTGAAAGCCATTTGTAAACAGAAACATGAAAGCAAACAAGCTGTTCTGCTGCTGGCCTTGATCATCAAAGATGTATTGATCAAATGCTCATCCTGCAAGCATTGATTCCTTTAGCCTCTGATTTCACTGACACTGCTTGTGTGTGCTTGTTCTTGTTTTCTACCATGGTAAGAGTCACACATAACTACATTGTCCCCACGAGGGAAATTCATTATTAAACAAACTAACTGCTTTTTTGGAAGCGTATGCAAAATGCAAAAATATTTCTGTTTAGGAGTAGGGTGAGGGTTAGGGAATAGAATATACGGTTTGTACAGTATAAAAATCATTATGTCTATGGGAAATCCCCACAAAGCATATAGGGTTAAATATGTGATTAACAAGGACACAAATGACATATGTATAACAATGGTAATATGGTCTATGGCAACACTTTCTGTGTCCTCATCAAATAATCATTCAAAAAACATACTAAATGGTGAATTTGTGTTAAATTAAAAAAAAAAAGCCAAAAAGGGTTAGGGGATGGAATAAACGGTTTGTACAGTATTAAAACCATTACATCTATGGAGAGTCCTTATAAACCACATATGCCAAATGTGTGTGTGTGTGTGTGTTTTGCAGTCCAACAAAGTGTCTGTGGTTCAGCAGGGCATGCATCCTCTGACCCCTCTGCTGCCCTACGATCACTTCAGCCCCAGTCCTGCACACATTCCCACAGACGCCGGCCAGAAACCAGGTACCATTCACAACACACACACACTCTACATGAGCTCTGTTCTTCTCCTTTCATTTATTTGTTTAGGGCTGTAAAATCTGTTTTGTTGAGCCACAAAAGTACAATATTAAAGCTGCAGTCTGTAAATTTGACATTTCTGTGGCCATCTTTGTTTGAGCTGTATGCAGTAAGAATCAGCAAAATGCTGTTTAAAATGGCAAATGGGTTACCACATTTCAGACGTGTCAGACATTTCAACTTCACAGAAATATTTCCTATCAGCTGTTCATATAACCCTTAAAGTTAGGCTAATGACCATGAGCAGCTGAACCATAGTACACATGAATTAAAGTTGATTTCACTGACTCTGGGTTTGACTGATCAGTCAATGGTTCTTCACACACACACAGCATTGTGGACAACTGACTGCAGCACTCTTTTTAAATCTTTAAATCCAATGTTGGTCACTGTTTCTATCTTCTGATTTTTTGTGCTTTATGTCTGGGCCAGTTGGCTGGTTGAGGAAGGAGGAATTATATTACAGTTATCGTATTAGTGTGATTAGAGCCATCTGTCAGTTATTTACCATCATGTCTTGGGTGTGATCAGATGAGATGCTTTACCTGTGACCCTCTCACTATTAAACTGACTTACACAGAGACTCAAGGCTGCTGTGTGTGTCTGACAAGGTTGTTCTCATATCAACTCACTGTATGAGTGTGTGTGTGTGTGTGTGTGTGTGTGTGTGTGTGTGTGTGTGTAGAATCAGTGAAGTGCAGCAGACTCAACCACCATGACCCAACACACTCACATGATGATGTTGACATGGACAGAAATGTGTCATTCCTTTACAGACTGTACATCAAGGTTAAGTACATGGCGGAAACAAAAACATTGAAAGTTTGATCCTGTGGCACTTACTGTATATAAAGATTTGTGTTTTACTGTACTGATGTGTTTTCTGTCAGTTTGCGGTCCACTCATCTCAGCATCACATCACTTTCACTTTCATGGGGTTCAGCGAGTGTGCATGCAGTTGAACGTCTTATATTGAACATTTAACAAGTCCTTTTTAATCAAGAAACTTTTATGTATTTTATATAAGTTTATATATTCAGTTAATATATATATATATATATATATATATATATATATATATATAAAATGCGTGTGTGTAATACAGTAGGCTGGATGAGATCATCACTATTTGGCTGTGTCTGATGTTTGGGCAGAGGTACCACTGATGTTTATTTTCAACATTTGATCTGTTTTTTGCAGCTATGTTCTAGGCCTGGTTCTATTATTTTAACAAGCTGATTAAATTAGATTTTTTGACACTGTGGTTTTTAAAAAATCCTGGCCTTGTAAAAGTTTTAAAAAATTCCAGGGGGCAAGAAAGGTAATTTCTGACACTGTTTGTAGGTCATATTTCACCCCAAAATCAAAAGAAAAAATTATAGTTTAGGATTATTAAAATTAGATTATGATAATTATCATGACAATTAATCCCCCATTCTCACTCTAAAAAATAATCTTTTGACTCTACAAAGAAAATTAATGCAACAGTTTGCATCAATTGTTTTGAGTTAGAACAATTTATTTAAATTAAATTCAACCAACAAGCTATATCGAGTTAGACAGATGACCTTGTCTCGTCAGTCAAGTTAAAAGTCGGGAAGTTGGATTTATACTACAAGTTAATATTCAGTAGTCTTAAAAATCAATTGCAAACTCAAACAATACATTCATTAAATCTGAGTCTAAATCTCCTTTTTTAAAACAATGCTTTACTCTTTTATGTAGAAGTGAAAGCTACAGTCTTGAGCATTTCCAATAAAACTTAGATTAAAATCAACATAGTTCTGAATGAACCTGTTTATAATCTAAGCAAATGCTCTAATCTTCAGCATAATGGCAACCTCTTAAAACCACAAACATAACAGAAACTTTTTAAAATACCAACAGCATGCAATACTAAACATTAATAAATCTAATTCTTTTCTCATCTTGATGAAAGTAACACTTTATAAAATAACACCATTTACTTACTTCATCCACTTCCATGCAAAGCATGCTGGGAACTGGAAATCCTCAGCCCAGTTTGAGCAATGCTTTAACACCACAAAAATCATACATAATATCAAGCCAATTTCATTGAGTTGCTACAACTTATTGTTTATATTGTTTGAAACAAATGAATGTACCTATTTAAGTTTAAATTACACAATATAGTTGATAATTACATCAACTTAAAATTGTGTGTCAGCACAACTCATCCAAACCTTTAAAGACACTTAAAAGGTGTAATTAAATCAATAAACTAGAAAGTTTAACTTGCAACAGTGCATTTCATTTAGTGCTAATACATCATTTTTCAGAGAGAATTTTTTTTTTTGTTCTGTTTTATTATCTTGTCATGAAAATATTTTCAAAAAAGTCAAAAATGTATTTTTTATATGCAAAATATAATATCTTTTGTTTTTGTTATTGGAGTGTGTTGCTTGTGGTAGAGTGTGTCTCGGGTCAAAAGACAGATGATAGGGAGGACACACACACATTCCTCCACTGCAGGTTTATTGAGGCCCGAGGCTGATGTTAATGACAGTGATCAGGTGGCATTCCTCAGCTCAACACACCAACTGCTCACTGACAAATGACTTCCTCTGGAAAAACACACAGCATTTCACTGCAAGTTAAAATGTCATTGAATGTGCCATCACACATGACAATCCTCTCCACAAACCAAGTCACCACTGCATTTGTTTTCACATACAACTGGGACCTCATACGTTCATTTGTACTAAAACATGAGGCTTCCACAGAAGAATTACTCACTCCAAAAATGCAAAGACAGTTTATAACTGTTAATTATCCACTAGATATCCACTCTCCACTAGAGTTTCAGAAGAGAACTCAACAGCGTTACAAACTGAGCAAACACAAGTCTGCAATAACATTGAAGATTTCAACATTTCCCATCAAATCTTCTTAAACCAGATTATTTTAGCTATTAAATCTGTTATAGCTAATAATTATTTTATAGTACATTTTATTGTCTTATTTGTATCTTTTTTAACTCTCATAAGCAGCTAAAACATCTGAGATAAAGTTGGCATCATCATCAGATCTCCTGATTATCAAATTAAATATCATGGCATATGGAACACATGAACATTCAGACCAACTGTGAAGAGAGTTTCAGCATTTAAAAATGTTCTGTGTGGTGAAACAGAAAATTGTCAGTCCAAGGCTGAAGTTGTTCAAGGTCTCATCATCCAGACGGCTCACAGGCATTGATCTTCAGACCAGCCCATTCAGTGTTCTGAGGAGATACTAACAACATCAGTGATTAATTTAAACATGTACAGCCACAGACGCTGAGAGACATTTGCTGTCTACAGATGAGAACTTAAACAGAAGCTCTGAGTCTGATTCTTAGGCTGTTTGGGTGGGTTTACAGATGTCTGGCCTGAGGTTAGGTCTCTGTTATTGGAGGGTCCCATCATGGTAACAACGTCACGTGACGTCTTTGCCTCTTTGTCCAACAGGTGTCCACAGACATCAGTCTCAGGAGATCTCCAGCTTCTACTCGCTGCCTCAGGGCCAGATCACGCCCTCCATGAACTGGTAAGAGTTACAGCACATTTCTTGTTTAGTGTGGTTATATTGAGTAACAGTGGCATTTATTTCAAAGGCAATTCATTGCAAAATGCACAAATTAATTTGGAGTGTCCAAATACGTTTTGGGCTGCTGTATATTTCTTTTTTCTAGTTTTAATTCCCAGAGGATATGACATCAGACATGAACATCAACGCAGACACATAAGAAATATGTTCCTTCAGTCACACAGCTATACAGGAAAAACAATCATTGGTTCTTGCATGTCTCGTGACAGAATATCATTCGACAACTAGTTGCGTGACATACAAGAACCAGTGAAATTTGAAGTTATTGATGCGCCACCATACTTGGTGTAATGTAATAGAAGTTTTACAAATGCGTGATTGTGATTGACCAATCAAAATTAAGTATTTTGGAGTGCTGGATAACCAATTTAATTCTAAACAGCAAGAAAATGTTGACTAAAACGTCTTACACTGTCTTTCATTCTCTACCCTATCAAGGTGCTCTTTTACAGTCCTCTGAAAGGTTTAATCAGCATGTGTAGTGTCTTTAAGGACAGCTGCATGGCTGTGTCTTCCCTCAGACATATAGATGCTCTGATGTGTCTGGTATTGATCAGTCTTTGTGAGGACACAAGCATCAGTATTACTGCTCCCCATACGTACTGTTAGTTATTCCATCAAAACTCAAAGTATAAACTTGTTTAAGTTTCACTGCACAGTTTGTGTTACGGTTATGAGTGACCTCTCCAATCAGTGGGCTTATAGGGGAGAGGTGCATTATTACTGTGTTATTAGGCCCTCAAATGGGCAAAACATGCTATACATTTACTTTAAAAGAAGAACCCAAGTTCACCCTAGCAACAACCCAGAACGTCCCAGCACTATGGTTGTGATCTTTGCACAGGCAAAGTCCACAATTATTTAAACATTTTTTTAATTTTTGAGCACCACTAAAAATCTAGTTAGTGAACTTTTTATCTAAACAATTGAAAGTAGCCTCAGTCCTACCTTTACCTTCATATGCCACATCTGTGGTTAAAAGATTAGTTTACAAGTTAAAAGATATTGATATGACTATTATAATATGTAAAGTATGTCATTTCTGTACTTTTAATGTAACCAAAGGTAATTGCAGAAATAATGACTTCAAACAATGTTTTCAAACAGGATCTCCAGATACTCTCCCCTGTCTGTCACTGGTCAAAAAACAGATCCCATTATGTCCTAAACTTAGCTTTTGGTTGAGACAATGTGTTTAGCTGGTTGCTAAAACAAATGATACAGAAGTTTGATAGCACTACAGAATCACAGTACTATGGTCTGACTTCTAGATGTCTCTGCATATTAAATTTGGACAGGAGTATTTTGGTTTGGTCAGGTAACACTTAACAGTATAACACTTTACCCGAGTCATAAACATGCCAAGGATCATTTCAAGACCTTTGACCCTTATTGCTTGACCTGTTGGGTCATTCGTTCAAACCCCCCCCCAAGGCTTTAGTTCCTGTCCAAGATCTGTAGGGTGAGCAAAGGTTTGGCCACATCTTTAACTCTTTCCCCTCCTGGTTCATTCTCACCCGACCCACAGGCCCAATCAGCCTGTCTACCCTCTGCCCTCCTGCGGCTTCCGTCAGCCCTTCTCCTCCAGCCTCTCGAGCAGCACCTCCTACCCCAGGTACAGTACCAGAGCGTCACCCGCTTCATGCTTCCGCTCACAGCATTGCTTTTCACGCCTCTGGATACCTGACCCAACACTGCGGCCATGTGTGTCACTGCTGTGCCCGTCAGTACCAGAACCTCTTTAAAGTTATTTGTTCTACTTGTCCTTATACATTGCAAGATAAACAATCCATAAGCAGTCAGGTTGAAGAGATCACACTGTATTGTGAATATATTCACAGCTAAAGGATGATGTTAGTGATCTAACCAAGTTCGGGAGGAGCACAATCAATCATGTAATTCAACCAATCATCACATCACGCAAGGGTGTGTATATATAGCCGTCCCTCACTGCTGTCCAGATGACAGTTTTGCAGCATCCCTCTGCCACCCCATCACCTCACTCTTGGCTGGTATCTACCTCAGTCAAGGATGGGGAAGTACTCTGGGTTCAGGCTGAATTGCAAGCTCAGAGCCCTCCCCCAGACAGCACGCCAAATATGCATTTATGATAATTTGCGATTACATGTTAGTGCAAACACGTAAAATAACACAATCCTGAGTGCCTTATTACTTTTGTAAAACTATTACTATCTAAAAATATTTAGGATCAGTTTTCATTTAAAAATTAAAGAAGTGAATCAAATTCAAAAAGTGTCAAACTAAGATTAAAAGTGGGGTTTGTAATTGCTGCAGTGTTAAAATTTTGTATCTATTACTATATTTTTTTAACACGGTTTGAAAACTCATTTTGATGCTATTAATCCACACCTGCTTATTAAAATGTTTTCCTGCATTTTTAAACCCTTGAAAATGATTTTTGACATGTTTTACTGTGTTTAAACGCAATTCTTTTGTGTGGTCCCCTCTCTGTAGAGGGGCGGCGGAAAGGACGCTTCAAAAACTTGCCTTCCATTGCTGTGGCTTTTCACATCAGACACCAGCTCCATGATCAAAGTCTTCCTTTGTAACAAAAAACCCGAATTAGATGAACAAATCATGTTAATACGCTTACAAGCAGTAATGCATCCAAGCTGTGGAAATGGTTTTATTTGAATGTCAACAGAGATGCACGTCTTTGTTTTGTTTTTCTCATGTCAAGGGCACAAATCCAAAACCAATTCTTCATCTTTAGCCTGTGGAGTTTCTGGAGTAATCCTTTCTGTTGTCCCATTTTGAGCATTTAAATGTTAGTGCTACTAAGAGTGTTGAAGTAGTTGTCTGAGCAGATATTCTTCTCAGAGCGGATAAACTGAAGAGCGAGGGATGTTTCACTGAATGCTTTGCTGGGCAATAGAGCTCAAATGCCATGTTTGTTTGTTTAAGCCGCAGAGTTCATTCAGGCTCTGATAGCATCACAGCGTCTTGTGCTTGCAAAGCTTCAGCAGTGCAGAGAGCGCCACCTGCTGGTCACATGACACAGTAACGGGCCCATTAAAGGGGAATTCACATTTATTTTTTAATGAAATACTTGTAATTAAATATTTTATTTAAACTGGTCTTATTAGGTATTTCCCTTGAGTTGGTATAAGTTTCCTTTTAATAGCAACATGTCAATAAACATGGCACCATGTGGGTTGTGTTAATGATGATGTTCCTCTCTTTCTCTCTCTCTCTCTCTCTCTCTCTCTCTCTCTCTCTCTCTCTCTCTCTGTGTAGGTTTTCTCATTCTCTGATGCTTCAGTCAGGCATGCACCCTACAGGCATCCCACACCCTGCTATAGTGCCCCCTTCAGGCAAACAGGAGCACGAACATTTTGACAGGAACATTTATTCGTAAGCTTTTCCCACACAACATAAACATCTCAAAAGATTAAAAAACTTCTCTATAATTTTGTAATTATTTCTCTCAGGTAGTAGTAAGATTTAATAGAAAGCAAATTTAATCTGAGCCACTGGCTCAGATCTCCTGTTTATCGTGTGTTTCTCCCTAAATGAAGTCTGCAGTAGAAGCTTGTGTGTGTCTCCTATACAGATTCCGAAGAGATCTCAACAATCTCTCAAACTGCTCAGATTCACCAACATCTGACATCAAAGATCTCACAAAAAATTCCTCCAAGACCAAATCATGAGCTATATTCATGTTTTTAGGAGAAACGAGTTGAAACATAAATGAACAAATCATAAATCATGAAAAATGTGGAAAGGTTTTAAAAATGCAGTGTTTTATTTACTGAATTTACTGACACTGTTTTTATTACAAAAGTGTGGTGTTGTGTTCTTCAGGAAACCTCATGCGGAGGCAAAGCGGGAGAAAGAGCCCAAGAAGCCGGTGATCAAGAAACCTCTGAATGCATTCATGCTGTACATGAAGGAGATGAGGGCTAAAGTGATCGCTGAATGTACGCTGAAGGAGAGTGCAGCAATCAACCAGATCTTGGGACGACGGGTCAGTCTTGTGCTTGATTTGTGTGCTGCCACCATGTCATGAGTCATACAACAGAATGGTATCAAACTCAACAGCTCATTTCTCTGTTAACAGTGTTCATTTGCGTCATTTATATTTAACAACTGATAAAGAAATTTAGCTTGAAATACTTATAAAGGTATAAATGTATCAGTTCCAGCAGAAATTATTGTGAAGATAAATGGATAGAAAAAAAGCTGTTGTTCTGACAGTGCGAACAGGCCTAGATGTGTATGCTTTGTAACAGTGGTGTGTTTGTGTTGTGTTAGAGTAATGTGTGCGTTTTGTTACAGTGAAATGTGTGTTGTGTTACAGTGGCATGCTCTGACACGTGAGGAACAGGCCAAGTACTATGAACTGGCACGGAAAGAGCGACAGCTCCACATGCAGCTCTATCCCAGCTGGTCTGCTCGAGACAACTATGTAAGTGTTTTCTCATTACTGTCTTATCACCTCGCCTGTCATGTAAAATGTCTGTAATCTTTTGACACTGTGACAAAGTCGTCATTAAAAGTACTCTCAAGATAATCTAAATCTATCATTGTTCGCAAATAAATTGAGTTGTTAGTTTGTGTGTATTGGCTGTAAATGAGGCAACAGTGATTAAACATTTAATTCATGTTTGATACTTGAGTGTGGTAGAAATGAATCCATCTGATCCAGCTTTTGTTCACGCTGACACCAATAACATGAGAGAAACTTCACCTCCATTAAAAACCATCACCTACATACAAACAGGAAACACAGTTTCAACCCACGCAGAAGATATTAACAGCACCACAGCAGACATCTTTATCTGCTCTGTGCTCACACACACAGACACACACACACACACATTCTGACATTTGTTTCTTTAAATGAAAATGATAAATGTCATTCTTCCGTCATTTAGTAAAAAACTGGAAAACGTTCTTACATTATTTGTAAATACGTATTTACTACATTTTACAAGTAGCATATTTAATGTTATTGACTTCAGTGACATTCTGAAATAATCAGTGATCAGTGCTGAAATAAGCACTCACTGCACACTCAGACTTATGTGTATGCAGAGTGTGTGTGTACTAATAAACTAATAAACACTGGGAAACACTAGGAGGCATAAGCACACCAAGAACACCATACACCAAACACAGCTAATACACACACAACTGACGAACCACGAGAAAAACAGATAACAAGGGGGTGTGGCTAATGGGAAACACCTGGGGAGAGTAAGCAAAAAAACCTATGAAGCACAAGGCAGGAAATAACAAGTCCACAAGTGCACAGGAAATGTGACAGAACTATATTTAGGAGGGCTCAATGTTCTCACTTGCATAGTGAAACATGCAAAAAGTGACTTGTGAGACATTTTATTGGTCCTCACCAAATAAAAAGGCTCATAAGTCAACCAAATCATGTTTTTTGTACATCTAATGTCATGCTTGTGTAAGGGGTATGTTTGGGGGAATAGAAAATGTCATTAGCCTGCTATAAAATCAGTGGGAATCTATGGAATGACCTCATGTATATAGTGTAATAAATGTGTTTTTATGTATTTAGAGGGTTTATATAACCATATATTAGGGACAAATTTATACCCAAATGTACAAAATCTACTTTTAGGGATGTTTCCATTTGTAAAAATACTAAAAAATAGTAAATAATTTTTTTAATTATACAAATTCATAAAGTTGGTCAGCTCTCGAGAGAGATAAAGCTCTAAAGCAGAGAAAGCTCTGCTCCCACCTGGCTCACTTCTCTTCTTAAGGGATGGGAATCAGGCATCCTGTGGCCTTTTCACCAAGCAGGCCCATACTTCCATTGACCATTCTTTGGTTGCTGATATGGTTGCCATAGAGCTGCATCTGTGCATCAGTTTATCAGGCATTAAGGAGCAAAAAGGCCAGTGTGTCTGCACAAGTCGTCCCTCTGAGACCAGGGGTCTTGGCAGCACACTCAGCCTCAGTCGGCCAGAGCAAGAACCAACCTGAGGACCGTCATCAAATATTAAAGTGCTAAGAGAAAGCCTTTGATGCCAGGATGCTTAAGGTACTGAGGCCATGCCCCATGGGGGATGTGCCACACCACAACTTTGTGTACCTATTTTTCCTTGATTCTCTCGGGGGATTGTTTTGTAAAAACTCACCACCAATGGTGTTTCAGAGAGCTGCAGTTTTCAGCAGATTATTTGCCCAGTCTCTGCTCACTGAAACTGCTGCAGTGTGGCACCCACTCCCTACTCTGAGGGTTTTTGAAACAAAAGGTTGTTTGAAAATATTAAGCAGTCCACTTTCACTGAGTCCCCAATTGAATACATTTAGTTGTTCCTTGCCTGCAAGCTTTTCGGGTCACTGAACAGACTAATTTCCCTTACGGAATGTAGTCAACAACGAGAGGTTGATATCTCTTTTAGAACATTTGGCAGCATAAAAAACTGTCAAATTTGTCCTCCTTGGTCCCTCAGACCATAGAGTGATGTCCCACAGGATGGGGCAGTGGATGCTTCCCCTTTCAGGTTGGCACAACAGATACTGCTACGGACCAAGGGCAAACTGCTTTCACTGAGGGCAGTTTATATTCCTAGCCATACGAAAATAGGGGCAGACAATCTGTCGAGGCAGGAGCTGAGGCCTGGGGATTGGAGGCTTTAGCTACAGGTGGTGCAACCAATATGGTAGACGTGTTACAGATGTGGACAAGGCCTGTCCCCTGATAGCTCTGCTCCAGGGAGTTCTGTGGGTCTGGCCCATGAGGGGGACTTCTGGTGTCTCAACTAAAGTTGTTAAGACCAATAGAATGCTAGGACATTCACTCCCCGTATGTATGTCCTGAAGTGGCTCGTCTCATCATTGGTTCAGTGCTGGAGGGTGCGTCTTTGCAGTATGTTCGAACTGCAGCAGGCTTGCCTTTCTGCACACAGTCATAAGCTTGTCGGGTTTGGACATGTCTTCAAACCCAGGAAATCAGTTCCTCCTGGGTTGTTCCATTTTTTGGCTCACAAGCTCTGAGCATGGGTGTTGAGCAGGCATTTTCCAGGTATTTTCCATTCATCTCAGGGAACCGGGTTACATACATAACCAAGATGTTTTTCAGTAAGGGTTAGGGTTAAGTTATTCATTATTATTCATAACTAGCTGTGCATGAAACAATAAGTTTCCCATGAGTTTCAACAATGAGTTTCCCCATTAGATAAGTAAGCATGTGTGTATTCGGAGTGTGTGTGTGTGTGTGTGTGTGTGTGTATTCAGACTGTGTGTGTGTGTGTGTGTGTGTGTGTGTGTGTGTGTGTGTGTGTGTGTGTGTGTGTGTGTGTGTGTGTGTGTGTGTGTGTGTGTTATTCAGACTGTGTGTGTGTGTGTGTGTATTCAGACTGTGTGTGTGTGTGTGTGTGTGTGTGTGTGTGTGTGTACAGAGAGTGTGTGTGTGTACAGAGAGTGTGTGTGTGTACAGAGAGTGTGTGTGTGTACAGAGAGTGTGTGTGTGTACAGAGAGTGTCTGTGTGTGTGTGTACAGAGAGTGTCTGTGTGTGTGTGTACAGAGAGTGTCTGTGTGTGTGTGTACAGAGAGTGTCTGTGTGTGTGTGTACAGAGAGTGTCTGTGTGTGTGTGTACAGAGAGTGTCTGTGTGTGTGTGTACAGAGAGTGTTTGTGTGTGTGTGTACAGAGAGTGTTTGTGTGTATTCAGACTGTGTGTGTGTGTGTGTGTGTGTGTGTATTCAGACAGTGTGTGTGTGTGTACAGAGAGTGTGTGTGTACAGAGAGTGTGTGTGTACAGAGAGTGTGTGTGTATTCAGACAGTGTGTGTTTGTGTGTGTGTGTACAGAGAGTGTTTGTGTGTATTCAGAGTGTGTCCGTTAAGACAGTGTGTGGTTCTAATTCGTCCCTCTCTGTTCTCTCATCATTACAGGGCAAGAAGAAAAGAAGAAAAAGAGAGAAGCAGCCAGACGCCAGCACAGGTACATAATAACAGTCATATTCATTCATTTATCAAACATTCACCCATCATGCTCTCATTTTCATATAAGTTTTACATAAGTTTGTTGGAATTTGTTGGATTTTCTATCAGTTATACCTTTTCATATCCCATAATGGGCCATATTTTGTGCACTTAAAATATCTCTGACTGGAAGGATTTGCTCCGTTCATTTCCTGTAATGCAACAGTGTGTTGCAAGAGTGAGTTTATCAGGGTGCTGTGAGAGTCATGATTTTAATGCTTCTCTGTTTCTGTTCATCTGGCAATGACTAACCTCTCTGCACCCGATGCTATTTCTCTCATCTCCTTCTGGCTTGATGATCTTCCTGTGCTTCTTTTTCTTTCCTCTGTGTGCACGCATGTTGTCTCTTGCTCAGACCCCAGCTCGCCAAAGAAATGTCGTGCTCGCTTTGGCCTCAACCAACAAACGAACTGGTGCGGCCCCTGCAGGTGTGTACTACTGTCTGTCTGTCTGTCTGCCTGTCTGTCCATTCATCTGTCCATCTGTCGGTGCTGTCAATCAACCTTTGACTCATACTTGCAGTATTTCTTAACAGGAACTTTATATTCCATATAATCTTCTGAAGCCATCCGATAGATTTATGTGGGGAACAAAGTCAGTTATTTTTCACTTAAACTCTTCCTTCATTGTAGCTGTCTGATCTTGTGTGTTCACTGCAGAGCACAGGGTGGGGGGGGTGGGGGGGGTGGGGGGTGGTTTGTTATCAGATTATATGCTGTTGGTCACTGTAGCGTCTGCAATAAGCAGGTCTACAACATTTTTATTTTGGGGGAATTATTTAATGATTAGAGTTATTTAAACACTCAGTGTTTCTTGTTCATTATCTAGACTGAGGGTAGGATACCCCTGGACCCTCCTAGAGGGGAAGAGGTCCCCCGTAGTCTTACTACATTACTTTTTCTATAACTCAGCACCACAGTTATGGGTTGTGATTCTTAGGGAACACATGTACTGAGTAAACATGTATCGTAGGACCTTAAATGCACTGTAACTCACTCTGGATTAAAGTGCCTGCTCCTCTCGCCCCTTGTTGTGGAAACATTTGATCATGTGACGTTCACTCACCGGAAAAAGCGAAGCCTCTGTGGTTTTGAGAGCTCTAGCGATCCCTCATCTAGTGGAGGTGCAGGTAAAACTGATGCCATTCACACCTACGCATCTGTCTCTTTTTTCACACACTGCGGTCAGCGCATACAGCACTTGCAGCATGTTTTCACTCAGCTCTGTTTGCAGCGCTGGCGAGGTACTGGCGCTGCTCTCAGAGAAATACTTTGATGCGGCCGAGTTTGTGATACTCAGATTTGTGTGTGAAGTGAGAGTGTAGGATCTCAGTGGCAGTCTTGATTTCCAGGCTGTCCTGATTGGGTTGCCGCTGTGGTTTGGTAGCAGTGTGGTTTCAAGACAATATGACAACATGTGCTGCAGTTTTTGAACTGAACATAAATAGGTCCACATAACCACCCCGTAGACCACAGGTTAATAATGACAGTTTAAGAAAGACCGAAGGTGCTCGTATTTAGAGTAGAATCATGTCATTTATTGTAATTTAGATAAAAGAGGTGCTAATGTAGCTAATACTTGGATGTCATTTTCAGTGTTTGTGATTAGGGCTGAGAAATACATGAAGTATTATCAATATATTCACAATGTCTTGGCAACAGCAAATAACAAAGATTTGAATGCACTTTTTACTTTTTATTTCTAAAGACTAAATCAAATAAATACCTGGAAATAAAAGCATTCTGTCATTATTTACTCACCCTCAAATTTTTGAAACCTTTCTCCACAGAACACTTTTTCTTATCTTTAAGCAGCTTATTTGCTACAGCAACAGTTAATTATGACTTCCAAAATGACTATTGGGAGTCTTCTTTGAAGGTTTTTAAAAGCTCTGAAATGTTTGCTTTCATTTTTCATATTTGATGTCACTGCCACAGTGTCACCACTGGTTTGCACGTGTCATACAAATTAAATATACTGGCACCTCCTCCTAAGGAGGAGAAATGCCTGTGCATTTACTTTTGAGGGGTTTGGGTCTATTCCTCACATAAATCTGTTTTATGATTTTAGGGGGCTTGGAATATAGTGCATTTTATTTCCTTTTTACCTTTATGGCGTTTAGGTCCTTGGTCACTGTATTTAGAATAATGAAAATAATAAGAATAAAAAAGATGCATGAATATTTTTCAAAATCAATTTTTTAAATTTGTTTCACAAAAAAAGCTTGAAACAATCATGACAAAATATTAATTTTGTCATTTGTAGGTTGATTTCATTAAAATTATTTGCTGTGTATTTGAGTGCTCTAATGTCACTACAGCGTTGTTCCATGGTTGGAAAAGCCTAATAATGAATATTTTCTGGTCTCTGATTGGTCAGTCTTAGCATTCAGTTGTCATATTTTTGAACACTGAAGACTGTTTAAAGCAGACTGTTCTGTATAACTTGCCACTTATTCCTTTTCCTACAAGATGTTCCTACAGCACATCAATATTTCATAACCCCTGTCAAACAGTCATCGGTATTGAAAAAAAACCTTCATTGTGATTCGCCTGGTCACCTTATGGGTTTTTTTAAAGCTTCTTTTATTGTTTTTTTTATTTACTGTGCAGAGTTCATAATTGTGACGTTTCACATCCACGCTTTATTCACAGATAACTCTCTTGACTGTTCCTAGGAGGAAAAAGAAGTGCATTCGCTACCTTCAAAGAGGACTCTGCGCCAGCCCCCAATCTTCCGATGGAAGTCCTATAGACTCCCCCCCTTCACCTGTCTATCACCTGCCAATCCCCGCCTCTCCCCCACGCTGCTCCTCTTCTTGTCCCACCTCCCTAGTCAGCAGTCCCCACCCAAAGAGCAGGAAATGTACCTCCCACCCACCCAGAATCTCACTAGACTTCAGAGTTAAAACAGAGCGCAGGATATACCAGCCACAATAACCAATGACATCTGATGCTTTGGGCCTTTCATCACTGTGGATTTCACCCCACATACAGTCCAGACAGACTCTCCAAGAACCCGATACTTCAGGTTTTCCACAATAAAAATACACATCAGACTGGACACCATCTCAAGCTTCATGTTGTGCCAGCAGAGTTTTTCTAATGTGGGACTCTCATGAAGAACATAGCTGTTGTGTGACAATCAAAAGAAAAACAATTAGAGTTCCTGTATTGATTTTTTCACCATGCAGATAACAACAATCTAGTACCACAATGTGAATAACTGTAATGTGAACAACAAATCTCATTTTTAATACTGTAGAAGTATTGTTTATATATTTCATAGTGATGAAAATCAGTGTTTTTCAGTTTATTTGGGTTCTTTGTGAGATTTATCCAGCAGGTTCTGCCAGTGGTTGCAGTTTGTCACTGCAGGTTTCTGATGAAAATATAGTCTGTACATCACTGCAAACAATATCAGTTCTAATAATAATTTTTACAATCAAATAAGTATTGTATAACTTTAACAGACATGAAAGTTCATAAATAAACTTTGATTTTTGTTTTTACGTAAAGAAAAACATCTTCATCGTTCGCATCTTTATTCAAAAGCGCCATTTTATAGGTTTTGTTACGTAAATCTGAATTAGTGTTGTTCCTGTAACACATCCAAACACCGCTGTATGTAAAAAGTGCGCGCATGTATCCTGTCTGTTCTTTAAGTGTGCACTATCTAGCAGTCTTGTATTCTCAGGTCTGTTCAGAAGCGGAAGCTCTTGTACTGACAGCAGGGGGCGCTGTAACATCTACAGTGCTCACAGATGCCCAGCCATCTCCTCGTTCTTTTGATTTGCTGTATGCATTTGATGTAATGATAATCATTCTTTAGCTTTATTAAAATAATTTTTTAAAACCTGTTGGCTTTCTTTCAGCTATCTTTTTGAAATGATGTTGCTTACATTCAGAACAGCATACCATTGTGCACTGGGCAGTATTCCTGTTTTCTATAGGCATAAATCGACATGGATTACAGACTGGATTTTTGTGAAGTGGTGTACATTACTGCAAGCTATTTAGTAAGTTAACGTTACCTGCGAGTGACCCTCAGAATGCTCTGCTGCAACATGACAATTAGATCAGTGAAGAAACGTCACTTCAGAGTAGGAATAATTTGGCAACGCCAATGTGGTTCTATGGGTTTATATACTGACAGTCAATTACCAGACGCTAGACAGTACAGATACTGTGACCATCAGTATAAAACTTCTACAGAACTTAAACATAGACTCAAAACAGGCTAAGCATGCTGAAACTAGAAAAATCTGAGAAATTACAAATTTCACAATCTTGTTTTATTTGTTGGAATTAAAAGATTAATAAAGCTTAACAGCCATTTCAGGAGCAGGAAAGGCTTCCATTCTATACAATGACAAAGTGACAGAAAACAGATACTTCCAGTTCACTTATCACAAATGAGGTTGTTTATCAAATTTCCTCACACTATATTGTTTTTTAAAAAAAGTCTAAGGAATCTACTGTTTACATTGCTGACATCCTACAAAATAGAACATACCAATGGCGTATAGTGGTGACAGGAGACGTTCTACAGGAATAAAGGTGAAGATCTACTTATTTCAGGTTTATTCAGAGTGAGAAATACATGAAGGAATGACAAACAGAAGCGCTTTTGCACCGCACAAGCCATGAAAATGGTCATGCCAACAAAACACAAGAGATTTGACTGTTTATTTGTGTTGAATCATAAATACAAACAGTGCAGTGCAATTTTTATCTTTTTTTAAACAACCCGTAGTGTTAGCATGTCAGAATCTTCATTTCTCTTCACACCACTGATTCTCCTTGCGTACCTGTTGCAGACAGAACACTCTGGTGAGTTGAGGTGCATTACTATATGCAGCGCTGAGGAGAGACCGGAAATGAGCATGCACTTTACCTGGGCTTCCTCTTCCTCTGTGAAATCATTTTTGATATTGAAAGTCTTTCTTATCTCCTCTGGGGTTTTGCCTTTGATCATGTTTGCAACTGTCTTGCAAGTAACATCTAGCAAACCTTTGATGTCCAAATAATTTGCGGCCTAAACAAAAGAGAGATGAAAGTGAGGAAATGGATGAGACCATTACAAACATCGCCAATAAAGCTGTGGTCATTGTGTGGCATGAATGCATCTCTGCTTTACGCCCTTAATTCGTGAAAAGACGACAGTGTCAGTACCTTTGTGGCATCATGAAAGAGTGGGCTGATGTTACTTATAAGCCTGCTTTCATTTAAGGTGATCCGATCACTACCAACGAAACGTTTCTATTTTCTGCTGCTATTAAAATGCATCAGGTTTCAAAACGTGTCTCTGAGAAAAAACAATGCCCACTGAAATGATTGTATCTACATTACAGGTGCATTTGCGTTTCTACCTCAAATGCAAAATGATCACCTGCATTCCAGACACCATATGTGGTTTCACTGATCCCATCACAGAAATAACAAACTTACATTTGTAATGCGAGCAAAGGACTAAAAGTATCAAAATTAAACCAGATTCATAAAACTCCTCAGATTATCAGGCATGACTTTTCAAAACATTAAATCCCACCTTCTAACTAACCTGGAATACCCATGTATGTAAGTGATCAGTCATTTGCAGTAGAAGCACAACTTTTAATGAGTTTTACACACCAGAATAAGCTCGAAAAGGGTGCCCTGGTCTACTTTGAGGAACTCCTGGTCCCACACTGGAATGTCATCCGTTCTCTTCTCTTTATTTTCATCATCTTCAGGGGGAGGAGGGTCATCTTTATGATGGGTGCACCACTGAATCACCTGGTAGCATTTTAAACACAGCATTCAGCCTCAGGCTTTATAGATCAGTACAGACATTTTATGTTGAGCATAAACCAATGTGACTGCACATGATTCTATGCTAGAGTTACTGACACACACAGCAATTGAAAACCATTGTTCAGCAGGCTTTGCAAACCTTATTTTTGGTAAAAATTAGACATTGTTTAATTACAAGGGAGAGAAAAAGAGTCTGTCATGTAAATAATCACAATGCAAAAAAACCTTATTTCGCGGTCCTACACAAAATACAGAACACAATTTAAATACGGCGGCAAGTATGGCAGCTGTGTTGCCATTAAAACTTTGCAGTTTTTGTCTGTTTAATTTGTAAATAAGTCTTATTGTATAGACACTTTTGGAAAATTTGCTCTTCTGTTATGCACCGTAAACCAGACTTTAAATTATTTAACCCCTACTCTGTTAACAAACAGCATCTGGACCACATGGCCACGACCACCGAAACACAGCTGGAAAAGGGGGAAGAGAGCCAGTATCTTCGTCAGACTAAGACCCCATTCCCTTCAACCTCTGCTTCCCACTTTACTGATGGCCAATGTCCAGTCACTGAACAACAAACTCTGAGAAACAAGGGAATCCTGCATTATCTGCCTTACAAAACCTGGATGTCTGTGAAGGTTCCAGATCCATGGTTGACACGCTTCAGTGTCAACCATGGGCTACCACTGGCTACTGAGGGAATTTACAGCGATCATAAACCAAAAACAGTGGATTAACAGCGATGTTCGAGCAGCCTAATGGCATTATCAGTAGAAGGACAATTTAATCTCACCCTCTCCCTTTCTTTGGTTCCTTTATGCTTTAAAACATCCACTATTGTGTCCAAAACAAGCTAAAAATCACATGCTCTAACGACTGGGCCCCAACTGCTCTGGCACCCACCTTTAGCTAGTATTTTGAGAGGTCAGTCAGAGACTACATTTGCTCTGTGCTGCATGTGTCACTAGATCCTCTCCAATTTGCATTTCGTATCAACCGCTCTACTGATAATGCCATTGCTTTTACCCTACACACTGCTCTCACCCATCTGGAAAACAAAAACACGTGTGAGAATGCTATTTGTGGACTACAGCTCAGCATTCAATACCATAGTGTCGGCTAAACTTGTTGTGAAGCTCCAGGCTCCGGAGCTAAACAGATCTCTGTGCAACTGGATCCTAGACTTTCTGCCAGGCAGATAGTCAGGATGGGTAACAACATCTCCCCACTAACCCTCAAGACTGGAGCCCCTCAGGGTTGCGTCTTTAGCCTGCGACTGTATTCCCTGTATACACATGACTGTGTAGCCTCACACAGCTCCAATATAATTGCCAAATTTGCTGATGACACAACAGTGGTAGGCCTGATCACTGATAACGAGACTACAGAAGAGGTGCATGCTCTGAAACACTGGTGTCAGGAAAACCACCTCTCACTCAACATCAATAAGACAAAGAAGCTGGTGGTGGATTTCAGGAGACAGGACAAAGAACACAACCCCATCACCAGCGATGGGACACCTTTGGAGAAGGTCAACAGCTTTGTTTACACAGATACTGAAAGAAGCATGTACTGAAAGAAACAAATCAGCACCTGTTCTTCCTCAGGCACCTGAGGAAGTTTGGTCTGGGCCCTAACATTTTCAGAACATTTTACACATGCACACATGGAAAGCATAATAACTGGCTGCATCACTGCCTGGTACAGAAACAGCACAGCTGGCAACCACAAAGCTCTACAGAGGTTGCGTGAACTGCCCATCACATTGTAGGAGAGGATCACCAGAGACTCCAACCACCCGAGCCACATACAGCTCTCTCTGCTGCCCTCAGGCTGCACTGCACTGCCACAATTCAATAAATGGACTCTAATGTAGCATTCACTCTGCCTGTTATCAATCCACTGTACACCTGGAACTGCATATTGCTATTATCGTATGCATCACTGTGTATCATGTATGATTTGTACCCGTTTATACACAGTGCAAACTGTGTACATTTATTGTGTGTATCTTTTGTACAAACTGTGTATATATCATAAGTACATTGTCTATATCTGTAGTGTTACCTGTGTATGTACTGTGTATAATATGTATTGCTGTCTGCATTGTCTGGAGCAAGAATTTCACTCACCGTGGCACTTGTGCTGTTTGTGACATGACAATAAAAGTGATTTGAAATATCATGTTTCATTGATCTTTGCTCATCCAGCATCTACTTCCTAAATTAATGTTTAACTTCAATTGAATGTCCATAAGCATGGCAACATTAGTGCTATAAACCAAATGCAATGACTTCAAATGTGATGTTTCACCTTCTTCAGGATAGCTGCATTTACATTGGGCAGAGGGACTGGGTCATCATCTCCTTCATCATCCATCCCCAGGTCTGATGACAGATGAGTTATGTTAAATTAAAAGACACCTAATATCTCCAGCAGTGTCATAAAAATGTGACTTTATATACGCAACAGTCTGAGTGTTTTCTACCTTCAAGCATGGTTTTGATAGTGACCGACTGCTTGGCGATTTCAACATCAACCTCAAACATCTCACCATCAGAGCTCTGCAGTTTAATAGTTGGCATCTACGTGAAGAGCACAGGGACACAAAACACAAAGGGCACAGGCGATATGAAAAGCACAGGGAAATACAAAGATAGGGAATCTGTTTAATCGCTTTCAAAATCCAACACGCTACAGTTGGCACAAACATCAAACACACTTCCCTGTGTTGATATACCCACATTAAAATGTTACACGCTTATATAATGACTACTTCAATGATTGCTGTGTTCATGATCATTTCTTACATTATAAACAGAAGCAATTGATGACGTTGTGCTAATGTTAGCAGCGCGGCTAAAGGCCGCTCATAACAAACGCTGTATTTACCAGTTAAACACCACAAACACACACACACGACATCAGTTCATTATAAGCATAGAAAACCTATAAACGCCTTCATGACGCCGCAGATTTGATCCACTTCTTACCGTAACTGTTACTGTAAAGCGACCGAGCGATTAAACTGAACGACAACAAGCAGCGAGGCCTGAACTAGACCGAGCGCGCGTGCGCGTCACCGACGCTAAAGTCACGTCACGAGAGGCACGTCACGAGAGTGACGTCACGAGGCGTCATTTCAGCACCTCCTCCACGCAGTCCTGTCTGCTCGAATGTGGAAGTTTATGCGCAAATTTACGATTAACAGTCTGGCACAAATCTCCCCCAGCAGCAAACTGACATGAAATCAGCGCTGATTCAACATCTATTTGCTCATCGAAGTCACGTTGATTCAGCGTCGTTCGCACCATTGAAAACATGCAAATTCGGTTTGCTTACCTTGCGCTGAATCTACACATCAATTTTTGTTTTACAACCTAAATACAAAAATAAACAAACCTATAGATGTAATAATTTAGTAAAACTTCACATTTAATTTGTGTTTATTTAAAATATACATTCGCACATACATTTCTAGTGTACTGAGTAGTGTCTAGTGTATTTTCTACTGTATAGAGTATTGTTTTCTTTAGTAATCTTAAGGCTTAACAGCCAAATATAAAAAAAACAAAGCCTTCAAACTAAACAATACAATTATATGCTAATTTTAGTTTAAAAAACTTTAAAGAGCCATTTTAGCCAAAGAAATAAAGTTGTCATAATATACACACTGTCATGTTGTTCCACAAAAATTCATGCAGGTTTGGAACAACATGGATGTTAAATGTTTGGTTTCATGATTTTTTAAAACTACCTCACAGTCACTCTGTAAAGAAATAGTTCCCTTTGGAAATAAAAACAGAACAGTTTTCTTTTGCATTTAACATATTTCTGAAGTCAAGCAAGTCTTTGCTCTTGCAATTTTATGTTTTCTGTCTGAGTTATATTTAAATGCATTTTACTCTGCAGAGAACACTTTAGTTGACAGCCAGTGAGTCTTGTCTGGTGTGTCTGAAGTTACTGTCTGTATGGGCTGGGTCTCATGAAAAAACAGAGGACCTGAAATACAGAAAATACAATTTATACCCATTACAATCTAGTCACAAACTTTCACAAGAGTATCATATAACTGTAACAACTCACAAAACATATTTTATATAATTTTAAGTAACAACATGTATGCCTTATTAATGCATCTACAATCTCTGTTTGGTTAGATACAATAGCTTTTGTGATGAGGAGTTCCTCCCTAAACGGCAAGTCATTAGATTAGATTCAGCTTTACAGGGCCAAACAAATGCAGTTAGCATCTACTGTATATTGCAAATAGCAATTGACTAAATGCATGGAACATTCTTACGAACTGAAATTAAGTCATTTAAGCTTTAATTATTAATTGTCACCTGTTGGTATGGCAGCATCTTCAATCTTAGTTCAGGTAGTTGAACGTCATCTATAGTGTAATTGTAATGGTGAGTCAGAGGTGTTTCGATTCATTTGCAGGCTTTATTACAAAACAGGGTAAATAAACAGGCAAAGGTCGGGATACCGCGGGAGGTCGAGACAGGCGGCTAACAATCAAAATACAAAAACAGGCAAGGGTCAAGGCTGGCAGCTAGCAATCAATAAACAGAATAATAATTGCTTAACAACTTTATACTTACATTACTTTGCTGAGGTGTTGCTCTAAGATCCCAAAAAAATCACTAGTAGCAAAAACAAACAAACGTTAATGCACCTCCTTTTCATAATATTGTAATAATAATTGATTATAATTATAATCTTGCTGAAATAAGCAACCTGGAGTTAATGGTTTTGAATTATCCCTTGCAGGTTTTGAACCTAAAACCCTTTAGTATTTACATTATACTTATGCCTATATATATATATATATATATATATATATTTACATATTTACATTTATTCATTTAGCAGACGTTTTTATCCAAAGCGACTTACAAGTGCGGAATACAACAAGCGAGTCAACCTGAAGAGGCAACTAGACACAATAAGTGCTCACAATACAAGTTTCAGACATTGCTCAGAGTAACATATGCTACAACAAGGGAGGTTTAAAGGAAAGAAGGATAGGAAATGAAGGGAAAGAATTTTTTTTAAGATAAGGTTAAGGAAAGAGTTGTGTTTTCAGCTGTCTTTTGAATATTGCCAGGGATTCTGCATTACGGATGAAGGCAGGAAGATCATTCCACCAGCATGGAGTAGTGAACGAAAATGATCTGGAGAGTGATTTTGTGCCTCTCTGTGATGGTACCACAAGCCTTTGTTCCTTCTGTGATCGCAGGCTTCTGGTAGGAGCGTAGACTCGTAAGAATGAGTGAAAGTAGGAGGGTACTGACCCAGTGATAGATCTGTAAGCAAGCGTCAAGGCCTTGAACTTGATGCGAGCAGTGAGCGGTAGCCAATGCAGAGAGATGAGGAGAGGGGTGACATGGGCTCTTTTGGGCTCATTGAAGACGAGACGTGCTGCAGCGTTCTAAATCATTTGTAGAAGCTTGATTGTGCATGATGGCAGTCCAGCCAGAAGAGCATTGCAGTAATCAAGCCTAGAAATGACCAGGGCCTGGACGAGAAGTTGTGTTGCATGTTCTGTTAGAAAAGGCCTGATTTTCCTGATGTTATGTAATGCAAATCTGCATGAACGAGCAGTCTTAGCAATGTGGTCTTTGAAGGTCAGTTGGTCATCAAAGATTACTCCAAGATTTCTCGCCGAATTTGATGGGATAATTGAAGATGTACCTAATTGGATGGTGAAATTGTGCTGTAGGGTTGGATTGGCAGGGAAGACAAGAAGCTCAGTCATTGCCAGGTTGAGCTGCAGATGGTGTTCTTTCATCCATGCCGAGATGTCCGCCAGACAGCTTGACATACGTGCAGGTACCATGGGATCATCTGGATGGAATGAAAGGAAGAGCTGCATGTCGTCAGCATAGCAATGGTAGGAGAACCCATGTGCATGTATGATGGGACCCAGTGATGTAGTGTATATGGAGAAGAGGAGGGGTCCAAGAACAGAACCCTGGGGAACACCAGTGATCAGCTGATGAACTTTGGATACTTCCCCTCTCCAGGAAACTCTGAAAGACCTACCAGTAAGGTAGGTTTCAAACCGAGTGGAGTACCTGTGATGCCCAGTGATGCGAGGGTGGACAGTAGGAGGTGGTGATTGACCGTGTCAAAGGCAGTGGATAGATCAAGCAGAATGAGGACTGATGATTTTGAGTTAGCCTTTGCAATCCGTAGGGACTCAATGACCGACAGTAGTGGTGTCTCTATTGAGTAGCCGCTCTTGAAACCGGATTGGTTGGTGTCCAATTGGTTGTTCTGAGTGAGGAAAGAAGACACCTAATTGAAAACAACTCATTCAAGAGTTTTTACTATGAATGGTAGGAGAGAGACAGGTCTGTAACTGTCTACAAGTGAAGTGTCTAATGTGGGTTTTTTAAGCAGTGGGGTTACCCGAGCCTGCTTGAATGCGGTAGGGAAGGTACCAGTGTGGAGAGATGTGTTGATGATGTGAGTAAGTGCTGGTGCAAGTGCAGGAGTGATGGATTGCAGAAGGTGTGAGGGGATGGGATCTAGAGGGCAGGTGGTGGGATGACCGGTGAGGAGAAGTTTGGAAACTTTTGTCTCAGTGAGGGGAGAGAAGGAAGACAAGAGATGTGTGCCTGTGTATGAGGTTGGTCTGGGTTCCTGTGCGTGTGAAGCTGAGAACTGGCTTCTGATGTTGGATGTTTTGTCAGTGAATGATTTAGCAAAATCATCAGCAGTTAAAGAGATTGTGGGTGGTGGTGAAGGGGGACAGAGGAGATATAATATTATTGGAAATAACCAGTAATTGCTGTCTCTTTTTTGTGTGTGATGTTTCATGTCTATTTGGTTGTCTTGATTCATATTTAAATTTGTTTAAGCTTTCAATAAAAAAAATGTTAAATAAAAACAAGCTTCAAAATAACACAACAACTCTAAAGTGAATAAATGTGGACATGTATGCACTATGTAAAAACAATGAATATAAAAGTTTAACTTACCCTCAGTTGTCAGCCAGCGACCATTGGCCATTCAAGATTCAAAATAATGCACATGCGCAGAACTCCAATTTCTCCAACTTCGTTTTGACATTAGAAAAACATCATTTTGACCAAATGTCTCAGCGGGTATATGTTGATAAATCAACACATTGTGTACAATCAAGCCATGAGCACGAACAGATCAGCACGACTAAGCGGAGCTAGAATAGGATCAAACAGAACACAACACCCTATAAGAGGCTGCCAACCTACATATGAGGAAGTGGGCCAAACAGAAGCCGACTTGCAGCAGTTGAGCAACCCTCGCCTTTGCGCCAACGGGGCAGTAAGCAGGAATGTAAGCAGTAATGCATAAAATTGAAAACACGGCAGCACCGGGTCCTAACAGTAGAATAAAAGCATCAAGAGTGGCATAAAGTGATAATTATCCCCACATATACCCAAGCACAACATAACAGCAAAACGGCGGTGACCAACTGTGTCCCAGAGGCTATAGTATATGAGGCGGCAATGGGGAAGGCAGCAAATAGCCGCCAGAACACATTAAGTCTAATGACTAAGTGAATCATATAACCCTATGTACAAAGAAAGCCTTTGGGAGGCCAGTAAAGATACATCCAAATGGTGGAATCTGGCAAAAGTCTTCTGAGAAGACTAGCCAGCTGCCATACGCGATACGATGGATTCAGTAGTCTCGCGCCTCTCAGAAATCTAACCACCACATCATGTCTGCCTATTGATTGCCAGTTAATATAAAAATGAATGAAAAGAGGCTATAGTGGGCACATAAACCTTCAAAGTGGAAAGCAAGCTGTCTTCTTTGTGGCCATGAGAGTGAAGTCAGTAGCTGCCCTCACGTCACAAAGTGCCTCAGGGCTTGGGTCTGCGCCATCCAACATCCTTAAAAGTTGTGCCTGGAACACCAGCCTTGCCATGGTGTGCAAGGCTGAAGCTGGCTTATCTGCAGAATAATACACCTTATCAGTAAGGTGAGCCATGGCCCTACACGGCTTAGACGGCAACAAGAGACCCGTCCCCAGGGACAAATCAGGGGGACAAAGATGCATCAGGACAGCCTCCTCGGTGGGGGGAAAGCATGCATAACCGCAGATTTCCGACCCATTGACCTGAGAGAAAATAGGAGCCCACAGAGTGGATGCGCACAGATTGGGGTGCAGACCATGCCTTGATGAGCTTGCTGTGGACATTAGGCAGGAAAGGAGCTGAACTCCTTTGGAGGATTCCATGCCAAATTCAGATTGTCCACAGCTTTGGAGAGGATCCTGACGAGTTCCTCTTGGAGCACTGCCGGTCGGTGCGCTCTCTCTCTGACTAAATATCCAAACCAGTCTTTCTCAGAGGCAGCCAGAGACATTGAGAGAGCCAGAGACATAGTCGTCGTCGTCCTCCACTCCGAAGGAAATAGCCCTCGCCACCGACTCAGGGGGGCAGAGGCCCTCTTCCACAAAGAGAACTGGAGAGCGGGGAGATGGCAGAGAACACTGGCTCAAGACTGGGTTGTCACCATCCCCACGCGGGGAAAGCTGACCCACCAGCGGTGCATAGGCAGCAGTGGGTTGCTGCCCCAACTCACCACGTTTCTCCGGGCAATTGGACTTGGATAGCAGTGTGGGCAATTGGACTTGGATAGCTCCGCCTCAGCGTGGACGAGGCCCAGACAGGTGATGCAGTTCTCATGTCAGTCCGCTGGGTCAATGAGTCCCACACAGTGTACAGGATGATGCTATCGCCATGAACTTAGGTAATGTCGTCATGCAGCACATTATATACTGTGCAGGGACCCTGTCAGTATTTGCATGTGACTTGCTTATGCAGACACCATTGGCCATTTTTTTTTACTGGCGTTATTCAATAAGATTTCAGGAAATGTTGAGAAAGGGATTCCCCATAGCATCAGCTACTGATGCAATGTCGAGTGAACCGCTCTCGAATGGACGTTTGGGGTAGCAGGAACACAGATAAAAATGTAATAAGTAATAGAATAATTCATGGAAGATAATTCTTTAGTGTGTCTCAATGATGGCAACCCAACAAGAATAAACATAATAAGAGGAAAACTGTTAGATAGATAGATATCACAATAGTTTCAGCGTCATTAGCTGATAAATGTATATGATCAGTATCTAAAGATAATATAGGAAATGATCATTTTCCAGCGATCTGTGAAATTCAAAATAAGATTCAAATACAAAATTGTAGTTTTGGTGTAAGATGGATATATAAAGGCAGATTGGGAAATATGTACGTGTTTATGTATTTATTTTTAAGTGTTATGTGAAGAACAATTTAAAAAATTGTCAGTGGATGGTAGAGTTGATGATGAATAGCATTTATTTTGCAGCCTCACAATCCATCCCATTATCAAGTGATACAAGTAAACGAAAGAATGTACCTTGGAGGTCAGAGGAATGCAAGAAATAAGCGAAAGAAATAAAGCATTTCAATTTTTAAAGAACATCCACCCCAAGAAGCAGTCATCGATTATCAAAAGAAAGGAGCTTATGTTAAAAAGGTTATTAATAATACAAAGAAGAAGCATGGCAAAACGTGTGATACAATAGGGAGAAATAAATGCAGTCTGGCATATGATAAAGAAAATGAATGGAATTGACAGCTTTATAAAGATACCTTTAATGGAGGAAAATTTGAAGGTAGCCATTACAAATAAAGATAAGGGATAATGCTGGCTCAAACATTTGCTCATAGCATTGAAAACTTAGATGACGCATTCTTAAGAAGATGACAACAAATTATGAATATATGTGGAAATACTTGCAAGAAAAAGCAAGATTAATAGTATTTTGGATGATGAGTTTAACTATTTTGAATTAAAAACTGCTATTAATAATTCAAAGAATACAACACCAGGTAAAGATATAAGTTATAAATCTTAAAGAAATTACCACCTAAAGCATTAGAAACATTACTGGAATTGTATAACTATATATGGAGTGAGGGTAACCTTCCTAAGCAATGGAAAACTGCAATTGTGCTTCCTCTAGCTAAACCTGCGAAAGACTTAACAAAACCTATTAGTTATAGACCCATTGCTCTTACCTCTACGCTATTGTAAGGGGGCTGAGGCAGAAGCTGAAGCAGGATCCAGTTGCGGATGTTTATTGGGGTTATCCATAATCAAAGTCGAAAGTACAAGCAAAGGGTCGTAATAAACATAGACAGTCCAACCATGCAACACAACAAAAGGGAGAGACGTAAATCAGAGGTCGTAAATCCAGGCAGAGAATCAATATCTAAACAAACAGTCCGATCCAGGTGTCAAACAAAGGGGCTAGGCAAAAATCAGAAAACGAGAACCAAACAATAGGTAACACAGGAAAGCAGGTAGTAGAAGAGAATGCTTAGTAGTCAGGTGTAAAGCTGGCAATACTTCGCAACGTGGCCATGTGGCAGCAAGGTTTATATAGATGGCAAACAGGAAGTAAGTTCAGAGTTCAAAGTTCAGAGTTCAGCAGAGGGAGCATGAGCAGTCAGTATTCCGGTGAGGGCTCCCTCTGCTGGCGTGATGTTACAGCTATGTAAAGTAATGAAAAAAATGATTGTGAGGGAACTGAATTACATTTTGGAGAAAAGGGAAATGTTATCAAAATGTCAAAGTGGTCTTAGGAAAGTAGATATACAGTAGATCCTTTGATACTGTTTAAAAATGAAGTTAAAAAGCCTATATAATGAAAGCATACATGTTTGCAGTATTCTTTGACATAGAAATGGCTTATGACATTTTGTTGAGGAAAAGTTTGCTAATTAAACTGAATAAAATTGTTATAGGTGGCAAATTGGGTATATATAATGTAAATATAATTGGGTTTTACATACTTTTTAGATTAAAATTGGAGAAGATGTATCAGATTCTTATAACATTTTAAATGGAACTCCGCAAGGTAGAGCAATTATCCCAATACTGTTAATTTAATGATTAATTATGTTTTTGATAAAGTAAAAAAAAAAACAGGAATAGGACTAGCACTTTATGCAGATGATGGAGCATTATGGAAGAGAGGACGCAGTTGTAAAAATGTAGTTAAAGGTATACAGGAGTCGATTAAAGAAGTGGAGGAATGGTCCCTGCACTGGGGTTTAAAATTCTCAGTTTCCAAACCAAAATATGTTATTCACAAAGAACAGGAAGATTAAACATTTAGATTCTAAGTTGTATGACACTGAAACATGGAAAAGAGTGCCAGTTTTGAAATATCTTGGTTAATGGTTTGATGAAAAAAATAACATGGAAACTGCATATAAGTAAAATTTAATCAAAGTGTAAAATGATCATAAATTGCATGCATACAGTTGCTAGTTACAATTGGGGAGCTAGTCGCAGTGCATTGTTATGCATGTATTTGTTCATGCTTTGATTATGGATGCATTGTATATAGGTCAGCAACCAAATCTTTACTGAAAAAATTAGATATCATACAATCCAGAGCATTAAGAATATGTTGTGGAGCAGTTAAAACATCCCCTGTAGATGCAGTTGGGGTAGAAATAGGACAGATGAAATTGGGTGAATCTTCAACAATCAGTAAATAATCATCTTACTCGTTAAGTATTGGAGGAATGTTGGGAATATCTGTATGATGGAGGATATAGTTTTGGGTGGAAGAGTAGAATATGGCCTGGATAATAAGATCTTCTGTCCTAATGTACCACTCACTGATGCCCCGCATTTACTTACAGTATTTGTAAGTACTTACAGTGTTTAGTCACTTTAGGTAGTAAGGAATGATGCATGAAGATATTTTAGGAAAAGGTTTAATGGATAGACCGGTATACAGAACATTAATTAAATATATATGACTCAGATTTGGGGTCTAGAATATAATTTGCGTGGATGGGAATACTCTGCCTAATCTGGAGCATGAAGAGCTAATCGTAAGTGTTAGAGGAACTGAAGCTATCATGAGCATGTGCTCTGAGTGATCCACAGATTAGAGAGAGTATAAAAAAATCCACAATGTTTCATACTCAATGTCACAATCCCCCTTTTTTGTCCATCTAAAACTACAGACTCATCACCTGTTTAATTTGACATCCAGTAGAGTAGATGGCGATAATGTTCCCAAGGAGTTATTTGCCATTAAACAAGAGGAAAAAGAACACAAATGTATCCGAAAAAACGAGTCATTACGCGAGGCTTTTGAATTCAGAGCTCGAGGAGGACCTCTGCTGGTGAAAGTGAGGGAAAGTGGTGTGTCAAAATGTTTCACAACCAACACATTAATTGCAGAAGCAAAAATGAAAGAATGGATAGACGAATAATTAGTGAATCTATCTGTTAATTACAAGACAACAATCTGTTTCCTTGCATACGCTAGTGATTCAAAACAATAAACATAACAGATTCTCCTGTTTGTAAACAAAACTCTTTAACAGAGGAAATAAATAAACGCAAATGCATGCACACAAAGACACACACATACATATAGATAGATAGAGAGAGAGATATCAACAGCATTTTTAACCATTTAATCTTTTATACTTGAAAATTAAAATTTTTCAGCATTTTCCAACTTAGTACACTAATTGGCACTTTTACACTAAAAGTACACAGTCTTAGCACTTAAGCATCTTTAATTTACTTTAATTTATCTTTTTAATTTAATTTAATTTATCTTTAATTTAATTTAATGTACTTTTACTTCCCCATTTACTTCCTCCTCTTCAGTGTTTTTACCTACAATATGGGCTTCCATTATGTTCCTGTCCTTTACAACAGACGACGTCCTCGCCCTGTACGCAAAAACACTTCTCCCCCTCCTACCTTCGTCCCATCCATTCTCTCTCCCCCCCACCTCTATCTCTCTCTGCAGGTTTCTGGAATTGCCAGTCAACAGTGAACAAAGCTGACTTCATCTTAGCCTTCACCACTCATTTTTCTACCAACATATTAGGTCTTACTGAGACCTGGATTCGTCCAGAGAACTCAGCAACCCCTTCTGCCCTCTCCACCAACTACTCTTTATCTCATACTCCAACAACTTCCTAGAGGAGCTTGACATGCTTCTCTCCTCTTTTCCTGAGGATGGCAGCCCATTCATAGTCTTTGGGGACTTCAACTTTGACCTAGAGAAACCCCATCCTACAGGCTTCCAGGAGCTGCTCGCCTCATTTGACCTCTTCCTCATTAAGACTTCAGGGACTCATAAATCAGGCAACCAGTTAGACATAATATTTACATGCAACTGCAACACAGACAAAATTATTGTGTTCCCTCTTCACACATCGGATCAGTTTTTCATTTCATTTAAAATCACTTGCAACCACATGCAACACACCCACACCTCCAACAGTCTCATTCAGGCGTAACCTTCACTTTCTCTCTCAAGAATCCATCGCACATACAGTCTCATCCTCTCTTTCCTCCTATACACAATTTACATCCTTGGATATGAACACTACCAGAGACACTCTTTGCTCAACACTAACATCCTGTCTAGACAACCTCTGACCTCTCTCCTCCAGGCAAGCTTGTGCTACTGCATGAGTCCTGCGTGAACACCAGACAGAACTCAGGGACCTGAACCCCCTCCTCTGCTCCTCCCTGAGAGGTCCTTCGCCCTGTCCACGCGATGCACGGAGAACCCTGCGGGCTCGATGGCTGAGTCTGGAACCTCTACAGACATACAGGTTTCCGTAAGACATATAATGCAGCTGTCCCTGGTTTCTTGCTGGTAGAAGATACGTGCCCTCAATTCGCAGAGCTTGTTGTCCAGTGACTGTACATTAGCCAGTAGAATGGTGGGGAGCAGGGTTCGGAAGGCACGGCGTCTCAGCCTGGCGAGAACACCGCCACTCTTTCCTCTTTTTCGGGTGCGTTTCCGAGGTTGCAGCCGGGCCGTCCAGACAAAGGGCTCTGTTGTTGTGTCTGTAAACAGAGCATCTTCTAAGAACTATAAGTCAGGTTACCGGTGAGCGACAGTGTAGCCAATATCCCAAAAGGTTTGTTTATCATATAAAATTAAACTGACGACATCACGCATGAAAGACAACATGGTTACGTACAGAATAAACCCTACAACCCTAACAAGGACAGCCAGATACCTTGGTGTAGTTTTTGATGACCGGCTGACGTTTTCTGACCACATTGCCAAAACAACATGCACATGTAGATTTGCCTTGTTTAACATCAGAAAAATCCGGTCCTACCTCACTGAACATGCAACACAGCTCCTTGTCCAGGCCCTTGTCATTTCAAGGCTGGACTACTGCAGTGCTCTGCTGGCTGGCTTTTCTCCTCTCTCCCAACAGGTTTTGTTTCTCAAGCATTGAGATATTGTACTCTCTGTAAAAATTGTAGCTATGTACGGCTGATGTTATTGCCTCCCTACGATTTATCGCTTTGTTGTTTTCCTCACCTTATAAGTCGATTTGGATAAAAGCGTATGCTAAATGCCTAAATATAAATGTAATTCCAAAAGCAATATATAAAAAATTACATGATAGGGTGAGGATTAGAGGCCTTCTCGGGTTCTAAATCCGTACCCAATCTGAATTGACCCGAATCACTTCTTACCCAAACCTGACGTATATCTTTTTTTTTTTTAAAGAAAAACCCGACCCGAGACAGACCCTTATGTATTTAGGGTTGTAAAACAAAAGTTCTTCAACATTGATTCAAAGTAAGTAAGCAAACCAATCTTAATAACATTAGCCGGGCCCTATGTCTCTTTGAATCAAAGTATAAAGCAGTCACATAGGTGTCTTCATCTAAACACATAGGAAGCTTCATCACTGGTCACATGATTTTGAAAGAATGAATCAAGCATTGATACAAAGCTTCACTAAAAATGACTTCATTTTTTTGACACACACCTCGAAGCTTTGGTATCACGACTTACATCACTAAAATGAAGTAAGTAGTACATAACCATAAATCTGCTCTATTTCCCTGTTGGATGTTGCTTAATGTGGTTTTTGAAGCACGCCGTCAAGACAGCCATGACAAAAAGTGGGTGCGTTTATTACTGTAATTACAGTAATATCACAACAGCAGAGAAACTTCACTTTCAAAAGAGTTTTCATTGAGCGTAAATAGAATAGTGTGTGTGTGTGTTATGTTTAAATAATAAAAGTAGGAATTGTGATGGAATTTTCTAATCAGTATTAAAATAATGGTATTACGTGTTTGCCTTTAAAAAAGTCTTTCTTTTCTGCTTCTCTTCTGTTACAATGGAGACTCCCGCACCATCAGAGGGAGCCTTTTACTGAATACTAGCGCCGTTTTTGATTTCCCATAATGCCCCATACCTGGGTTTGATCACTTACTGTTTCCTGATTGAACTCTCACCTGTTTCCAATTAACACTTGTGTATACAAACCCCGGGCTTTCACTAGCTCAGGGCGAAGTCTTGTTTTGCCCTGGCAACAAGCGGTTTTCACTCTTTGGATTTCCTGTGTTTTGTTCTTGGACTGTTTACTCTGGTTTTCCCCCCTGTTTGCTGCCTGCCTTGATTTTTGGACTGTCTCGGATTCTATGAATGTTTGCCACCTGCCTCGACCCTAGCCTGTTCTACCTTTACGCCTTTGCCTTGCCTTTGATTACCCTGTTTGTTGTGTTTGACCCTGCCTGCCTGTTTTGTAATAAATATGCTGCATGTGGCTCCTTGTGAGTTTGACCCTTCATTACATCTTCAAACCATTTTATGTATACATCATTTTTTAAATGTTTATACAATGACAACATATCTTTACAATAAGTTAAAAAACAGATAATCAACTTATGTTAAGGACATCTTACACTAAATTCTTAAAAATGACGTCACCGGATGTACTTTAGAATCACTGTTGCATTGTGGAAAGAATGTGCATTTTATTTCAATACACAGACATTGTTGTGTATTGATGTGACGTCATCACATAGGATGTGGAGAGTAAAGAGGAATGGCAAGATCAATCTTGCATCTGTGTGGTTTGAGCCGATATAAAAAATGAGTTTATAACAAATAAGGAGACAAGGATGTTACAAAAAAAAGACTTGTAAGTTAAATCTGAAAGTGAGTCAGGCGTGCTTCACTCTGAGGAGTTTATTTCAGCTAATTAAAAAGTTTAGCTTGAGATAGGTGGCGTGCATCAAAGACGGATGCTTCAATCCCCAAATTTGACTGCTACAGTGATCCAGCCATGTTGGGTCCACCGTGGACAAGATGCCTAAATGCTTTTGAACTCTTTGCAGATGAGAAAGGTTTGATCCTGGCTGATGATGCATCCATTGCTACAAAACAAACCCACACTCACTGACACAGGAGGGCAAACTGATTATCAGCAAGCTGTGACAGCACTAAATACATACTTTGTGCCCCAGGTAAATATGACGTTTGCAAGACAGACATTTTATCAACTCAAGCTGAAAATGGGACAGACCATGCAGCAGTTTGTCACATGTTAAAGACAAGTGGCCAAAGACTGTGATTTTGGAGCTGATAAGAATTCAGAATATGTGTGTAGAAAGTTGCTTGAAGAAGGCACTGATTTGACACTTGCTCGCACTCTAGAAATTGCAGCACAGTGTGAACGTGTTGAACTGCAGATGGCAGCATTGCACATCTCTCCAGAATCTGAGATATAAGAGACGTTGAGTTTTGTGTCCAAAAGAGGAGCGAGAGATCAAACAAACGTATGCAAGGTAATACAGTAAAGGAAGAACAGACTCGGATAAGACTTGTTACAGATGCAGGCAGACAGGCCATTTTGCAAAAGATTATAAATACCTGCATGTGGAAAATCAGAAAATGCAATGGGAAAGATCATTTCACAAAACTGTGTTAAACAAAAGATAGTTCAAAACAGACAATAAAAAGAGTTGACTCAGAAGAGAAGAATCAAGAATTTGCATTTGTTGTAAAAGAAGAGAGCAATATGGATAAAATAATTTTCTCAGCAGGAGGCATCGAATTATCAATGTTAGTTGACTCAGGAGCAACAAACAACATAATAGATGAAAGAACATGGGAAATGCTAAAAGAAAAGAATATCCAATGCGGTTCAGCCAGGTCAGACAAGAAACTGTACTCATACTCATCAAATGAACCTTTGCCAGTGAAAGAAATTTTCTGGTGTGAGGTAGGAATTGGAAAACGCAACACAAGGGCAGAGTTTACAGTTATTTGTGGGCATGGGGAGCCACTGCTCGGAAAGGACACAGCAGTTAAATTAGGAGTGCTGAGGATTGGTGCTAATGTTGCGGCAATGAGAGATTTGAAGTCCATGATACGACAGCGATACCCCAAATTGTTCAGCGGAGTGGGTAAATTGAACACAAAACAAATCAGCCTGCATACAGATAGCACAGTCACACCAGATGTGCAGCCTGTAAGGTGTGTTCCATTCAACCTCAGAGAGAGATGAAAAGAGAGAAAAAGAGAGAGAAAAAATTGTGAACTGCTTAACATGGATATTTTTGAGAAAGTTAATGGAGCAACTTCTTGGGTAAATCTAGTTGTCATTGTGCACAAAGTGAATGCAGAAATAAGGATGTGCTTAGACTTGAGGCAGGTGAACACTGCAATCATTCGTGGGAGGTTTCCAATTCCCACAGTGGATGAACTGTTGCAGGGAATGAATGGATCAGTCATATTCAGCAAATTAGACCTGAAATGGGGGTACCATCAGCTAGAGTTGACCCCAGAGTCAAGAGACATCACAACCTTTGCCGTTCACAATGGCATATATAGATTCAAAAGACTGGTATTTGGAGTTAGGGTTAGCAAGTCAGCAGTACCAACAAGTGCACAGTACCAACATGAAATAGCAATGGTTCTAGCTGGCATCGAAAGAGTAGAGATAATCATCCATGCACCTGACAAAGAGTCTCATCATAAAAGATGATGCATGCAGTACTAAGGAGACTGGAAAGCTGTGACTTGACTCTGAATGCAGAGAAGTGCCAATGGACAAACATGGACAAATTAGTGTTTATGGGCATGCTGTTGTCAGAGAAAGACACTACTGCAGAAAGAGTGAGAGCAGTCATGGAGGCAAGGGAGCCTGAAAATGCATCAGAGGTGAGAAGTTTTCTCAGTTTAGCTGGCTACAGTAGCCGTTTCATACCTCAATTTGCAAGTATCTCAGAACCTCTGCACAGACTGACGAGGAAAGACACCAAATTTCATTTTGGGACTGAGCAAAAGAAAGCATTCAAAATCCTCAAAGACAAGTTGGCTGAAGCCATAACACTGGCTTATTTCAACAAAGATGCTCCAACAAAAGTCATTGCTGATGCGGGACCGAAGGGCATCGGAGCAGTATTAGTGCAGGATCAAAGAGGAGGGATGGTTCCTGTGCTACGTGAGCAGGAGCTTGACAGAATGTGAACAGAGAAATTCACAAACAGAGCGCGAAGTGCTTGCACTGGTGTGGGCATGTGAACAATGCACCCATATGTGTATGGTCGAAAGTTTGATCTCGTCACACACCACAAGGCATTGGAGGCAATTTATAGCCCTGTAAATATAACAATTTTCGGGTGATTCATATACCTGTAATGAACAACATTGCAGATCCTTTGTCACGCCTGCTGGGGCCATCGACCAAAGGTGCAATCCATGCACATAAAGCAGAGGAATATGTGAGGTTCATAGCTGTTTGTGCGACACCAAGCACTCTGACCACCAAGGAATTTGAGCAGATTTCAGCAAATGATGCGGAATCACGGAGACTGAAAACTGCCATTCAAACAGGTTGTTTCAATGACTGCCCTGCATACAGACATATTGCAGGTGAGCTATGTGTCATTGGCCAAATAATACTCAGAGGGACAAGAATTGTTTTGCCACAGTCACTGCTTGGAAAAGCGTTACAGTTGGCTCATGAGGGTCATCTTGGTGTGATAGGAACAAAAAAACACCTGAGAACAAAGGTTTGGTGGCCAGGAATGGACAAGGCCACAGAAAGGTTTGTGAGAGCATGTCATGGTTGCCAGCTGGTAGCGAGACCAGATGTTCCCAAACCTCTGTCACCCACACTGATGCCTGAAGGGCCATGGCAAAACTTAGCCACAGACTTGCTTGGTCTTTTACCTGATGGACATTCAATCCTGGTCGTTGTTGACTATTACAGTAGGTACTACGAATATGCAATCCTCAAATCCACAACTGCAGAAAAAGTGATTGACAGTTTTGAGGACATTTTCAGTTGGCATGGACAATCAGGTCAGATTGTGGACAGCAATTCAAGTCCAGTCAGTTTCAAACATTTTGTCAGGAGAATGGTATCCACCACATTAAAACAACCCAGAAGTGGGCACAAGCAAATGGAGAAGTGAAAAGACAAAATGCATCACTGATGAAAAGAGTACAGATTGCCCAAGCTGAAGGCCAGGACTGGAGAAGAGAGCTACACAAGTATGTTACTGTCTACAGATCCATACAACACTCCACCACGGGCAAAAGCCCAGCAGAACTTCTTTTTCAGAGGAAGGTAGGAGAAAGTTAGCAGACATTGCAACACCTCACAGCGATCTGGAAGCCTGGGATAGGGATGCAGAGCAAAAAGGAAAAAACAATATATACACAGATAACAGACAGAATATTAAGACATCTGACATAGGGGTCGGAGATCAAGTGCTTGTGAGGCAAGACAAAACAGACAAGTTCACAACAACATTTAGTACACCTAGTACAACATAGTACACCTCACAAAGTCATACACAGAGAAAGAAACAGTGTTGAAACAGTATGAAGTTGTCACCCACCAGAGTAAAATATGCTTGGAACACAACATTCATCAAGAAGTTTCTGTTGGAAACACCAACAGTCAATCGTGAAATGAACTGTGCTTAAGAGCCAAGTTCAGATGAGGAACAAAAAAGAATCACAGAGGCATGCAAAATAAACGGTGAAACAATTCAGAGAGAAGAACAAACTCCTAAAATGTGCAGGCCTCAGAGACAAAAATTAAATTGCCTGAAAGACTTAGAGACTATATTATTGAGTGACTAATGAGATTCAAATAGAGTGACGGGAGAGAAGAGAGATAGAGCTGGAAAAAGAGGACTTTTATGTTTAATGAGTTCCAAGGACATTAAAGGTTATGTTACTTAAAAGTCCCAAATGAGTCCTGAATGAGTTATGTCATGGTTCAATGTATTTGTTTTAAAAGCAGTAGGGATGTTCTATGACGTTGTAAGAGCTGAAAAAAGAAGATTGTTACATGTCTTAAATGTTCTGAAATCTGTTAGTTGTAAGAAAACTCGAATAAGAATGTGTTAGGTGGGGTAAGTCCATATTTAAGAAGAGGGGGGATGTTGTGTATTGATGTGACGTCATCACGTAGGATGTGGTGAGTAAAGAGGAATGGCAGGTTGAATCAGGCGTCTGTGTGGTTTGATCCGATATAAACAGTGAGTTTATAACAGGCATGGAGAGCAAAACCTTTACATACCACAGGAGCCCCACTGTTACAGAGGAGGTCCCTGCTCCACCTCCTCTGCACCACCAGCGGGAGCCATCTCCAAAATATTAGCACCATTTCTAACTACGTTTCCCATAATGCCCCATACCTGGGTTTGATTACTTCCTGTTTGCTCACCTGAACCTCATCAGCCTTTGTGTATATAAACCCCTGACTTTCTCTAGACTTTCTCAAGACTTTCAAGTCTTGTTTTGTACCGGTGACATTACTGAGCGTTTTATACTGGTTATTGGAGTACCTGTTACTGTTTTGGATTGTTACTTGGATTTTGGATTGTTTGCTGCCTGCCCTGATTATTGGACTGTCACCTGGTTTTTGGATTACTCCAAAATGTTTTAAGGCGTACAAAAAAGTGGGCGAAAAATTCCATAAATTAAGTTTATTAAATAAGTCATTGTAGAAAAGTCATTAAATAAGTAATTTGCAGTTACTACACAGAACAAACACTACAACAACACTGATAACTGCACCCAGATCGCTCTCAACAATTCGCTTCACTGAAGTCTAGTGTCGGGTCAGAAAGCTGTCCATCAAAATCTCAGTAGCCAATAAGAGTAAACAACAGTTAAACCCTGCCCCTATTTGAGGTTTGTGCCAGAATGTTGAATGTAAATTTGAGGATTAAAAGCGGAAACTGATTGCGTAAATGAAAACTCTTATTTGAGGAAAGGAAGATTAGAAAACACTTTTATACTACACTTACACTACACTTTTACTACTGAGTTTATTGTGTTTACTTTCATAGTGTTTTTAATTTTTAACATTGTTTATTTTGTTCGTTTCTTCACAGTTTGTGTTCATTTTAATTTGCACAATCAATTGCGCATGTTGGGCTTTAACCAACAATTCCGACAAGTGTTAACGAAATATAAGGCCTGTTTTCACACCGCACATGGTGCAAGCAGTCTATTTTTGCTGTACTGCTAACGCTCAATTAAAGTGTCAGTGCATTGACTATGGCCAAAATCATATAGGCAATTTTAATACAAAACAAATACCTGAAAACACACTTCTCTCCAAACTACAGGTTGAAATAGCTCATTTTATTTTTGTTTTAAACTTAACTGAAAGATTAATTTAATCAAGAAAACTACAAAACATTATATATCTATATATATATATATATATATATATATATATATATATATATATATATATATATATATTTTTTTTTTTGAGTACATATTAATAGTAGACATAATGGACGACACAACGTCTAATCGTCGAGGTAGAACAACATATATTTAAGCTCTTAAAGATCCGCGTGATGTCTTGTACAAAGACTTGCAAGCTAAGGTAAAGGCATGAGGTAGTTTCAGCGACAACACCAAACTCTCCTGCGCTGGTTTAGGGGGTGAATACAATGGTTCATCTGATGCTTTTACATTACTTTCATACACAACTCGTGGATGAAACCATATTAGTGGTTATTAGTAAAATATTTGTAAAACTAATTAGGATACTTGGTTTGTAGTTGGTTTATGAATATCAAGTTGACTGAACTGATGACAACACATTTTTATCATTTAAAGAAGTGGACATGCATTAGAAATCCGTCATTGTGTGTGAAAACTCATACCTCCTTCAGTGGTCTATGAGAGGATAACATATTCAGACTGTCTACTAAAACAATATGTACTTCTGAGACTATGTGACATTTGGTCAATTAACATGATAGATAACAGGCATCATATTAAACAAGATATGCCATTCCAGCTCACATGGAGACAGTGCTTATAAAGAAGATAAAATTTTACAGAACAGGAGTATAAGGAATTTGCAATAATACCATAAAAAATCTGAACATTGCATATTGAAAAGAGAATGGGAAAGAAATAGTGAAATGGTAGTTAGATAACAGTGATAACAGATAATTGTTAATAATAATAATACAGTCTTTAGGACTGTGGTTAGATCATTATATTCAGTGCTTAAATTGGAATAAAAGAAGTGCTGGTACTCTTATGCATGCAGCCTGTCATATGCAAATTATCACATTTGAAATTAAATAAAATACTTACTGAGATACTGCTGGTACAACAAATTGATTTATTTAAAGAACTATTTGCCAAACAACTGATTTGATACTAGTGTGTATGTGTGTAATAAGTTATGTGAGTATGATATTAATATCTGATTCCTTGCACTGACATGCCTTTATATTAGGTGTCAGTGTCATTCAGTCAGGTTATTTAAATAAGGTTTTTAAATCATAAAAGACGATTTTTGATAGGCTAGAATGACTTCCATTGACGTGATTTGAGAGGTCACATTGTTCATTGCTAATCACACTGACGCTTTGACCAGGGCCATGCACAGACATTTTGCTGGGTAGGTGCTCAAGCGAGGAAATAGGCCAACTCTCTCATACTCACCTATTTATTATTTAGTTTCAAGTCAAATCTGTACATTATAGGGCTGTTACCAATCAAATCAATTGTTTCTCACTGCAGAGGTGGAACAGAGAAATGATGAGCCGTTAACACAGGGATCCATTTGCAGCTTTTATTAGAATAGTGAAACAGGCAAAGGTCGAGTAACAGCAAACAGGAATGGTAAGGGCAAGGCAGAGACAAAAACGTGATACAGGCAAGGGTCGAGGCAGGCAGCAAAAAAAAAATCACAAAAACCAGTAGTAAATCCAGTAATCAGGGCAGGGGCAAACAGGCAAAAGCAGTATAAACAGTCCAATGTCAAAACACAAATAATCAGAATACAATGGAAAACCGCTCAGAATTGTAGCCGGGGCAAAACAAGACTTCACAAAGACAGTCTGTGTAACACAGGTTTAAATTTTTCAGACTACCAAGCCTGATAACAAGTTCGAGCTATTGTTAAGTTAGAATGCTGTATTTTGTTTTCATTGCTGTATTTTTGTAAATAGTAGTTAATAGTTGTAATTAGTAGTTTGTACAATTCATGGAACCTGTAGTCTAGTGTACATTGTACAAAGTCTTTAGTAAATCCAGCAACTAAAGTCTGCTAATTTAAAAACAAGTGTTTGCATCTTAATAAATGCAAGCAGCCTATGAAGTATTTAAAATAAACCCTCTAGTTTATCTATTTTGTCTGGGCTTTCTAGATTAGATGAGTTTCAATAATTTATTTAAGCAAGCCGGCTTCCAATAATCCTGTTACAGCACTGGCTGTAATGTGTATTGTACTGCATGTACCTGTCAATAAGGACATAATGAGCCTGTTAGATTTTCTGCAGAGTGTATTTACAACATAGTCACCCTTTGCATAAAAAATTGTTGTTTTTACAATGTGGGGATTCTGTATGTTCTCCAATTTGTCAATGCTGAGAGATTACAGGTTACTTGCATAATTATGGTTCCCAGAAAGTAGGGGACGAGACATTGCGTAAGCTGCTGTGTAAAAATTTATTTGAAAAATCTAGATCTTTTATGTGTTGCTTTCACTCAGTCGAAAGATTCAAAGATAATACTGCTTAGCACAGACTTATTTAGCCGCTTGCTTTCCTATGCTTGAGCACTATTGATTATTGCATATGCAATAGCGTCATTCAATCAGACTTTAGAATTTTGGAGAAAAGGAGTAACCTCCCCATGAGTCAGCGATGCAATGCCTCACTCCCTACTCTCAGGGAACCAGGGTTATGGAAGTAACTCAAGATGCAGAGTCTAGCACGCCACTCTGCTGTTTGGCACAGTCACCACTTGGATCATCATTTCTGTCGCCAAAGACACTCTAAGAGAACTGCAAGAAATGTAAATGTATGGCTGAATTAAATGACCCAAGAAGAGTTTTGAACAAGAGAAAAACATAAACAAAGATCAATATTTGTTATTGATCCTTCAATAATATTGGTTATTGATCCTTTTGATCCCCCTGACTTCTTATTTTTACATAAATTGATTTAAAATGGTAGAGATGATAAACGCTTCATTCGAACGATTCATTACAAATATTCTGATTAACATCTGCAAAAGAAAAATTGCACAGGCTTTGAAAGACAGAAGGTTTGAATAGCAGATGAGAAGTGTTGGGGAGTAGCTAACTACAAATAGCGACAATACTAACTTAACTGCAACTCCAGTAGCTAATTCCTTTTTTCAGCAAGTAGCACATTCTGTTTTGTGTTTTGATGCTGCATGCAATGCAGCGTCAATCCTCTTACTAGGTTACAAAGTAAAATTGTTCATTACTACAATCTACTGTTATATCTCGCATCTTGTGGCTTTATTTTCACTGAGAAGAGATTTTCTCATGTTTATGTAAAACAGAAGTTTGGGTTGCACGGCAGCCAAAAGGTGGGTTACACAGTCATTTGGCTGTTGTGGTGAATTATGTTTTTTAATGGTTTTGATATCTTACGAAAATATATTTTGGTATTACAATTATATTTCAATACTTTGACTTTTCTCTGTAATTTCATAATAACACATTGACTGGCACATGTTCAGGGAAGTGGCAACTGATGGTGATTTCACCAGCTTGGAGGAATACACGACATCAGTGACCAGCTATATCAGCAAGTACATTGATGACGTCACCGTCTCCAAGACCATCACCACAGGCTCCAACCAGAAGCCATGGATGACTGCAAACATCCCCGGCATGTACCGTGCAGAGCCCCGCCCTCCAATGCTTCACAGCTATAGGCCAGGATGATCTACATAAGCTTATCATTACTTCCAAACCAACAACGTGTTTATTAGAACCCATACCGACTAAACTATTGATAGAGATATTACCAGCAACTGAGAAGCTTCTTCTCGATATTGTAAACTCCTCTCTATCTGTAGGTCATGCCCCGAGTCCTTTCAAGTTAGCAGTTATTAAGCCTCTCTTAAAGAAACCTCAACTAGATAAAAATTAACTGACAAACTACAGACCCATTTCAAATATCCCGTTCATGTCTAAAATATTAGAAAAGGTCAGGTCCACGCAACTGTGTACCTTCTTACACAGTAACAACATCTTTGAAAAGTTCCAGTCAGAATTTAGACCACATCATAGCACTGAAACTGCCCTGGTCAAAATTACAAATTATTTACTTCTAGCTGCAGACAAGGGTTGCATGTCATTTTTAGTTCTACTTTATCTTAGTGTGGCATTTGACACAATAGACAATGTCATCCTGTTAGATCAACTACAAAATTACATCAACATTCAAGTTCAAGCTCTTCAGTGGTTTCGCTCCTTCTTGTCGTTACCATTTTGTTCATTTTAATGGGAATCATCAGAATTAATGCCAGTAAAATATGGCCTGCCTCAAAGATCTATTTTAGGCCCTCTGCTATTCACATTATACGTGCTGCCCCTCTGTAATATCATTAGATGTCATGGGATAAATTTCCACTGTTACGCTGATGATACTCAACTATATATTTCATCAAGACTGGATGATATTCCTACCTTAGCTAAATTATCAGACTGTCTTAAAGACATAAAACATTGGATGACTAGTAATTTTTTCTTTTAAATTCAAATAAGACAGAGATATTACTTATTGGACCAAACGTAACTAAACAGAATGTAACATCATGCCAGCAGAGGGAGCCCTCACCGGAATACTGACTGCTCATGCTCCCTCTGCTGAACTCTGAACTTACTTCCTGTTTGGCATCTATATAAACCTTGCTGCCACATGGCCATGTTGCGAAGTATTGCCAGCTTTACACCTGACTACTGAGCATTCTCTTTTACTGCCTGATTTCCTGTGTCTTACCTATTGTTTGGTTCTCGTTTTCTGATTTTTGCCTTGCCCCTTTGTTCGACGCCTGGATTGGACTGTTTGTTTAGATATCGATTCTCTGCCTGGATTTACTAAATCTGATTTGTGTCTCTCCCTTTTGTTGTGTTGCATGGTTGGACTGTCTATGTTTATCACGACCCTTTGCCTGTACTTTTGACTTTGATTATGGATCACGACTCCTTTGATAACCCCAATAAACATCTGCAACTGGATCCTGCTTCAGCTTCTGCCTCAGCCCCCTTACACAGAAGCTCTCTGATTACAGTTTCCAATTAGAAGGTTGTAACGCCACTTCATCTAATACTGTTAAAGACCTGTCTGTCATATTAGACAGTAATTTGTCTTTTGATAATCATGTGGCTTATATTATAAAAACTGCCTTCTTCCAACTTAGAAACATTGCTAAGCTGCGTAGCATTTTATCTACTTCTGATGCAGAAAAGCTGGTCTATGCTTTTATGACCTCCAGACTGGACTATTGTAATGCACTTCTAGGTGGCTGTCCAGCTTCCTTAATAAACAGGCTACAGTTAGTACAAAACACAGAGTTCTTATCAAGTCCAAGAAATATGACCATATAAATATAATTTTGTCAGACCTACACTGGTTACCTGTTAAATTTTGTATTATTTATAAAATTCTACTGCTCACCTACAAAGTCTTAAACGGGTTAGCCCCTTCGTACTGAACTGATCTTCTCTCACGCTACAAGCCAATGCCTTATGCTCTCAAAACTCTGGTCTGGTCATTCCCAGAATTGCAAAGGCCACTAAAGGCGGCAGAGTTTTTTCACACTTGGCTCCTAAACTCTGGAATAGCCTGCCCAGTGCTGTTGGGGGCTCAGTTACTCTCTCGCAGTTCAAATCCAGTTTAAAGACACATCTATTTAGCTAAGCATTCTCATAATGCTTCTCATCACTTGTTTCTCATTCTAACTCAAAGTAAATAAAATTTTATGCTCTTAACGTTATGAACAGCAGCTATGCTAATTTTTCTCTGTTTTGGTTTTCTATCCTGGGGTTTCAATCACGGGGTAGCTATAGATTACATCTACAGATCTACCCAAGCTCCAGTTCATCTTGAAAACTGCCCCTGGTACGGTACAGTCTGGTGCTCATCCTCGTGCAATAGAGCAATGACTACAGCAACACCTGGCCCACCCAAAGCACCGGGAATATGTGATGGACATCTTTTTTTTATTTTAGCTTTAGCTAAGGACTGCATGGTTTCTCTCAAGGTTTTTTCTCCATTTATATATCACTGGAGTTTTGGTTCCTTGCCACTGTTGCGCTGTTGGCTTGCTTACTGGGAAGCTGCTGATATTAACTTGAACATTTGCTTTGTACATTGTGTTTTTATCATTGTTTATTAATTTAATCAATTTTGAATTGTCTTCCTTTTCTCTTCCTAATTTTCTCTCCTTCTTTTTCTTTTTCAGTTTCAGTTTTCACTGTTATATATTTTTGGATATTTTTAATTAGTACAGCTGCTTTGTAACAGTGTGCCACTGGGAAAGCGCAATATATATAAATTGAACCTGAACTTGAACATCTCTGTTATGCTAATCCCGCTAGTCAGACATTCCAAACAGGTTCTGAAGCAGGTTAAAACCTGGCCAGCATAAGCCATCTCTGCTCTCCAGGACTGTTTTAAACTCACTGACTGGCACATGTTCAGGGAAGCGGCAACTGATGGCGACTTCAACTTGAAAGGAATACGTGACATCAATGACCAGCTATATCAGCAAGTGCATTGATGACGTAACCATCTCCAAGACCATTACTACACGCTCCAACCAGAAGCCATGGATGACTGCAGAGGTGCATGCACTACTGAGGACCCGAACTCCGCCTTCAGAGCAGGTGACAAGGTGGCCCTAAGAACAGCGAGGACCAACGTAGTGTCTAGCATGGCCTAATATTTGGATCATGAATGGATCATAAAATACCCCCTTTTACTTAAGACTTCCAAACCTAGTGTGGAGGTGAATAAACTTAGGCTCCAGAGAGTCTGGAGGCAGCTTCTCCTCCAGATGGCTATCAGTACCTCTGACACCAACAGGACAGTTTATGACACCCTGCTCAAGCTTCAAAAGAATTCCATGGGGAATGGGGGGTGTTCATCCTCTGGCTCAATCCCTTTGAGACAACACTTCAGCTAATTTAGTTGATCTCCGTAACTCAATGAACTTCATCTCATTTGAACCACTCAGGACTCTCTCTCCATGCACATTTGGATTTGTGCTCTGCACTAGAGCTCAGTGCAAGTATCCATTTTCTATACACATAGAATAGCTGCACTAAGTTGTGCCCCTTTTCTCATTCAGAAATGCTTAGCTGATTTAACTTTGTATGGGCTTAACATCCTCTCTCTCTCTCTCTCTCTCTCCTTGCTCTCCTCCGGACATATGTCCCCTCCCGCCAGCTACGGTCAGTCAATGAGCGACATCTGATTGTTCCCCCACAATGAGGCACCAAATCAATCTGTAAAACTTTCATCTATTCTGTTCCTTTGTGGTGGAATGAACTCCCAGCCTCCACCTGATCCGCTGAGACCATCACAACCTTTAAAAAACAACTCAAAACACACCTGTTTCGCAGACACCTGACTAATCCCTAATGCCCAACCCTATCCTCAAAAAAAAATCTCTTTATGAATTAAAGAATGAATTAAAGTCTCTAATTCATTCTAGCTCTAGTAGCAAAATACAATGTCCGCTTGTAAATTTAGATATGTAGACTTGGCTTGTCGGCTTGCAAGGCAAAATGTTCAATGCTCTCGTCCTTCTGTAAGTCGCTTTGGATAAAAGCATCAGCTAAATGACTAAATGTAAATGTAATGTAAATGTAGTTCCATAACAAAGAAAGCTCAGCAGCGCCTGTACTTTCTGAGAAGACTGAGGAAAACACATTTCCCACCCCCCATCCTCACCACGTTCTACAGAGGGACTATCAAGAGCATCCTGTGCAGCTGCACCACTGCCTGGTTTGGGAATTGCACTGCCAGCCAAAAGTATTTAATAGCAGCAGTTTTTGCTGCTATTAAATACTTTTGGCTGGCAGATGTTTTCACAAACATCTTTAACACCTCCCGGAGCCGTTGTTTCAACGTGCTTCAAGGCCACCACCATAGTTCCCGTGCTATAATTCTCCAGTGTCCTGCCTCAACGACTACAGTCCTTTTGCACTAACACCCATCATCATGAAGTGCTTTGAGAGGCTTGTCACAAGGCACATCAAGACCATGCTGCCCCCATCACTGAACCCCCTAGATAGATTTCATCTTTTTCACACACAATCAGAGGAGATCAGAGGACAGCTGAAGATCATTTCATTCCTACAGGTGCAAACATAAAAGTCAAATGTATTGACTAACCTGCATGTGTTTCTTCCATAGAACCTGAAGAGCACACTGGAGAGGTGTGTATTGTTTCTTGTTTCTCTCTGTGATTGTGAATCTAAACTCACAGCAGAAACTTTGATGGCTGAACGCTCCAGAGTCTAGTGTAGACCATCAGATCCAGAGAATACCTCAGGAACTCTGATCAATGTAGCAAAACATCTGAGCAACCTGAAGTTTACTGTGTTCCAGAAGATGCAGGAAAATGTTGAATGCAGTGAGCACAGAAAACAACAGTGACTTCAGATTTACTGCAATAATAAACATTTGTCTTAGCTCATGCTTTTACTAGGTAAGTGGGTGGACCGTTTAGTGTATTTGGTTGTTGTTGTACAGCTGCAAAAGCTGTACATTTTCGTTTCTATATTTTTGTTTTCTAGCAGAGATTTAAAAGGGTTGTGTTATTTTATTTTCTGAAAATATTATTCCTTGACAACCATTTTAGATATTTGTAAAAAATTTTAAAACAATTTAATACCTCAAAATCATCTTTCCAGTCCTTACAGCAATAAAATGTTTGAAATGTACATTATAACATTTAAATAATTAAGATGTAACTGGAACACCGATTCATCAAAGGGGTTTTTAATAATTTAGTTTTTTTACTTATGTTCCTAATCTTTATCATTCATCTTTTGATGAATCACATTATCACATTTTGTATCAGTATTCAGGATAAAGTTTTAAGTCAAATGTGGATTTGTTTCATACAGTTTACAACATTGTCCATGTATTAATACAAATCAAATGTATTATAACCAATCAAATGTGTTCTCCTGTAGCTCAGTGGTAGAGCATTGCGTTAGCAGCACAAGAGGTTGTGGGTTTGATTCCCAGGGACTACATGTACTAAGAAAATGTATAACTTCAATGCATGTAAGTCACTTTGGATAAAAGCATCTGCGTAAATGTAAATATTTCAATTAAAAACATACAATCAGCTGCAATGTTATGATTGGTTTTGATCCTATTTAACTATTTCTGAACTGAAACAATTCTGCACTGACACAGAATTCAACAGTAGATGAGTATGTTAAAAACATGAATCTGTGTTTGTCTCATAAAATGTCTACTGAATGCAACGTGAGTGAACCAAAGTGCAGTTTTTTACAAAAGCGACCAAACATCTTGCTGCCTAAACCAGGAAAATCTAATAATAAATGTGAAAATTTGGGGCCCATAAGTTTATTCAATTCAGATACAAAAATCCTATGCAAAATCTTGGCAAGAAGATTAGAAAATGTATTACCATATTACCATAGAAAATGTATTAGTAGGGAATGATCAAAATGGTTTTACGATGAATAGACAAGGTCGGATTTCACTCTTATACAATATGCTGGTAGAAGGCGCCCAAGAGTCTTCAAATTCTCAATTGGAGGCATGGGGTAAAGATATTAATGAGATACCACCAGATGAATGGAGAGGATGCTCAGCTACAAACAGTTAATATAATTGGCTAATGTGAGTGTATGTACACTATAAGTTTTATTTTTCTTTGTTTATTTTTTTTAATTTATGAATAATAGTAAACTTATCAAAACTATGAAATAACACAAATGTAACTTTAGGAATTATGTTGTGACTAAAGAAAATTATAAATAAGGTAAAATAGGATATATTCTGGCATATTCAATACAAATTAAAAATATGTTGGCACAACTATATTTTTATTTTTACATTAACGTCAAATCAAATGTCTTCAGATTAAAAGATTCTTAAGAAACATTTCAGTCAAGTGTTTCCAAACTTTTGACTGGTAGTGTAAACTCCAGCATTATTAAATAAATTTAATAATAATATTCCAGACACCTGCCCCAAATGCAATATATGTAATGGTACCCTTTTCCAGTGGGTGTGTGAAGAAATCTTGAAATTCTGAAAAGTGCACAGTATGATAAACAAAATAACTGATGTTAACCTCTCTTTTGAACCAAAGTTTTTTTATTACATATGCTAGTAGTCTTACATCGAGAGAATATATTTTTTTTCTATGTGTACCTTGCAAGCTAAACGTCTTATTGCACAGCCTATATTATTAAAGAAAAATATAAAGCTTTTGAATATGCTTGTAATCCTTTTGTTTTTCAGAGAACGACAATGGAGACATGTTTAATGAGACAATAGAAGATATGCAAGAACATGATATGTATCCTGTAATAGGAGGCCTTTAATAGTTTGTTTTTGTTGTGTTTATCTTAATGCTTTATTGGTTTTTTGGTGTGTTGTGTTTTGTACATGTAGATTTATATATTGTTCTGTTTTTTAATATCTTGTGATTTTAAAAAAAAAAAAAGGTTTGTTGAAAAAGGCAATAAACATATTGAGTAAAAAAGCAACCAAACATGAAGACCAAACTCAATTCATTTTTTCCACTAAATTAATTTGATACAAACCAACTTGTGTTGATCCAACAAAACTGTTTTAATTTGAATGAAAAATCAAAGTGTAAAAACTTTAGGGGGATGAACATCAGACCTCTTACAGTAAATGAGTAATAGCAATGTTTGTCTTAAAGCTACAATTCGTAACTTTTCCCTCCCTGTCAAACACAAACTTGCCAGTTATTTTCTTAACCTAGAAGTTTAAAATCGAGACCAGTGGTGTAAGAACAAGCTATAAGCACTCCACCATTCCAGCAGCCACACACGTGATTTAGTAGCTGACAGCATTCAGGCAGAACATGACACAGAAGAACGGAGCAACTTCCATCTTTATTTTGAAGTGGTACCCTTTAAACATACATTGACATAAGATTGTGACTCAGCTGGCATTTATTTAACAGGTTTGTCACTGTAGAAAAGATGATCCTCCAGACACTGGCTGTTGGGATATAAAAGCATCTAAACTCATTCCTCCCATAACACATGAAAAAACAAAAAAAAAACAAAGAGAAACAGGAAAAATTGTTTGAGTTTGACATCTGACTGTATTAGTTTTCTTTCCGTTGAAAAAAGTGCAAACATACATAGAAAAGAAGACAAATGGAGTAGTTTCACAGCCTGTTAAATGCATTTACATAAAGACTGGAGGAAAGCGAGGACTCAGGCTGACATCTCATGGTCGAGATGTCAGATCCAGAGCCTCCATCTGACTGGCTATGGCACACACCTTTTGGTCCACTGACAATTTTTATTGGATCAGTTTTAACTTGAATAAATGGCATCTTTTTACACTGTTGCTCGTTCCTCTCATCTTATTAAACTGAATGAAGATTATGATCTGATGGCAATACTGTGCAGAGCAGAGATGTTCACAGGAAGTAGTCAGGAGTACGGCGGGTGACATGTGGCTCTCCTCTGCGAGGGGCGGGGTCAAACTGCAGGCTGAAATCAATACCATTTTAGGTCACATCTGAGTGTTTTGGATTTAGAACTGTAAAAATGTGGTCAGCATTAACCACCAATAAACTTACAAGGAGTACTTCAGGGTGTCATCAAGCTCCATAATGGCTGCCTGATTTCCACAACGGTAACAGTAGTTGGGGGCGCTGAAAATTGTTACCACATTACGGTCATGGCACCAGTTGTAACCCTGGAGGCAAATGATGAATAAGTTCAAAATAAAGACTGAGGGAAGTTATGTGCTTTTCATTCACATAACAAAACCAGAACAGAAAATGAGAAATTCAATGTGATTTTATTCATGAGGTCAGATAATTGTTTCTGTTTTTGTCATGCAGGTCTGATCTGATTTTGTCCACAATAAACTGTGGCATGAACATAATATCAGTTAAAGGAATACTTTACCTTAAAATTACATTTCTCAATTTACCCTCATGCCGTCCCAGGTGTATGTAACACAATGTAATCTGAGTAATAAGTAATATCCTGAGTAATATTCTGGCTCTTCCCTGCCTTGTAATTGCATAATAGGGCCCGAGATTTTGAAGCTTCAAAAAGTACATCCATCCACCATAACTAATCCAACCTCCAGGGAGTTAATATAGGTCTTCTGAAGTGTAATAAAAGAAAACAATTATGAAATGTTGATGAAAGAAAACAATTATATTTTGAGCTTAAACAATTGTTTACATGGACATGATATATCGACAGCCTACGTTCAAAATATTGTTTTCTTTCACAAATATATCACTTCAAAAGGCATTTATTAACCCACTGTAGTCATAAGGATTACTTTTTTGAAGAATGGATGCACTTTTTACAAAATCTTGCACACTAATCAATGCTACAATTTTAAAGCTGTGAAGAGCCAGAATATTATTTCATATAACTCTGTACTTTCATATAACTCTGTAACTAAAAAAGTCAGATACACCTAGGATGGCATGAAGGTGTGTAACTTACAAAATACATTAAATACATTATCCTCTCATAGACCACTGAGGGAGGTATGAGTTTTCACACACAATTAAAATTTTAGTTATCAGTTCAGTCAACCTGATATTCACAAACCAAATACAATCTTAATGTCCCTAATTAGCATCTTATAATGGACAATAAAATTTGCAATAGTTTAAGTAAGACAAATTTAATACAGCAAATTAATCAAGTTATAAGCAGTTTTGTAAATTTTGTTTTAACTTTTGACCACCAAGGGCACCAGCTTCAAACATTGTAAGTATCCTCAGATAATGAGGATGATGAACCATATCAATTTTCATAAAGATAAGTAATTGCATTCATAAGACATTGCATTTTAGAATTTTGTCCTAAATGGTCAATCAAGGAAGAGTTGAAATTGTTTGACTCGGCATGCCTCAAGGATTCTAAACAGACCACTCTCATGATTTTAGGCTGAAGTTTTAAAAGTTATAAGCAAACACATCCATTTTTCATATTCTTTTTGGTGCACCAAAAAATTTAATTTTGTCATCAGTGTCTAGATGTATCAAATTTCATACAAACTGAACAAACGGCACAGAAAAAGCAGTTAGAAAAGTAGCTTTTCTGGAAAACTCAAAATGGCAGAAAAATGTTCGTTTTTTCTGTTTTTCTTTTCATTATATGTAAAGTTGCTTTAAAACAATGCAACATTGTAAAAAGTGCTACATAAATACATTTGAATTTGATTTGAATTGAACCCACAACCTTTCGCCCTTCTGATGAAGCACTAACGTCCAAAACTCTGCAGGCAACTCACCTCCATCACTAGCTGGTGAGCTCTAGAGACCAGCGTCAGGCCATTAGCATGGTTAAAGGTCTCAGATATGTCCTGCCCAAAGGTGTAGCCTGCACCTCGAGGAGAAATACCCCAACCTCCACGGTCATCAGGGTCTGACCACAACAAATCACACATGGGCCCCTGAGAAAAGAACCAGAAATGAGGATTTATTTGCATTTATGGACAGTTTGCAGTCAATTTTGCTCCTAAAAATGAGAAGAGGTATGATGGGACAGATATTCAGACCTCGTGAGGAACTTCCTGTAAACGATCCAAAGCTCTGATGTGATCAAGTGTGTCTATGGATGGTGACAATCCTCCATGAAGACAGAAAATCTGCAAACAAAGACACACCCTTTATTCTGTTGAATGTGTCATTTTTACCTCAAGAGGTCATAGTATTTGTAATAGTATTTTAACAGCAAAGAAAAAAAAAATCTTTAAACAGAAAATAAACGTACCTGACCATCTACCAAGGCAGTTAGGGGAAGGTAATCAAAGAGGTCTGTGAAATATTTCCAAACATTTGCGTTGCCATATTTCCGTAAGCACTCATCATAAAAGCCGTACACTTGTGTGATCTGTCTGCTTTCATGATTCCCTCGAAGAATTGTGATGCGTTCACGATACCTTACCTACAAATCATACACATAACCAATGTTTATACACACCTGTAAATATGCAATAGCTTAAAAAAAAGACTATTGTTTACATGACTGATAAATAAAAATAAATGTTTGTTATTAAAGGAACTGATATGTTAGGAACAAAAATACAATGCCTATAAAATGCACACAATTGTTGAACTGTCATATTGATGAAACTGAACTATAGCCGTTTTGTGTAAATGGAAGGTGATGCAGGTGATCAAGTGTAAATTCGCCCTAAAGCAGGTTGGTGAAAAACACAACGCTTCTGTCAGCTGTTTAAAGCCGTGTCTTACAGTGATTTAAAGTATAACATTCAAATGAGCAATTTTTTGTCACAGCCATGTGAAAACCAATGAGAAAATATTTTAAGCTTAAGTGATCGATACGCCACATATCCATGTAAACAAACAGATTGTGGTGAGAAATGAGAATAGTACAATGTTTCTCTGGTATTCCAGGACCAAAAAATGCTGGGGTCAAAGATCACATTGATCATATATGAGAACTCACCTTCAGAGCAACAAGCAATGTGACAGTTTCCACAGAATAATAGCCTCGGTCAACATAATCTCCCATGAACAGGTAGTTTGTGTCTGGTGACTTTCCTCCAATTCTGAAGAGCTCCATGAGATCATGAAACTGGCCGTGCACGTCTCCACAGACCGTGACTGGACATCTCACCTCCTGAACATTGGACTCTTTGGTCAGGATTTCTTTTGCCTGAAACAACACCAAACACAGAATGACAAATATACTGACAATAGGGACATCTTTATTAACCCAAACAGTTATCTCAATAAAAAAAGGTTGTCTCATGGCCTCAATCCTGTAACCTAACAAGAATAAAAGAACTGTGATTTACTGTACAAGTTCACAGCAGAAGGGTTATATACTTAAGACTATGACAACAGTTACAATGTGCTTGAAAACATTTTCTATTCAATGACATTACAGCACAAACACGAGATGAAGAACATTGTAATAATTCTTACAATAATCTTGTATCTGGGTTTCCCTAAATTGATCAAATCATGTGGCTGTGGATGTTATGAGAAAAGAACACTCGAATACTGGATCCAGGGAGGAAAAAGAGACGGACACAGTATTGTGTTCTACTCTAGCTCAAGCTTGTTTATTCTTTGTTAGCACCTGATATATATGAAGACAAAACAGGGTGGAATATTTGAGACAGTGATAAGCAATTCATCAACTATTAAGTCATAACAACCCTAATATGGCCGTTTGCCTAATAGGTATGTTTCATAAGATGAGTACATATTAATACTTAGTGCTTCACATTGTATTTTGAGTATGTGATGACCACCATGTATCTTGAATCCTAAGAACTACCAGAAACGAAGATATGACAGTGGAGAATTACTGCAAAACTGTAAATAACATACATACTTAGCTTAACCCTAAAGGGGGCCTAAAATAATGGACTAGTATTGCAATAATGCAAGATGTGAGTGAGACACTTTTGATCTAACAATTAGGTTTGCAGAAGAAACAGAAAACAAAGCCTGTGAAAACTGTACATGCCATTGAAGCAAACAACAGACAATCACTGAAGCATTTATCATGGTATTACCATAGTATTGTACTGCATTAGAAGAGATTAAAAGAAAATATATTGTGGTTCTTAGTGACAAGTTTGTTTACACCAAATTGGCTTTTTGCAGACACTTATTTAAAATAACTTCTGAACATTTAAAAGTTTAAATGTTCATTTAGTTTTATAAAATGAAAAAACGAAGATAGTTAAATGGTCACGCAAAAGTAGAAATAGAATCTAGAATATATAATATAAAAATATAAATTGACACCCACCAACGAAACTCCCCTGCTGTAGCTCTGCTACAACATTAATTAATGCTATGATCAGCTGTTCTTCCATCTTTGCTGAGCTTTCAGTACTGTTACAGAATGGGTGAAGCTAATTGGTTGACTCTTCTGTCATATGACCAGTGGTGTATTTGCAGCATTCTGAGTTAAGATTTTTTCAACTCACTGTAGCATAGACATGCCTAAAGAGTGAGCACGTCACAGTGCTCTCTATTTAAGTGTGCTTGCCACATGTAACAGACTTGAGTGTGCAAAAAGACACATTATGTAAACAATGAAACCATGAACAGAGAAACAAACGTTTGTTAGACCATACTACTGAGGTCATTCCTTGGACTTTCATTGATTTTATTTCAGGCTAATTATATTTTCTATCCCCAAACCCCCAAGCAATGCATCGTTTGAGGCACCTGATGAAAGTGCCCTAGTTATCGGAGAGTCTATTGTACGTAACGTGAAAATAGATACACTAGCCACCATAGTCCAAATGTTTACAGGGAGCCAGAGCGCCCAACATCAAAGCAAATGTGCTGACTAAAGTGAAACAAATTTAGTAAGATTATTATGCACATCAGCACAAATGATGTTCGTCACCATCAGTCGAAGATCTCTAAAGATAATATTAGAGGTGTGCGAACAATGTCAGACTGATTCAGAAGCGCCAGACTGCCCTAGTAAAGCCGCTCACTGAGGAGTGAGTAAGGTCAGAGGAGAGCGAGTCCTAATTATGATTGGGCCCTAATTATGATCATTTATGATTCCGTCTTATGTATTAAACATCAAGTAAACGTAAATATCTTAATTTATCCAAATGTGCACAACTTTGTGACTAAAAGTCATATTGGATGTTGTTTAGCGAAGCTATGCGGTTGTGATCACAAATATGACCAGACACGTGTGCATTTGAGGTATTTTTTATATATATATATATATATATATATATAAAAAATACCTCAAATGCACACATTTTTTTTTGATAAATCTCAGCAGACAAAAAAAACAGCAGACAAAAAAGTGTCTTCACTGCTACCGCCTTTCACTGCTAGGGGTGTAAATCAGGAGATGTCTGATTTACACCCCTTATGTATATGTAGTTATTCAAGATTTTATTTGTAACATTCATAGTTAATAATAATAATAATAATATAATTAGCAATGAAATGTAAATCTGGAACTCTGTGCAAAAGAATACTTTATTCTATTCGACTTAATAAATTAGAAATGCACCATCATGTTAACTGTCTAATATACCATACCTTAAAAACAAAGAATTACTCAAAAATAAAACTAAAAAAAATTCAATTAATAAAAAATTAATCTTTTTATATCTCCTTACAAACTGTCAACAGAACATTACTTTTGGTAAATATATTAATGACAGGGAAAAAACAAGCTGCTCGCAACTAACCCTAAACCCTAACCCAACTTATTTTAATTATAATAACGAATGGCGATCGTGGTGGCGCAACAGGAGTAGCTTTTTCCTACTTCGTCTCTGTCGCCATATTGTGAAACAGACCTATTAATATCTATAATAACAATGATATGTGTGGGAAACACAAACAGAGTGTTTATTTTTACTCTATCAAAATTGCCCAAAAACATTTGCCGTCTTTTTTTTTTTAATTCAGTTAAAACACTTTGTTCTCATAAGTTCTGCTTGATCAGAGTAGTGATGTCATGGCAGATGTTACCCACATTACAGAAAGACTGGATTTTATTTTAGCAACATTATTCTAATGTCCTTATCGCAGTGGATACCCAAAAGACATTTAAATGATGGATGTCGTCTAAATAAAACCAGAATCAAACAGAAATATTCTTAATGAAATTGGGTGACCAAATTAACATGCTTATCACATTTTTGAACCCCAGCTTTTCCCCCTCACATAGGATCAAATCTGTATGTTTTATAAATTGAGTTTGTCAGAAATATGAAGCACTTTGGATTTGTGAAGTATGTTTGTGCAGCAGCAGGTTATTTAAAGACAAGCACAAACCCGTGTGAGAAGCAACAGGTCCTGTGGAAACCTGCTGACCTACAACAGAGACTGATCTTCACCCAGCAGCTGACATATGGAGGATTAAAGACACGCAGACTGCAGCACTGACTGACCCATATACACACAAACTTGTTTGATGGCTTTAGATATGGAGACCTTCATTTCACTCCAAAAGCAACACATCACTCATCATATACAGTGTATCTGGAAAGTATTCACAGAGATTCACCTTTTCCACATTTTGTTGTTACAGCCTTTTTTCAAAACGGATTAAATCCATTTTCTTCAAAATTCTACAAACAATACCCCATAATGACAATGTGAAAGAAGTTTGTTTTGAAGTATACACTACACTGACTACATGAGAATGAGGTATATACTCTGCTGTGATGACACGAGGGGAAGTGTACACTACACTGACTACATGAGAATGAGGTATATACTCTGCTGTGATGACACGAGAGAAAGTGTACACTACACTGACTACATGAGAATGAGGTATATACTCTGCTGTGATGACACGAGAGGAAGTGTACACTACACTGACTACATGAGAATGAGGTATATACTCTGCTGTGATGACACGAGGGGAAGTGTTCACTACACTGACTACATGAGAATGAGGTATATACTCTGCTGTGATGACACGAGGGGAAGTGTACACTACACTGACTACATGAGAATGAGGTATATACTCTGCTGTGATGACACGAGGGGAAGTGTACACTACACTGACTACATGAGAATGAGGTATATACTCTGCTGTGATGACACGAGGGGAAGTGTTCACTACACTGACTACATGAGAATGAGGTATATACTCTGCTGTGATGACACGAGGGGAAGTGTACACTACACTGACTACATGAGAATGAGGTATATACTCTGCTGTGATGACACGAGAGGAAGTGTACACTACACTGACTACATGAGAATGAGGTATATACTCTGCTGTGATGACAGGGGGGGGGGGGGGAAGTAAAAAAAAACCGCCAAAATGAGAATGAGGTATATACTCTGCTGTGATGACACGAGAGGGAAGTGTACACTACACTGACTACATGAGAATGAGGTATATACTCTGCTGTGATGACACGAGGGGAAGTGTACACTACACCGACTACATGAGAATGAGGTATATACTCTGCTGTGATGACACTGACACGAGGGGAAGTGTTCACTACACTGACTACATGAGAATGAGGTATATACTCTGCTGTGATGACACTGACACGAGAGGAAGTGTACACTACACTGACTACATGAGAATGAGGTATATACTCTGCTGTGATGACACGAGAGGAAGTGTACACTACACTGACTACATGAGAATGAGGTATATACTCTGCTGTGATGACACGAGGGGAAGTGTACACTACACCGACTACATGAGAATGAGGTATATACTCTGCTGTGATGACACTGACACGAGGGGAAGTGTTCACTACACTGACTACATGAGAATGAGGTATATACTCTGCTGTGATGACACGAATGACACAGGGAAACCGGCTGTAACACTGAACGAGATTTCACTACACTGACTACATGAGAATGAGGTATATACTCTGCTGTGATGACACTGACACGAGGGGAAGTGTACACTACACTGACTACATGAGAATGAGGTATATACTCTGCTGTGATTAGTGAAGTATATGCACGTCTGTGATGATGGCTTGATACACCGGCGCCATTTTAAGACTCTGTTCGTGTGATGAGGAAGCAGCTGTATTTAGACGCGTCGTTCTTTAAAACCAACAAAACTACACAAGTGGAAACGTTTCAAACCCTGAAATGAAATATGTCTATTTTAAGACCACGAGTTATTTCCACACCCACATCATGTACAACTTTACTTTAAAATGGGTTCCTGTACGGAAGTCACAAACAGGACACTTCAGTATTCAGCACAGATGGTTTTAGAGGGTTTACTGCGGATATAACAGATATATGTTTGTTTTACCAATACATGAAGCTCAACAGCGGCTGTTTCTGACTGCGGTGTCCGTTCAATACCCCGCCATCTTGTGTGTATGCTAACGCGGCTAAAGGGGAAATCAAATAAAGGTGACCGAGTTCATGCAGTCTGTTGCCGGTTTTCTGCACATACCTTCTCGCAGAGGGTTTTGACCTGACTTTCTGACAGCTGTTTGCATTCGTTCAGCTGCTCAATCCACTGATCCAGCTCCTTCGTGAACGCCTTCTCCTCCATCTCTGCCTCCGCGCTTTTCACTGGACTCTCACACGGATTTCTGCACTGATTTCAGCCCGCTTGCTACAGATATCCACTCTTTATCGACTAATTACACCGATTTGGACATGTGGCAGAGGATTTTAATACGTTTAAACAGGGAAATCGCAGGGAATGTAAAGACAGAGTCCCACCCTGTGCCACAGACGTTCTCACTTCAGCCTTCCTCAAGACAACGATCGACAACCGGCTCATCTCTGATTGGTCGTTAACTGCGCTTCTTGCTCGATACTCCGCTCGGATTGGTGATCTGACGCGGCTGCTGTGCTCTGATTTGTTAGCAACACATCGATAGACGAGTCCTATTCGGAAACGTATAACCACTGCAGTTAGGCCTTAATGAATCAAAATCAAAAGTTAAATATTAAACATTAAATATTAAAATGTATGGTCACACATTATTCTTCTATAATATAAACACTAAACACGGCTTTCATTTATGTATTCATTAATTTGTTTGTTTATTATTAGTGGTAGTTGGGAAGCAAAGCATCACTATTAATGTCCTGCATACTTATTAGTGGTGCTTGCATCTTTTGACTCAGGCTGCCAAGTAGCCTTTAATTATTACCATGGAAACTATCCAGCCACGCCCTAGCAACCATTCAGAGCACCCTAGCAACCAACATGAATTAGCTATATTTCAGCACCAGAACATCATAGAGACATGGGAGTTGTCTATTTTGATTCACACACACACACACACACACACACACACACACACACACACACACACACACACACACACCCGTCTATTGGTTTTACCCTGCCAACTGTCTACTGTCAGCTACACCCTAGCAACCATATCATAAAATGAATAAGTCATATCTCACTGTAAAGACATGTGGGTGGGCTTGCTTGACTCGGGTTATCAGTGGGCTTTGGGTATTGCCCTGGCAACTTCCTAACCACACCCTAGCAACCAATTAGATTACCCTAACAACCTCCTAACATCATAAAAAGCCATATTTTAGTATATCTATCATGCTAAGTCATGCTAGCATCATGCTAAGTCATGCTAGCATCATGCAAACATCATGCTAAGTCATGTTAGCATTATTCAAATATTCAAGAGTTTTGCCACAGCAAACACCACTCACATTTTCTTCAGAAAATGTATGATCTAGTTTTAAATACTTTTTAGGAGACCATGTGGTTTCTTGTTTTTTAAGAGATTTTTCCTCTGTTTCAGCACTGGAGAAAAGAGGACAAAGAGGATGAGATATCATGATTGTCCAGAGATCATAAAGACACATCACTCATCATGGTTATGGATCTTCAGTGTCATTGGGTCTGAGTGAGTATTTGCCACTGCTGATGTAATATACAGACTGTATTCTTTATCAAATAACATTGACAATGAACTTTGTATAAAGGGCATCATATCTAATACTGTAGATCACTTCAATAATCATGAGATATGACATGAGATATTTTATTAAATATGTAATCTCTCATTTAAAATGTGCATGCATAATATGAAAAATTAAAAATACTGTTTAAGTTGATTTCATAAGAATTGTTTAGATGGAGTCAGATTGGAATGCCAGTCAGCAGACTTCATCTCTGCTTTCACCTCCGACTCCACTATGAACATATTAGGTCTTACTGAGACCTGGATTTGTCCCAAGGACTCAGCAACCCCTTCTGCCCTCTCCACCAACTACTCTTTCTCTCACACTCCTTGCCAAACATGCAGGGGTGGAGGAACAGGTTTGCTGATATCAAATACCTGGAAATATACTCCACCACCATCACTATATTTTAATCAATCTTTTGAATATCATGGTGTTACAATCACTTATCCCTCACACACATCATCAACTCATCCCTTCTTACTGGCAGTTTCCCTGGCAGTTTTCCATTTAAGCAAGTCCTGGTTTCTCCTCTGCTTAAAAAGCCCACACTCTACACTTCCATTACTAACAACTACAGACCTGTATCACTCCTCCCATTTATAGCAAAAACACCTGAACAGGTTGTTCTCAACCAGACAACATCTTTCCTCTCACATAACCGGCTTGATGACATGCAGTCTGTCTTCAAGAGCAACCACTCCACCGTGCTGCTGTCACCGAAGCTTTGAGGACAGCTAAAGCAAATCCTCTGTACTATTGCTACTCGATCTGTCTGCAGCCTTTGACATGGTCAACCACCAAATTCTCCTTAACACCCCGTCCTTGCTGGGGATCCAAGGATCTGCACTCCAGTGGTTTCAGTCCTACCTCTCCGATAGATCCTTCAGGGGTGCCATGGAGAGGTGAGCTGTCCAAATTGCATCACATGGTCACAGGTGTCCCTCAAGGATCAGTCCTTGGACCTCTTCTGTTTTCCATTTACACCACATCACTAGGTCCTATTATACAATCACATGGCTTCTCTTACCACTGCTATGATGATAACCAGTTCTTATTCTCCTTCCACCCTAATGACCACACAGTAACAGCATGCATATCTGCCTGTCTGAAAGACATCTCGACCTGGATGACAAAACACCATCTAGCCAAGACTGAACTCCACGTCTTTCCAGGTAACCCTACTCCATTACACAGTTTCACTCTCCAGCTTGGCTCCACAACCCTAACACCAACAAGGACAGCCAGAAACCTTGGTGTAGTCTTTGATGACCAGCTGACATTTTCTGACCACGTTACCAAAACAACACATACATGTAGATTTGCATTGTATAATTTCAGAAAGATCCGTCCTTACCTCATTGAACATGCGAAACAGCTCCTTGTCCAGGCCCTTGTCATTTCAAGGCTGAGCTACTGCAATGCTCTGTTGGTCGGCTTTCCAACACGGGCACTAAACCCACTACAACTAATTCATGCAGCAGCTCGACTGGTCTTCAAAGAACTTAAAAGGCCCATATCACACCTCTTCTCATTGCCCGTCACTGTTCAATGCAAGTTCAAATCTCTACTCCTTGCATACGAAAAGAACGTTGCTTGGTAATTCCCTCTTCAAAGGACACGCAATCACTTGCTCACAGGTTCATCTTCACTATCCCTTGCTGGTGGAATAATCTCCCAAACCCTGTTTGGTCTACCACATCTTTCACTACATTAAAAAAAAACAGCTAAAAACCTGCCTCTTCCATAAACACCTGACACAAGTATGAAAAAAACTAGTAACCTTTTTCTCCTCTCTCCCACCAGGTAGTGCCTCTCAAGCACTGAAATGTACTCTTGATAAAACAAAAAATTGTATTCGTGTGTACGGCTGATGTTATTACCTTCCTATGATTTATCGCTTCGTTGTTTTCCTCACCTTGTAAGTCGCTTTGGATAAAAGCGCCCGCTAAACACCTAAATGTAAATGTCAAGCATATGACAGGACAGCAGCTGCCTGTATGTTTTTATCTATTGTTATTTGTAATAAGAAATGTGTAACATGTTGTGTTTACTGATTATTACATAGTCAGCATTCTCAACATGTTATATAAAATGTAATGTGTATATTGAAATCTATGTGTATATTTCAAAGCACCACGATATTGACCAAATTGAACAAAACAGATAACAAACATACTCTCTATCACATATTACCGCTAGGTGGAGGTGGTGTGCAAAAGATGTTTTTTTTTAGTTTGTCCGTTTCAGAGTTTAGGACGGTTCTCTGTGCCATCATGTTCTCTATGCGCTTACACTAGATTACTTTTTAAATCGCTATCAAATTAAAGATTTAAAGAGAGCTTCGTGAAGACAGTTTGAGTCTGTTTGTAGCTGACGCACGTGAAATAGCTTTAAAAAACAGATAGGTACATTTTCTGAAATGCTGGCATGGGCCAGAATATTTTAACAACGTTAACATACAATACCAATATATTGGCTTGACAAATATGCCTGCAAGAGAGTAATTGTTTTTTTTGTTTTTTTTGTCTTCTTTGCTTTGCAAGCACCACTAACTACAAATCCCATGATGCTGTGGTTCGGTGCAGTGGGCAAGGCTCTGCGTTTCACTTAAAGAGAGTGAACAGGTGACAAACCGGAGCGTGTTGTGACTCGAGAGAGTAAGAGCAGTTTCACTCGTCTCAGGACAGTCTGCCTTCCTCATGGATGAAGCGGAATAAGTCTATTATGAGATTTTTATTTATTGTTTTTAATGGTTAAGATGCCGGATTTCTGTGGAGTATTTGATACTTTTCATTTCAGTTTTTCTGAAGTCATCTGATAAATCATCAACAACATCTGTTTTGAACGACGGTCCCGGCTTTCTGTTTAGATTATTAACAATGGCTTTTGCAAAATTCAGCAAGATCCTGCGACTTCCTAGTATGGACATGAAGAAGAAAGCCAAGCAATACGAGCACGTTCGTCGGGATGTTAATCCGAACGACATGTGGGAAATTATCGGGGAACTGGGCGACGGTGCTTTCGGGAAAGTTTATAAGGTGAGACGCAGATGTTTATAAACCTGTTAAACAGGCAGAAACTCTCTTGCCCTTTCTCTACCCTAGTACGGGGAAGGTTTAGCTCATGAATATTAATATATAGACGTTTTGAAATAATTAATTATAAGATACGCCTTCCGCAGAACGGAATTCGCCATCTGGACAGCGCCTGCTTGCAAATATCTCCATTTTAACCAATCAGTGAGTGCTAATAAGAAAACGTCATCGCGGCTCATTAATATTAATAAGCATTAGCTTATCGTAGTAGGACAGAACGCGCTCTGTCTGTTGGTATGCTCGTGTTAACCGAGTTTCGCCTGAAAATAATACAGACTAATGTATTAGCTTCGCGTTACAATTTTAAACATATTATCACATGCATAAAATAAATATTTAATTGTTTATTGATTTCACTCTGAACAGTCAAATATTTGGTTATTTTATGCTTTTAAAGAATTTGATTTGATACTTGAAAGCAGGGTTAGGCTTAATTTTTAGGGTTAAGTTAGCTAAATATAGTTAATGTACATCCACTTTACATTACCTGGAGTTTGTGTTTTAATTTGTGATATAGCACACCAACAGATGGCATTCACATTTGACTGACAGTAAAACAGTCATGTTGTAAGTGTTTCCTGTACTGATGTGTGCAGTGGTATGCATGCTAGTGAGGGAAGTAGGACACCCTAAGGGTATTACTGCCTTCAGGAAAACATCTTGGCTAACTAACCACCTCTGTTACCTCCACTAACACTCTGGTGAATTGCACACATTGATGGTACCCTGACAGGTCACATTTGTGCAGCCTGAGGGCCACTCTCAATCACTGTGTAGGAAGATGCTGGTATGTGCTTCAGTTTCAGTAGGCAGAGAAATCCTACAGAAACTCCTGCTGCTGAATTTGCCTTTTGTCCAGAGCCTGTGACATCCAGGGTCACTTAGCCCCCTAAGACTGGACTCTGTTACCTTGTGTTTAAAGTGTAGTGAACAAGAGTATGTAAAATTTGGATGCTGTGTGAACTCTGTTGGCCCCGGTCACTTGTCAGGAAGTCTCTATATGCGAGTGTAGACAGCAGTTTGGTGGTAAGGGAAGTGGCAGCATCACATGTTTTTGACTCAGGACTGCAGGAGTTCTTCTAATCACCAGGGTTCAGTGCTGTTGGGTTTACCGTGATAAGAGCATCTTTGTGGGTGGAGATGAACACGTGAGCACAACCATACCAAGAGCAAACACAAGCTTAAGATCACAGTCTAATTCAGACCTCATTGTTTTTCTGTTTAGTCACATTGTTAGTTTCGTAATTATCACCCATTTCATGGAAACAGGCAGTGCATCGAAACTTGAGACAAAGTTGTGTATACAAGTGTGTTTGTATTTATCATAATATATTACATTAGTGAGTCCAAGGCTTTGCTATTGTCTAAAGCTAATACTAATAGAAGCACAAGGTTACTCAGTTTATTCATTAATAGTATAATATGGGATACATTTCGTAAAGTATAGGGAATGTAAAACTGATGTCATGCCTTGTTGAACTCAGGGTAAATGTTTTGTTTTGACCATTTTAGAAGAATCATGTTGCATTTGTGCTAGTGAGTTTAGGGCAGTATTTTGATTTTCTGTCATTATGAAAAATGTCACCACTGTAGGTCATTCCTGCTGCATCAAGAACAGTTGCAGTAACTCGCCTCATTGTTCAAGGAGAAAATGATACGGTTCTAGGGTTTTGATTTTGGTTGTCATTTGTTGAAATAAATATATACAGTACATGAAAAACAGTGTTGATGTCTGTCCACTGAATGTGACATACAATCTCTGATTCCTCTCTGTGGCCATAAGAAAACAAATATTTACAATTAAATGACAACATATAAGACAGTTACATTTTAATTTTCCGACAAAGAAATGGATCAACTTATGAAATATTTCTACCATATAATGACTGAAGCAGCAGCGAGTGCCATGGTGCCAGTGTTTTCATGGTGACCAGATACATTTTGAACGTAATTCTGCAAAACAATAGTGAAAGCATCAAATGATCATACAGTGCAATAAAATAAAACAAATGGTAAGCAGGTATCTATATTAAATTCAGTATCAACAACAGAGGGCGATCCTTCTAAAATGTAACATGGTGTGACGGTGCGACTCTTGGCTGCTTATGCTCACTTGTACACGTGAAGATGGATAACTGTCAGCTCAGATGGCAAATCCCAGACAATTGCAGTTAATTGAACATAATATCTAGTTAGTGGGTGGCAGATACACTTATGTCTGTTATGAGTATTCTCTACCATCTCTAGGAAATATATTGTCTGAGTAGATCTGTATCTAGTCTGTTACATGGGTTTAGCATAATCATGCATCATGCCTTAACACTATGTTGTTTTTTTTAGATATACAGCCAATAGGCTTAAATAATGGCTAAAATAACCAAGACTCCAAAAGACTAGATAAAGGCCCACTCGGATAATCGCCATAATATTAGATCTGGCCTTGGGTGCCCTGACCTGTGAAAGAAGGTCCTTCCTGAGGGGAAATGTGGCAAAGGATATGTGTGACCTTTCACTTCTGCTGGTGAGTGAAGAGCTGCTCTTGGCCTGCAGGCAGAATGCAGACAGTGAAACATGTTTGTCCCACATTAAATTGATAAAGGGCCAATAAAAGAGACTGTTTGGCTTCTGTAAGACCTCTTCACCTGAGCCATGAGGTTATATGCGGATGTCTGAGGAATGTCTGGGGTGGAGGTATGGCGTTAACTGTAGTAAACTCATGAACCTTTTTATGAATGTTGAAAATGACAGGGTTGAAAGTACGCTGTTCTGATAATGATCTTGGTGTCTCGTCAGAATATCAGACCCACATAAGATCAAAGGGTCTCTCACTATGTCCTCAGGCAGGTGCCATTATCTGCTTAATTGGCGTTTAAGTGGATTTGGGGCTTTTATGGTTATGAGAGATACAGGTTCTTGCTGTGAACACAGCACAGAGAAATGTCGTCTGCATCTCTATAATATGATGTCACAGTGCGGTTGGTATTGAGCGGTGGTTGCTAAAGTCTTCTGGATGGTTACTAAGTGGCTTTTACCTGCCCAAGTCAGTAGACCTTAACCCAAAGATTACGAAATTTGATTAAGAAAATTATTATCATAGCTTTCCTAAACAAGCTGCAGGGTTGAAGATTATTTATCGCTGTAGCACACATGGTGTGTGTGGTTGGTTAGGCTAAGAAATTGAAGCAAATGATTCAAAGTGTTTAAATAACTTGAATCACAGTTTCATTTGTTCTTTAACCCTCTTGTGTTTTTTTTTTTTTTTTTTTTAACTTTAGTACTAACACCACCATATGCTTTAATTTTCCCCTCATTCATCTTCTGGCCATGTGTTTTCAGTGTGTGCTCATCTGGAGTTCTTCTGTAAGAATCTACAGCGTGGAGGTCTTCTGCACAGCCTCCCTCCGCTCCACAGGGTTGACGGGAGTTTCTTTTCCTGTTTCTAACTAAACAGAGGTTAACATCAGTCATTAGTTAATCGTGTTTGTTTAGGCAAGCATGGCTTTTGCAGTGGCTTATAGTTCAGAGTTAAAACAGACCTTCAGCATTTAACATTTACACAGTGTTTGAGCTACTGTACAGAGAACTTTAACTTCAAATTATGCAGCTGTTTGAGGCTATGTGCACTAGTACTTAGTAGCAATCAGAGTTTAGACTTTTTCATTCAGTTTTTAACCAAGGCAACCAAAAATATAGGCAAACAAGTCCTAGAGCAGCCAAAGCCATATAAAAGATTGTAATAATGATCCAGAACACCATAGCAATTGTACAACAATACCCTGGCAACCACTCAAAACAGCCTAGCAACTACATATAGCTACACTTAGCACAACCCAGAAAAGTACAGTAACTGGTGGTAAGTTTTACATGGCTAAGAATTTACTAAATACTTCACTAAATCTAAAAAAAAAAGTTGGGACGCTGTGTAAAATGTAAATAAAAACAGAATGCAATGATTTCATATACTTCGATTTTATTCACACAAGAATATACACAACATCAGATGGTGAAAGCGAGACATTACTATTTCATGTGAAATATTAGCTCATTTTGAATTTGATGGCAGCAACACCTCTCAAAAAAAATGGGACAGGGCAACAAAAGAATGAAAAAGTAATTGGTACTGATAAGAAACAGCTGGAGGAGCATTTTGCAACTAATTAGGCTAACTGGCAACAGGTCAGTAATGTGACTGGGTCTAAAAAGAGCATCTTATATAAGCTGAGTCTCTCAGAAGTAAAGAGGTTCACCTATCTGCATAAAACTGCGTCTGCAAATTGTTGAGCAATTTCAGAATAATGTTCGTCAACTGAAAATTGTACTTTCAATATCCCATCATCTACAATTCATAATTCAGATTCTGAGAATCTGGAGAAATCTCTGTGCCAAGGGGTACAAGGGACAAGGGGTAAAGTCAGTACTGGATGCCCATGATCTTTGGGCCCTCAGGTGGCACTGCATTAAAAACGGGTATGATTCTGTCTTGAAAATCATTGCATGGGCTCAGGAACACTTCCACAAATCACTGTCTGTGAGCATAGTTTGCCATGCCATCCACAAATGCAGGTTAAAGCTCTTGTCATGCTTAAAAGAAAAAGCCATATGTGAGCGCAAACTAGAGACGCTGCTCTCTTCTCTGGACCAAAGCTCATTTGAAATTAACTGATGCCAAGTGGAACACTGTTCTGTGTTCAGATGAGTCGAAATCTGAAATTATGTTTGGAAATCATTGATGTGCGACCTTCGGACTTATGAGGAGAGGGACTATCCGGCTTGTTATCAGTGCACAGTTCAAAAGCCTGCATCTCTGATGGTATGAGGTTTTATTAGTGCCTATGGCATGGACAGTTGACACATCTGGAAAGGCACCATCAATGCTGAGATGTATACACAAGTTTTAGAACAACATTTGATTGCATCCAGACGTCTTTTTCAGGGGAGTCCTTGCATATTTCAGCAAGGCAATGCTAAACCACATACAGCATCAATTACAACAGCATGGCTTCGTAGTAGAAGAGTCCAGGTGCTGAACTGGCCTGCCTGCAGTCCAGATCTTTCACCAACTGAAAACATCTAGTGCATCGGACAAGAATGGGAAAACAGTCCCCTCCCAAATCTCCTGCAACGTTTACAGGCTGTTGTTAAAAGAAGAGGGGACTTTTTTGAGAGGTGTTGCTGCCATCAAATTGAAAATTAGCTAATATTTTGCATGAAATGGTAAAATGTCCCACTTTCAACATTTGATATGTTGTGTATGGTAAAGTGTGAATAAAACATGGGTATATGAGATTTGAAAATCATTGCATTCTGTTTTTATTTCAATTTACACAGCGTCCCAACTCTTTTGAATTGGGGTTGTAAAATATTCATACACACATGGTTTATGGGGACTTTCCATAAATGTGATGATTTTTATATTGAGCTAACCCTCACAAAATGCCAAAAGTTTTATTTAATTTTAAAATATTAAATGATTTGTTCTATAGGACATTTGGTTTGAAGAACACAGGAAGTGTCCCGTTCGTTGTAAACCACATATACCAGTATACACAAATGTGACATAACCACAATAGAATAAAAAAAAACTTTTTTTTAAAATCTGTTAATAGACTTTTTTGGCACAATTCATCAGTACGTGTTTTTTTTTTTAACCCCCTATTGCTCCTGGAGTGCAGTAGTGTGCTGCCCACTGCTCTGGGTGTGTGTGTTCATGACTTGCAGTGTGTGTTTACTCCTCACCAGTGATAGGTTAAATGCAGAGGACACATTTCGGGTATGGGTTACCATATCTGACAAATGCATATCACTTTTTCATTTTAAAAGTCTGCATGAAGTGGAAGTTGCAACCAGCTTCAGTGTTGATGACGTAATTCAAAATAAAAAGAAACAATGGAGGGCGTGGCTTGTTTGTTCTTACTGTGAATTGACTGGCTCTAGAAAAATAGGTGTTTCAGAGTGGCAGTAGACTGATTGTTGGAGGGGAGTGGTTAATGGGTCTGGCTTCACCCCAAGTCATCAGGCTGATGTCATCAGAGAAGGTTTGCCGTTCTAGAGAGGAAGTACATTTTCAGATTTTTATTAAAATGACAAAAACACATGAATTTAAAAAACAAAGGAATAATCATGTACATGGATAAGTCATTTATAGTAAACACTACAATATTCCATTAAAAAAAATAAAAAAACGTATATATATTTTGATTACATGTTGACTTTATATTGACGCACTTTATTGCAAAATGTGGATTATTATATCATGGTCTGAGGACCCTGTTTTACACAACACCGACATCAGCAACCATCACACATTTCTTGAGGACCTGTGAAGCTCACTCAGTGTCACTAATTTGTGCAGTGAGCAACCATGATGAAAATGACTTTGGCTCCCATAGAGAACAAGTGTGATTCCAGAGTATGCTGCAAGTATGTTAGAAGTGAAGTGAATAAATCTGACTTTGTGAAACTGTTTTTCTTTCAGGCCCAAAATAAAGAAACAGGCGTGCTGGCTGCAGCTAAAGTCATCGAAACCAGAAGTGAGGAGGAGCTGGAGGATTATATGGTGGAAATTGACATCTTGGCGTCCTGCAACCATCAGTACATCGTTAAACTGTTGGATGCTTTCTTCTACGAAAACAAGTTATCGGTGAGACTGTTGAACCACACAGGGTGCTGTCTGATGTTTTTTTAGAACTGCTGACTGGTTAAGTTTATAATTGGAGACATACATACTTACAATAATGCACATGACCTTGACCTGCAGCAGTTGAAACATGACACATGCTTGACACCCTTCATACAGTGACCTGTTCAAGTCTTCTCATATACTGTTCAATCATTTGGAATTTTTCCTTGAGCTCAACCTAATGTCAAGGTTTCTTACACCACAAACAGTCATAATTGAGATAAGAGCATGTTACATCCTCTCTGTGACACTTCAGGGGTGTTCACACTGACAGTGATTTGCTATGAGCAATACCAACAGTTAGCAATGAAACAAATGCACAGTAATGAAGTGTGGTAGGATCCAGTAGGATCACAGACAATGAAGCTCACATTATCAAAAGAACAAGAGTGCGTTTGTGACTATGTATCAGGAGAGATATTTTGCTGTAGTGCAGAGAAATTTGTTTTGTTGTTTTCAGTGACTGTAGTGTAGTGAGACAAAACAATAAAACGTCTCAGTGCAGTTCTAGTTGTATATCAATACTCTCATCCAATCAAATTTTTAAAGACTGCTAACCAAGTAGTGTACAACAGTTAAAATGGAACACAGACTAAATCTACAGCATGTGTACTACAGAATGTTTCTGTTTGATTTCATTTTATTATTGCAAATGTTACTTGGTGCACTGTATTTGTACCTCTTTATTAAGAACATATAGGGGTCAGTTATTGTGATGATAAAGTATTTTGCTGTAATAAAAATATGTGAGGCATTCATTTGGTATTATGAGCATTGCTGTTTTGGAGTTATGCAAGTAAAATCTCGTAGTCACGGTAATTGACCCTCTTAATGTATCAGTAAACTAAGTATTTGTTCTTGCTAATGTACCTGTAAGATTTCTGTATGTAAATGACCTTTCTTATGATTGGCTGACCTCCTCGTACACTGCTGTTTAGAACAGGCCTAGTGAGTGGTTTTATGTATGGAAACAATGGTGTTTCCATACAGAGTTCACAAAATGTTAGCCAACATATATAAGCAACACATCAAAAATGACAGATGAGCGGGAAATACATTCAATTGGCTTTTGATAAACTTCACAAACTCACTCTATATATGCTTAAATGTAACTACATTTTCTTCCATATCAAAATACTGCCACATCTTGCTTGTCTTATGGCCTAGTTGCCATTCTGCGACCACCACGACTGACACAGAGAACGCATGCGAGACGTAAAATACAAAAATTGTTTCTCGCTTTAGATACATTTAAAAAACAATGTATTATAACATTTAGTTTAATGTGTTATTTAAAGGAGGTTTTTAAATGTAACATTAAAATATGGCACTTTGAATGGTATCTTGCAGATGACTTATTTTTTTTGTGTCAACTAGTAACTGCTGTACCGTTTAGTTGACTAGTCTCGCACATCCCTAGTGCTTACCACCAACATAATCTTCTTATGTCCTCTTTGCCTTCAACAAACACACACACAAACACTTGCACACACAAGCAGGTTGACTGGATGGTTTTATTAAGAGATTTATCAGTATAGTATGTACAGTGTCGTTTCTGTACCAGCAGCATCAAAGAGAGGAAGTCACATTCTCTTGTCTGATATCCATAAAAAAAATCCACAATCAACATTTGTCTGGAGATAAAATCGAATTGTCGTTTTTTATAATTTATCAATCACTCATTTTCTTCTCAGTCAGTGGTGAATCACTCAGTCAGAATCTCTGCTGTTGAGTGATACATCACTGCTGTTGTGTGTTATGTGACTCTACAATGCAGTAGTGTTTCACTGAATCTTACCTCTGCAGCACATGATCTCCTGTGTGAATTGTTTAACCATCTGTGAGCGCGTCAACTGAAAGCGTTCATTTTTCAGACTAAGCAGTGTTCATGTCCAGAGTCTTCAGGTTGTTGAGTGTGTGTTTGAAACTGTGAATCGTTTCTGTTTGTTTGACCTCTGTGTATAAAGACATGTATAACAATGTAACCATGGTTTACTAGGAAACTTCCTGTGTATTCATAAACCAAATGGCTTAAAAACATACTAAATGGTGTTTTTATTTTAATTAAAAAAGCCAAGAGTGTAAGGGTTAGGTTGAGGGGTGGGGTTAGGAGAAATGGATAGAAAGTTTATTTATCTCAATATAAAAATCATTGCATATATGGTTTACGGGGACTCTCCATAAATGCAAGTATGCTTGTGTGTGAGTGTGTCTGACTGTTCTGGTGGTCGGACTGGTTCTGCTCTCTCTACCTGTCTGTGTCATGTAGAATATTCCAGAAATGTCTGAAAGAATGTGAGAGCTATGGAGACAGGTTTCTCCACTCTTACAGGTTACTCCTGTCTTTTGCTTGCAGATGTTTACAGGCCATTTATGTTAATATTGTGTAATAGTGAATTGAGGTGATCTACTCTGTGTAGAGTAAAACAACTTTTATTACATTATTGAGGTTACACACAGGTGCATTTTTCATAATATAACTAAACATTTGTGTGAGACAATAGATATATCAAAGTTATGTCATTTAAAAAAATTTCTCTTAATCTTTATACTTTTTTTTTTGCTAAACTTGTGGTGTTTCAGCTCAATCTGGCTGTGGTAATAATGACTCCGATGTTGGGTTTTCTCCTGTAAGCACAGCTGCGGGTCTTCTGTCTGGATTATCCACCCAGTCATTGATTAATTGGTCAGTGTTGTCAGAGAATAACTCTGTTTTTTGCGTTATGACAATTCTGGATGTGCTTGCAGTTAGCTGGTAATATATGTGACAGGTGAACTGGTTTAGTCACATGATCTGCTGTTATTTATGTCCAGAACATCATTAAAGATGTATGTGTTGGCACTTGGGGCAATTAGCTGCCCTAACAACGCCCTGGCAACCATCCAGAGCATCCTAGCACCCACTTAGCCACACCCTGGCAACCACTCAAAACCATAAAAGAAAAAACACAAAAAGCTGGAGTTAGAAAATTATGAAAAACATCCCAGATTGAGAATACAGACATTATTATATATTTGGTTTATATATTGGTTTATAGATTTCATAGTAGTAGTAATTAGTGATACTAAGATTGTATTTGGTTCATGAATATAAAGATGATTGAACTGATGATAACTGATGTTTACTTCTGAGGGAACAGCAGTACACTACTCAGACTGAGGAACAGAAAATTAAATGTCAGCAATCTTCAGAAAAAAATTGACACTTCTTTTGAAACCATCCACTAGGATTAAAAGTTTATCAGGCATGATGAATTATCAGAAGCTAATCTTTCTGCTACATGTTCATGTGACTTTTGGTCTTTTGCAGCAGCAGCATTATGTTGGTAATTTGGTTTCAATATTCAGTGTCAAGTTGCTTAGCCTGCCCACAGTTACTGCACATTACTGGATATAAAACATCAGATGTATTTTAATTGGCTGTCATTTCAGCGTTTTTACTGTTTGTGAGAATGGATTAATGACTAGAACTAGTTAAAAGACAGTGTAAACTCTGTCTTTCACCCATAGTCATTATAGTGACTGGTCATCCAAACCTGCGTGTCACTTGGATTACCGTAGGTTTTTAAGCAAGAGTATGAAGATCGTGATTCATTGCTCTCACAAACCATTAAACGAAACATACCTGCAGACTCGTGTCATACATGCTTTCACCCACAGAGTTCAGATCTGACTGTGGTTTACTGACTGTCTTCTCTTCAGATAAGTGTTTCTGACTGTTACTCTGCCTGAAATCATTTCTTCTCTCTTCTCCTAGATCATGATTGAGTTTTGTCCTGGGGGTGCAGTCGATGCCACCATGTTGGGTAAGTCTCACGTCTCCTTGTGTTATTGTATTATATTTTCTCTTACAGGTGGGTGCTATCTTCTGTGAATTAGCACAGGTGGGTGCTTTCTTTTGTGAAGTTCAAACGGAATTATTTACAGTGTTTAATGAATAAGTCAATGAAGATCACTAGTATTAGTTAATTGCATTTGTTTACAATCCAAAAGAGTCTTATTGTAGAATCAGACCTGCATGTGTTCATGGGTCATATTTAAACTCGAGATCAAAAAAAGAAATAAGCTGTCCACCTGTACTGATACACGACAAGCCTCATCAGATCTCGGATTCAAACGCACGACGAACCTCATTAGATCCCACAATTAAACGCACAACAAACCTCATCAGATCCTACAGTCAAACGCACGACAAACCTCATCAGATCCCACAGTCAAACACACGACAAACCTCATCAGATCCCACAGTCAAACGCACGACAAACCTCATCAGATCCCACAGTCAAACGCACGACAAACCTCATCAGATCCCACAGTCAAACGCACGACAAACCTCATCAGATCCCACAGTCAAACGCACGACAAACCTCATCAGATCCCACAGTCAAACGCACAACAAACCTCATCAGATCCCACAGTCAAACGCACGACTAACCTCATCAGATGTCATGATCACTTCACACACACTCAAAACAATACACGAGTCATGTTTATTTACAGAACTGATAAAGGGATAGTTCACCCAAAAATGAAAATTCTCCATTTACCCTTATGTGATTCCATGATTTATTGTGATATCTGATGGAGTTTGTTGTGTCTGTAGAGCTGGACAGAGGTTTGCAGGAACCTCAGATTCAGGTGATCTGTAAACAGATGCTGGAGGCTCTTCAGTATCTCCACAGCATGAAGATAATCCACAGAGACCTGAAGGCTGGAAACATCCTCCTCACGCTGGACGGAGACATTAAGCTAGGTGTGTGAGTGTGCATGTGGGTGAGGTGTAAATTGGACAGCCAAAAATGAAAACAATTGAACATGACGAGAATGCTTTTCTTTATGGACTCAAGTATCGTGTTGGTTCTCAGACATAGAGTAGTTCCAGTCTAATGATAGGAGAACAATAGCTGTGTTCAGATTCTTCTGATAGGACCAGCTGTCCTATAAAGCAGTGTATGTTGCAGTCTATTTTTTTAGAGTAGCCTTCACAAGAGTTGCATCTGATAATGCCTTAATGCTGTGTTAGAGAGGTCAGCAGGTTTAGGATCTGAGCTGAAAACTGAACTGAAAATGTGATGTTTGGATAAGTGTTATTTTATGGCAAAAGATCTTGCTTATTCTGTGGGTCTCTCTCTCTCTCTCACACACTCGCTCACACGCACGCTCTCTCACACACACACACTCTCTCGCACACTCTTTCTCTCTCGCACACACACACGCTCTCACACTCTTGCACGCACACACGCTCTCACACTCTTGCACGCACACACGCTCTCACACTCTTGCACGCACACACGCTCTCACACTCTTGCACGCACACACGCTCTCACACTCTTGCACGCACACACGCTCTCACACTCTCGCACGCACACACACGCTCTCACACTCTCGCACGCACACACACTCTCGCACGCACACTCTCGCACGCACACACACTCTCGCACGCACACTCTCGCACACACACTCTCGCTCACACACGCTCACGCACACGCTCTCACACTCTTGCACGCATTCGCTCTTGCACACTCGCTCTCGCGCACACTCGCTCTTGCACACGCGCACTCTCGCACACGCGCACTCTCGCTCGCGCGACGCTCTCGCACGCACACGCTCACGCTCGCACGCACACGCTCTCACGCTCTCGCACGCACACGCTCTCACGCTCTCGCACGCACACGCTCTCACGCTCTCGCACGCACACGCTCTCACGCTCTCGCACGCACACGCTCTCGCACGCACACGCTCTCACGCTCTCGCACGCACACACGCTCGCACGCACACGCTCACACACGCTCACACACACTCTCTCCACTCTTCTCTCTCGCACACACACACACTCTCGCACGCACACACGCTCTCACACTCTCGCACGCACACCGCCTACACTCTCGCACGCACACACGCTCTCACACTCTCGCACGCACACACACGCTCTCACACTCTCGCACGCACACACACGCTCTCACACTCTCGCACGCGCACACACGCTCTCACACTCTCGCACGCGCACACACGCTCTCACACTCTCGCACGCACACTCTCGCACACACACTCTCGCACACACACTCTCGCTCACACACGCTCACGCACACGCTCTCACACTCTTGCACGCATTCGCTCTCGCGCACGCGCACTCTCGCACGCGCACTCGCGCTCTCGCTCGCACGCGCACACGCTCGCGCGCGCTCGCACGCACACGCTCTCACGCTCGCACGCACACGCTCTCACGCTCTCGCACGCGCACGCTACGCCGCCGCACACGCTCTACGCTCTCGCACGCACACGCCTCGCCCGCACGCACACGCTCACGCTCGCACGCACACACGCGCACGCTCTCGCACGCACACGCTCACACTCTGCACGCACACGCTCTCGCACGCTCACGCACGCACGCGCACGCTCACGCTCGCGCGCGCGCACACGCTCTCGCACGCGCACACACGCTCGCACTCTCGCACGCGCACACAGCTCTCACACTCTCGCACAGCTCTCGCACGCACACGCTCTCACGCTCTCGCACGCGCACGCACACTCTCACGCTCTCGCACGCGCTCGCTCACACACGCACTCCTCGCACACTCTTCTCTCTCGCACACGCACACGCTCGCACACTCTTTCTCTCTCGCACGCACACGCTCACGCTCTCGCACGCACACGCCTCACGCACACACGCTCACGCTCGCACACGCTCTCGCACGCACACGCTCGCACGCACGCTCGCACGCACACACGCTCTCGCACGCTCGCGCACGCACGCACACGCTCTCACGCTCTCGCACGCACGACACGCTCTCACGCTCGCACGCACGCACACACACACAGCTCTCACACTCTTCTCTCACGCACACGCGCGCGCACACTCTTTCTCTCTCTCGCTGCACACGCTCTCACACTCTTGCACGCATTCGCTCGCACACGCTGCTCTCGCGCGCACACGCTCTCGCACTCGCGCACGCACACACGCTCACTCTCGCACACGCTCACACTCGCACGCACACGCGCTCACTCGCACGCACGCTCTCGCACTCTCGCACGCTCTCGCACGCTCACGCTCTTGCACGCTTCACGCTCTCTCGCACGCACGCTCTCGCACGCTCACGCTCTCGCACGCACACGCTCTCGCGCTCTCACGCTCTCGCACGCACACGCTCTCACACTCTCGCTCTCACACGCTCTCGCACACACGCTCTCACACTCTCGCACGCACACACGCTCTCACACGCTCTCGCACGCACACACGCTCTCACACTCTCGCACGCACACACGCTCTCACACTCTCGCACGCACACACGCTCTCACACTCGCACGCACACACGCTCTCACACTCTCGCACACACACACACGCTCTCACACTCTCGCGCGTGTGCAAGAGCGAGTGTGCGCGAGAGCGCGTGTGCAAGAGCGAATGCGTGCAAGAGTGTGAGAGCGTGTGCGAGCGAGAGTGTGCGTGCGAGAGTGTGCGTGCGAGAGTGTGAGAGCGCAGTGAGCGTGCGAGAGTGTGAGAGCGTGTGTGTGCGTGCACACACACACACGCTCTCACACTCTCGCACACACACACGCACTCTCGCACACTCTCGCTCGCGCACTCTCGCACGCACTCATTCTCGCACTCACTCTCGCACGCAAACACTCACTCTCTCTCTCACACACATGCTCTCACACTCTCGCACACACACACGCGCACTCGCTCTCGCACACTCTCTCTCGCACGCACACGCTCTCACACTCTCTCTCGCACGCACACGCTCTCGCACGCACACCGCACACGCTCTCGCACGCACACGCACACGCTCTCGCACGCACACGCACTCTCTCGCACGCACACGCACTCTCTCTCGCACGCACACGCACTCTCTCTCGCACGCACACGCACTCTCTCTCGCACTCTCTCTCGCACGCTCTCTCTCGCGCACAGGTAATGGATACCTAACTTTCATGAGAATTCCCAAACCCCTGGAGCCTTGTCCAGTAGAGATCACACACAGATATAAAACAAGCTGATCCTCACTTAGAGATCAGCTGAAGAAATACAACACCAATCATAAACTGTACAGTCAGGCTACACTGAAAAGAATATTCACCTACACAGATTTCAATTTTCTTGTAAATTACAGAGAGTAATATTTACAATTTTATCCTGCAAATGTCACTAGAAATTATAGAAAAAGAAATCTAAAAATATTAGAGATTGTAAATGCAGCAAGGTCATGTAATCTAATGTCTGCTTTTTATTGCAGCTGATTTTGGTGTTTCTGCAAAAAACACCAAAACTCTCCAAAGACGGGACTCTTTTATTGGGACACCATATTGGTGAGTGAGAATAGAGTCACAAACTTGATGACAGATTACTCTTACTGATCTGAATTCTGTTCCAGTGGATTAAAGCTAAGCTGAAACTTGAAGGTTCACTTACCATGATGAATATTATATGAAATGTTTATATAAGCATTTCAGGGTAGTTTTTGTCATAACACAGCAATGGAAAGTGGCTATAGCTATAGCATGGCACAAGTTATTTCAATTGAAAGCCCGAACATATGTAAACACCAGATTGTATTAGATAACATCTCATGTTAAAAGTCAACCAAAATCTAGTCACAAGTCGCAATTATCGAGGCCCAACAGGTTTGGGAAAATTGGCCAGTGATGAGATGTGACTTCTCTAGCATAATGCTGTACCTTTACAGTATTAGAACTTATTTATAATAAAACTCAGAAGACATTGTCAATGTAGCATGGTTATGTAAATTATTGTCTATAAACACTGATGGCAGTGATGGACTTGTTTTTATGCTGTTACAGTTTAGTCTATCCTCTAGTGGACAAAATAAGGAACTACAGCCTTCATTTCATGAAGTTTAAATAATTGATCATTATAAAATAGTTGGTCGCCCCCCTTTCATCAGAATGTTTTCCACATAGGAAAAGATTTTATGGACCTGAACTTTTGTGTACTAAAGATATAGACATTTTAGCAGAAATTATATCTGCTAAATAAATCAACCCATCAATATTATTTAGATTTTTTGACTTTTTGGAAATTCAGGATCCAGGAAAAAAAAGATTTTCTAGCCCTCACGGTTGCGGAGATATTGCCCAAAATGTAAATTAGCTTATTACTGTTCCGCTTAGTGTCAGGTGTTTGTGGGTGGCCGGAGTAGCAGGTGGGATGGTCTCTCTGTTTGATCTCTCTGCAACTTTCATTAGGGTTCATTGTTGCTGGTTTTCAAAGAAGAAGAAAACAATAGGGTTCCAGCACTTTGTGCTTGGAACCCTAAAAAGTGTGCATGTAAACTTGGCTACTAAGTGGTGAGACAAATGTCCTCACGTTGCTGGGGTTTAGTGACATTCTGCTCTGTGTTGAGTGATGTTTTGCTCTGCGTTCAGGATGGTGCTGGTGTTCAGTGATGTTCTGTTCTGTGTTCAGGATGGCTCCTGAAGTTGTGATGTGTGAAACCATGAAGGATGCACCGTATGACTACAAAGCTGACATCTGGTCTCTGGGCATCACTTTGATAGAGCTGGCCCAGATTGAACCCCCGCACCATGAACTGAACCCCATGAGGGTCCTGCTGAAGATCGCCAAGTCTGAGCCGCCCACCTTGGATCAGCCGGCCAAGTGGTGAGCCACAAACTGGAGCTGTAACTCTGGCTTTTGTGATTGTGTCATTTGTAGAATATGACTTCATAGTCTTTCTTTTCTGATGTTACGTTTGACGACAGTTTGTAATCCTAACTGTTGTTTGCGTCTCTTGGGTAAATGTTGAAGGGTTTGGTGTATTTCAGGTCAAAGCAATTTAAGGATTTCCTGAAAAAAGCTTTGGATAAAAACCCTGAGACCAGACCAACGGCTGCTCAACTGCTTGAAGTAAGAATTACGCACACACAGACACTTAACATGCTTGTGTGCGCACACACACAACCCTTCTGTACAGGATCTTCACTGTACAACACTGTTTGTGATGGTGCAGTATGTGTCGGACACGCCCTCAGAAGCCCCAGAGCTCCTCATCACCCTCTCGCTTCTTCCTGTTTCACTGGATGGAGCGAATTAAAACAATTTTCATTCTTGCTTTAGGAAATCTCTGCACACTCCACCCAAACGCAGTCTGAAAGAGATTAAACAGTTTATTATGGATCTCCCCATGCAGATTAAAATATTAAACCTCAATTTAATAGTGTCCACAATTAATTCTCACCAAGAGCCTAAGGTGAAGGTGATATGTAAGTAGGAAAAAAACAGCCAAATGATCCCATTGTCATAAGAACAGTGGAAATAAAAATAATGAAATATTATAATAAATAATCTGTAATGCCCAGTAACTTGTCTGGTTTAGCCAGACACTGGCAAATGTGGTTAGTTAGTTTTGAACTCACGACTATCTGAATTTAATGCAACTTCATCTTTGTATGTTTCTGATAGCACACACTCTACTCTGAGTGCTTCATATTACTGAATGTAACGCTTCACTGACCTCAGACCAGCCTGAAGCACAGATGGTTGTCAGGCTGATGGTGACATTGATATGACACATGATGGACTGTACAGTAAATCAATATATCACTGTTTTCTCCTGCATGTCAATACCATGCCAAACAAATACGGAGCCAGATCACTACCATTAATCATACCTTTACAAAATATAATTCATAAATGCACAGCACAATTCACATGTACAAAATCAGATTCGTAAATTCAAAATACGATTCATAAATACACAAAATCAGATTTGTAAATTCAAAATATGATTCGGATCACTTTGAATTTGTGTGTGGGTTTTTTGAGAGCTTCCTGGCAGGTTGAGATTCACACCCATCTTTTTTTTTTGGGCGATGTCCTCTTTAGCCAATCGCATTGAGCTTTTGATTCACCAATCATAACACTCCTTCCTGAACTGACTCAAGAGGCACAGCGCTGCGCACACACACATACATATATATGTATATATATATATGTGTGTGTGTATGTGTATGAGTGTGTATATACATATATGTGTGTATATACATAAAACGAAAACTAGACTAGCAGGCAGGAGCTCAAAAACTAAAGACTAAATAAAGCAAAAAATAAACAAGGGAAAACAAAGTCTCAAATAGATGACAGAATAACAAGGCAAAACTTGGACTGAGACACGAACCCAGAGCTGATCAGACCGGCATCCTGACACTATGCAAACTGTTTATCAATTGTTTATGCAAAAATCAGCAATAAAATCTAGAATAAATGGTATCAAAGTTTCTTTCTACAGTTCAGATAATCCTTTAAAACATGCAATAAAAATCCTATTTTTCAGGCTGGTCCAACTAAAGCATGTGTAAAGTAAACAAACAGGCGATGCATCTATTAAAAAGGTGATCTGAAAGGCAGGACTTGTATTCCTATAGCCACTGTATTAAGCTTCACATTCCTGTTATTACATGCATAGATACACAGCTCAAAATTCCCCTGAAAATCTTTACCGTCCTGATCCCTTTGTCATCTTGTTTTCAGCTCTAATCTTGCTCACTGTTTTAGACAGGTAGTAATAAATGGGCTGTATTTTTCTCTTCATTGGCAGTCAGCAGCTGGAGGTGATAGTGGAGTGTAAATGACGTTGTTTGCTGTGTTTTTATTGCTTGTCTTTCACACATGCACTGCAGCTGCTTCAATTAAACCAGGTGCTGAATTACAGATAAGAGCAGCTTCTATCTATTACGCAGGTGCTTTCTAAACATCACTAACCTTCATCTAACTCAGCTTTACTCATTTAACCAGGAGTGGTTTTAACCAGGTATGTGATTGAAAAGTATTATTGCCAAAAAAACAGTCATGGGCAAACAAGACAAAAAAAGCATCCTATTTGTGACCTGCTTACTAAATTAACACATAAATGACATGAAATATTAATTTGGCCTGAAATTATTTTATTATTTGTGAAGAAAGAGACTGTGGAGTGGAACCTACAAAAAAAACCTCGAAATATTTGACCAAACAGAATCAAGTATTGCCATAACAACTGTAATATATTATGGGTTTATTGTTCTAATGATGAATCTGTAAATGTCATTCCTGCTTATGTTCCTGCAGTTTTGTCTGTTTTAATTCTCTAATATAATAGCGATGTTATTGAACTGAATCCTGACTGAATTTCAGATTTTATCAAATATCTCATCAATTAGAAAAAGAATCTGTATTGTGAACATAAATATTAAAATAACAACATTAAATTCAGATAAGAAGTTTGTTTGTCAATCTGTAATTTGATTACAGCGAGAGTGTTTAATGATGGTGCGGTCTGAAAAGAACCTAGCAGTGAAGTCCTGAATGAATCTGCATGTATCTGATGTTGCTTTAGATGGTTTGTGGAACTGGTTTGTGTGTGTCCAGCATGTCTTCGTCAGCTCTGTGAAGAGCAACCGTCCTCTGAGAGAGCTGGTGGCAGAAGCCAAAGCTGAGGTAAAGGAGGAGATCGAGGAGAATAATGAGGAAGATGACGATGACCCTGCTGATCTCTCATCTGTTCAGGTCTGACTGCGCTCTCTCCTCTCTCTGTACTGTTACATGCAGTAAGAACCTGATGAAGTCTGCAGATATCTGCTCACCTCAACTGTGTTCACAGCACATTATCAACTTATTATTGCTGCCCAGATGAGCTACTACATTTGCCCAAATGTGCAGTACACAACAGAGTGCAGTATTATCCCACCATGCAATGTACTTGACCTGACTTTTATTTCCAGTCTCATGAACTATTAAAGGACTATCAGCTGTTAACCTTTTTAAAAGTATAGTTTACTCAAAAATGAAAATTCTTCCATCATTTACTCAACCATATGTCATATCCCTTTAACCTCACTATTTCAGTGTATTGACTAAAAATTATGCCTTTACACGAAATGTGAAAATGTAAAATAACTATTCTCATTTCCACTGTGATGAGTTCATGTGACAACATGCAACATAGTACTGTTTTGGGTGTATAATGCCAACTGTTTTAATTATTGTTTTACAGTATACTGTTATAGTAAGTAATACGCCACTACATCTAGATGTGACCCATATAGCAAAATGGTTGTGATGGCACTTCCGTACATATAATCTGGCTGTAACAGTGCCCCCACCCAACTTTCATTGGCATCTACATTTAAAGGTCTGCAGTTTTTTTTATGCTCAGACAGCAACATTACACACTAACTAAAGTTCATAAATTGAAAACACATAATACGACCCCATTAAGCTCTGGAAGTTTGTTCTTGTGTTGCACAGGCACAGCTGATGAGTTTTTCACATAGATGGTGAGACAGATGGACAGATTCTTTTTCACTGTTGAGTAAAAGATTGAAATGCCTTCTCTAAGCCATGAGGCTTATGATTCACATCTAGCAGACATAACAAATGATCTCACTTGCCTAAAGAGAGAGACCTGAACCATATCTGAGACCAGAATAACATAGACCTGGGGGTGGAGCTACTTCAACCAGCTGTCAATCATCTATCAACCAATCACAGCACAGACAAACACTACTCGCATTCCTTCAAACAATGGTTTATTAATTAGCAGTTATATACACCATCATTTTATGTATTTATGAAATTAATATCAGGCTGTTGCCAACTTTAGTATATTAAATCATTTCCTACATCATATTTCGTGTTCTACATGTCACACATCAGTTTTGGTGAAATCAATCTGTTTCATCTTATCTTTATACACTCATTGGCTACAGTAAACTTGTGATGTGGGCTCTGTTTAAGAGTGACATGACTTGTGAATGTCAGATATTTCACACTTGCATTGACAGTGACAGTGTTTCATTCTGAGGAAATCAAAGGGGTTATCAGTGTTTTTATTGATGGTACCAGTTTAAGTTTGGACACCCTCACACATTCTTCACCAATGCTCTTTATAAATACTTAAATAACATACTACTCAAATACTACAATAACAGTTAATTTCTCAAAACTGTGAAATGGCGCAAAAAGAAATATAATAGTTATGTAGTAACAAAAAATGTGAGCAAATCCAAACTATATTAAACTGTGTTCAAGTTTTTTCATTGTTGCCATTCTAGTAGAATGACCATAGAAGAAACTCTGGTCATTCTATCATCTTCCTTGAAGAGGTGCATCATAGGACGCTTTTAAACAGTATTAAAGAACTTGTTGGTTTTTCCTTCACCATCTAGTCAAACATTTACATTACAAAATCATCTCTGTCTGGTTTTAGGGCCCAGGCAAAGACCCATCTGAAACCTTTGAGACCAGTTTAGAGGGAGAGCATTTACACAACACACGCCTCACTAAAACTCTGCAGGAGGACCCCAAGAGCCCTGTGTCCCCTCAAACCCTTGTGAAAGAGCAGGAGGACAATCTCAGTGAGAAGTTTCCTGAGGAAGATCATGATAAACCTGAGAGCGAGGCATCAGGTAAGACCTCCAGCTCTGACTCCGGCATTGAAGATGGAAAGATCACACCAACCTCTGAGGAGGACAGCAAAGCTTCTGAGATCCCTGAGCTTTCTTCCCCTCTGAGGACAGAAGAACCTTCAGGGTCTGAGTGTTCCTCAGAAACTATGGAGCAACCAACAGAAAGACATGAGGAACCAGAGATAGAAGCTAACATTGAGGGAACCCCACGCTCTCCAGCGCCCAGAAAACAGTCGTGTGACCTGCAGAACCGAACCACATCCCAGGAGCCAACAAACCACCTGTCTGTGGAGAGCAACAGGTCTTCTGTAGTTGGGGAAGATGTGGAGAGTTTGGTTCTGAACCTGTCTGGAGACATGTCTGTCAACAAGGACATGGGCACCATATCTTTACGGGTATGTCTGGATTTGTTTTTGTGTGTTTTTGTATGTGTAAGTGTGAGACTTTCGTTTTAAAATTTCTCTCTAGTTAGATTAAAGCTTATTTCTAAAACCTGGTAAACTGCCTGCATGGACATCACACAGATACTGTTCCAAACTGTAGGGTGACACCTTCTCAGATCTTGTTCAGAGAGGAAGGACCTTTTTTTTTTTTACAGGTGCATATTTATATTATATTTATATATATATATAAATTTATATAAATATAAATGTATATATATTTATATTCATATGGTGCATATTATTCAAATGAATGTGTTTATTGTCTGAACAGCTAAAAAAAAATCATTTAAATTTGGTTTCATTGACCCAATCCAAACCACAGTGTGTAGTCTGAAATCTGGTTCATGTTCTTTATTCTGGATGTCAGATAAGATTTCAAATAGTTTTGTGATTCAGAATTTAAACAGCAACACAAATCAAGTGCAGTAGTTCAGTGTAGACACACCTGATGTTTACTGCAGTGCCTGAACTAAAGGATCTGATTTTACCTGCAAAATGACAATGTGGACAGTAACTTACATAAGACTGAATTTGAATTATTTGTGTAATGTATGGGCAAGGCCAAGTTACCTTGTTTTGGTGCAGTATTACAGAATGTCCCGGGCTGAACTGAAGGGCCAGGGTTTGGAGAAATGTTGATTTTAAATTATTATATTTCATGAGATTCAGTCTGATTACAAATTGATTGCTACCTAATAATCATGTGGTTAGATTAGCATCATGCTAACATCCAACTCTGTTCTAATGAATTGTTAGTAGAGTCTGTGTTCACATGAGGGCTGTTATCAGTACAGACTGTTCCACATCACTCACTTAAAGAGGGTCCATCAGGTCCAGTCAGGATGCTCCCTCAGAAGGCAGATGTCTATGTTGGCAGTATACAGCAAGGCATCTTAAATGTCAAGCAGATTTTGGCCTGAGAGCAATGCAGCATCACACACCACACACACAAACTCTCCGCTCTCACACCCACACTCTCCGCTCTCACACTGTGCTGCTGTGTGTTTGCTGTCAGCTGCACACAGAGCTTTGCTTATGAGAGCCATTTGAACATTCTGGAGAAACATTCGGCTGAACAGTGAAGTTACAGAGTTCACGCAGTGTGTAGAAGCTCTGAGACAGAAACCAGACTGTTCATTCATCGTGCTGTAGCTAATGTTTTAGATCTGCCAGTTTTAAGCATCAGGGCTGACGAGAAGAACAATGTCAGCACAATACACTTTATTCACAGTAACACTGAAACAACCAGTATATAAGAGTGAAAATGAGCAGATAACAGCTGGGATGAGTTATGAGTGATTTACTATCATTAAACTGTAATGATGTTACACATTGTTGCTTAATAAACATTTCAGCCCTGATCTGACTCTTTATACAGTGTATAAATGTTTACATTTTAATTACTTACTACAAAAAAGGAGGCTATTAATATATGCAAGGGCTATGAAGTTTATCTTCCTGTTTCCATCCTTTCCAAAGTAACATTCCAGGTTAATGTAACATTCCAAGTTAAACTTAATCAGCTATATCTGGGGCATGTTGTCAGTTATGAGTGTCAGTAATTATGACTTTCAGTAATGTTGCACTTACAGTCTAAGTCTGTGTTTACTGGAGGCTTTAAAAAAGCAGAAATGTGTGCATTTTTTTATTTTTTGTACAAAAATGGCAACCTATATAATGTTTAAAAATGTGATTTGTAATTTTTGTACTTAAATCACTGAACTAACCAAAAATTGTGAGGCAAACATATTGTCTATTTTTAAATATGTTGAAAATATATGCTGTCTCCAGTAGACAGACAAAAAGCTACTGAAACATTTGTTTAGGTATAAGTGCATTAACTGTAACTGTGGGTTTTTTTAGGTCTGTGGATGTAAGGGCAGGGTGTTCCTGTAAATAAACTCAGTATGTTGTTTCATTGGTCAAGCAGTTTGTCTATGAAACTCGTGTCAGATTTTACTCAAATGCTTTTTGTCTGTTGTTCAGTCAGTGTTGTGGCTCAGTTTCTATGTTGCGGTTGTTGGCTTGTTCTGTTCACAGTTTCAGCACCACAAAGCAGCCTCAGGTGTCCTGCTTTAACTTTTACTGGCCCAGAACTTCTACTACTGTTGGCTGAAAGATCATTTAATTTGTGCAGTTTTATAAGCTGTGGTTTCACTTAGAGGAGTGGAGCACAACACTCGACAACAACTGGTGTGGTGCTGTCTTTTTAGGGTGGATGTGAATGTTTACTCAGCTGTATCAAATAGAGACACAGCACAAAAGTGATGACATTTTCATTAGCAACACGTTTTGTGTTGTTGTACAATATGTTGACCGTCTCAACTGTATCAGATGAAACTGAGCATCTCTGTTGTGATGCGTTGACTCAGAGTGGGTGAACCATTTTTAATTACCTGGTTTTCCGCATAAATTGGTCATGAAATGTGAGCTGATCTTCACCAAAATCACAAAGATCAAGAAACAAACAAACAGTCATGCTCTTTCATGTCTTTATTGAGCACACCCATTAAACATGATGGTGGAAAAAGTGAAACAGTGCTTTAATAACTGGTTGAACCACCTTTGACAGCAGTAACCTCAAGCAAGCACTTCCTGTAGCTGTGAATTAGACCTGCACAACATCCAGGAGTAATTCTGGACCATTCTTCCTTACAGAACTGCCTCAGCTCACCCATATTCTTAGGACATCTGGTGTGAATGGCTCTCTTGAGGTCATTCTAAAAGGTGGATTTTATGTCTCCAAAGCCATTCTGTAGTAGATTTAGATGCTTGGATGTTTAGGGTCATTATCATGCAGCATCAACCGGCTTCTTCTGAGCTTCAGCCTGAGGACAGCCACCTTGAGATTATCCTGTAGGATATCCTGATGAACCTCCACAATAGCACCTCCACAATGGCGCTTGCTCCAGCTCCAGACGCAGCAAAGCAGCCCCAAATCATGATCTCCCTCCACCATACCTCACTGTCTATCTATGGAGAGTAGACACAGTACCACATTGTCTCCATTTATAGACAATTTGTCTAACTGTGGACTGATGGATATCTGAAGTCTTTGAGATTACTCTGCATATCAACAACTCTTCATAGGTCCTCTGAGATCTCTTTTTTGCAAGTCATGGCTCACATCAGTTAATGCTGTTTGTGAATAATAGCACACTGACACTGTTGGGGTGTTTATAAAAGTCAGTTTAGGTCTAAACCACAGCTTTATTCTCATTTTATTGATTGGACTCCAGGTTTGCTAACACCTGACTCCAACTGGCATTTAGTGACACCAGAAGCCTGCTGTTTCACTTTTTCCACTATCACTTTGTATGTTTAATGGGTGTGTTCAATAAAGACATGAACAAGCAAGACTGTTTGTGTTTAAGCAGCTTAGAAATATTGTGTTTGTTGATTTTTGTGACTTTGTGAAGATCAGATAACATTTCATGACCAAGTTATGCAGAAAGCCAGGAAACTGAAAATGATTTATTACTTATAACTAACTATATCTGTAGATAACAGGAGCTCAGAAAAAAAGCTTGTGAATGTCCTTGTGTCAGTCAGAAGAAAAACTGAAACATGTCCAGGTTATAATTTGTTTGCATAAAGAAAAGTTCTTTAGTTCTTCATTCTGCGTTACAGTCATAAGGTGTTTTGTTTTATCTTTGTTGTAGTAATAAGAATTTAATGTTTAAAATATTTACTATGTATTTAAGTTACAATGTATTGTAAAATACAAAAATATGCATTACTTAAAGCAAACTTTATTTTTTCTTCACAGTATAATATTTTCTATTATTTTTAAGGTTAAATATGAGCTGCATGTTTCTTTGTTTCAGTTCATGTTCTCTTGAGCTACAACACACGTCAATAATGTTCTGACTGCTGACACTTCCTACCACACAAATCAACCTCATGACTTCCTGTTCACTCTCTCTACTCTCTCTCTCTACTCTCTCTCTCCCTCTCTCTCTCAAATTCCATCACAGTCTGTTTTCTGTGTGACACCTGTTACTGGTTTCTTTCTCATCAGGATTCTAAGAAGACTCTGAAACGCACACGTATCTTCCTGCTTGAGGGTGTGGAGGTGAGCGTCACCACATCCAAAGTCATCAGTGATGATGAGAAAAAGGACGAGGAGATGAGGTTCCTCAGGCAGGTTCACACACTCTCCCTTCAAAAGAGGCAAAAATACACACTCAGTAGCATGTTTTCCACTTGAACCCGCTACCTCGGCTGAGTAAACACTATTTTAGGCTTTTTGGAGAGGGACATAACTACACATGGAAAGCTCTATACAGCTGGAGGATGTGGGTGGATGTTGAACTCCAGAGTGATCAGATCCTCCAAATACAGATAAATCACCATCAAAATATTTCCACGTTGATCTGTAATTTTAAAACACCTCAGCTGCTGCTGTTTGTAGATTGTATAACGATGTCATGAAATGTGTTGTTCACTCAGTTGTCACAGAAACACTTCTGCCATCTTGTGGCAAGGTGGCATCATTACACTTATTAGATCAATCAGAGCTGTGGACAGATTTCATTCAGAAGACAGAACATCTCTGAATCTCCAGCAGCAGAGGCATGAGTCTGTCTCACAAAACCAGCCAGGCTTCAGCCTAAAATCAATATGGAAACAAAGTATATTTTGCATTAATGAAAATCTTTGTTTGAACAACTTATGTTTTGCATAGTGACATTTTTTATTTGTGATATATTTTTTATTAATATTATTAATTGCAGTGTGATGTTCTGTTATGTACAGTATAAATACTTCACAATGTAAATAATACTTTAATGTGACAGAAAAATATATATATATATACATATTCTTACATATTCTTCACATGCCCTATTAAAAAGCATGTACAGCAAGTTTAAGGCATGTTTCAGTAGTTTTCTGTATCATTTTCATGCTCACACAGTTACAGAAAGTTACTTTAGCACCATGTGTGCAGGGCAGGAATAAAATGTGTGCAGGGCAATTCTGGCACTCACATAGTAAAACCATGACAGCATCCCCCAAACCTCAGCAGTGTCTCTGAAGATGTATTAATTTAATGTATTAATGTATATACGTGTCTGTGTGGGGCGCCACATCTAGACGTCAGGAACTGCGTGAGCTGCGTCTTCTGCAGAAAGAACAGCAACGTTCTCAGGCATTGCTGAACTTCAAGCTAAAGGACCAGCGGGAGCAGATGCAGCGCAGGTTCGACCAGGAGATGAACGTGAGTCACACACAGCTGATCTGGGATCTGTACAAATCACTTTACTGTCATAGATCTGTCCTGTGTAGTTGGTTTTCCTCAAATTGTTCGGTCAGAGGATGTTAGCATTCTCATTCTACAGAGCATTTTGTTGGACCAACATTTGTAAACACCCTAAAGTGCAAGATGGTGTCATTTAATATTTTTGGTGTGGTTTCCCAAGGAGAAAGTTTGCTTTAAAATGTATGTATGCTAAAGTTTATCAGCTTTAAGGATGTACACTAGCATAAAGATGATCTGAAAGATGATAGACGTGGACTAATATTCTGAACCAAGTGAACTCAAACACATGGCAGCTGTATGACATATTCATGTTTCCTTAAAGGTAAAGTGTTTTTTTTTTACACCAAACAGAATTCTACAGTGTTTGACCTCCTCAAACTTTTGATATCAGCTACCTGGGTTCAGGCCCTCAGTTATAGTCGCAGTGTTTCAGTTATTAGAAAATGTTAATGAAGAAGTGCTGATACATCTGCCTGCAGGCCAAGAAGAAGTACTACGACACCGAGCTTGAGGCCCTAGAGAAACAACAGAAGCAGACCATTGAGAGGATGGAACTGGAACACACCGTACGCCTGCGTGACGAGAGCAAACGCATCCGCCTGGAGCAGGAGAGAGCTTACAGCAAGTTTCAGGACCAGATGAAACATAGAAAGAAAGAGGTGAAACACAACACTGTATATGAACATCCTCAATACACGATTTCAGAACATTTTGATACAGGAATCATTATTTTACAAAAGAAAGATAAGCATAATTTATATATTCATTATATATACTTGTATTAATTTGAAATTATTTCAGAAGCAAAATATTCTATATTGTCTTTGTTTTAGGTCAAACAAGAGGTAGAGAAACTGCCCAGGAGTGTGAGGAAAGAGAGTAAGAAGACCAAGATGAACGATTTTCAGCAGATGAAGGAAACTAAGGTGTGCACTGTGTGTGAGATTCTTTCTGTGGAAGAACAGTGTTACTGGGCACAGTGTGAAAACTGTTCTCTGTACAGGAAGAGAAATTCCTGGCAGATCAGAAGGAATATCTGGAATCAACTCTGAAGAGGATCATTGCTGAAAACAAGCAGGAAATCCTGGAGACGGAGCGCCAGTGTCTAGACCGGAAACAGCATTTGATCCGAGGTCCAACATACACAGAAATTGTTATTAATGATTATGTTGTTATTTATTGTATTATGTTGTGTATTAGCTTCAGGCTACTTAGAATTTGGTTTAATTATTGGTTGGAATTCTGTCGTTTTATTGTTAGCCAGTGATTTTAGCGATATGTCTCCCTCCATTCAAGTAGACAGGACTGAAATAGCTACTTGGACCTGTTGCCAATTTCCAACCTGATTATTTATGCCACCTCATGCTTCCAAACAATCACTCACATCTGATTTTCACATATGAAATAAACAGAATGAGTAACACATTCAGCTGTAGTGTGAAAGTACAGTAGCCCTGGACTGGTGTGTTTCTTAACACCTAAGCTGTCTTTCCGTGGGTCAGAGCGAGAAGCCACCATCTGGGACCTTGAGGAGAAAAACCTTCATGAGCGACACCAGCTCCTCAAACAGCAGCTGAAAGACCAGTACTTCCTTCAGAGACACCAGCTCCTGAAGAAACATGAGAAGGTCAGGGTCTCCCCTCAGACCTTTACAGTGTGAAATATTCTTCATGCTGATTTCTTCTAAACTGTTCTAATCTAGAGTCCCTCAGAGCTGACCTGCATTTCCACTGACTTGAGGGTCGAACGATGACTACATTGTTAGCGTATAATTTTTGAGAGAGATCAACACTGCAGTCAGTCTCTCTTTTTTAAAAATATAAAGCAAATATCTATCCTGAAAGTCAATCGTATAGAGCTAATAATAGCTAATGACCTAAAGGTAACATGTATAGGGCCTAAACAAATATTTAAAATGTAATTTATCAGAGCATTGGCTGTTTAAGTTGCTGCTTAAAGGGATAGTTCATCCAAATTTTTTTTTAAAATTCTTCCATCATTTACTCATCCCAAATTCAAGCCTGTATGACTGTATACTTCTGAGAAACACATAAGAAGATAATTTGAAGTATGTTGGTAACCATACAACATTGGCACCTATTGACTTTCATTGAATGGACACAAAACAGAGACATTTCCACTTTGTGTTCACAGAAAAAAAGTCATACAGGTTTGGAATGACATGAGAGTGAGTAAATGATGGAAAAGACTTTGGGTGAATTATCTCTTTAATAAAACAAAAGATGTACCAGCATATGTTCAGAAGACAGTGTGGAGCTGTTTGATTGGGTGGAAGTGAAGGGTCAGGACAGGGTCTGGTGGGGCTCCAGGGGCATATGAGTTTATTTTCTGGCTCTCACTTGTGTATGTAATAGGAGCAAGAGCAGATGCAGTGTTACAACCAGCGTATGATCGAGCTTCTCAAAGCCAGACAACAGCAGGAAAAAAACAGACTGCCCAAGATCCAGCGCAGCGAAGGCAAAACACGCATGGCCATGTTTAAGAAGAGCTTGAGGATCAACTCCAGCGGAAGTTCAGCAGAAGACCGTGAGAAGATCAAACAGGTAAGATCCTGTGTTCTGTGGTTATCTGATGGTCAGTGTGTTTCCTGAATCTTCACACCTCTCTGTGTGCTTCAGTTCTCCAGACAGGAGGAGAAGCGGCAGAAGGCCGAGCGACTGCACCAGCAGCAGAAACATGATAACCAGATGAGGGAGATGATTGGCCAGTGTGAGGGAAACATCAGAGAACTCCAGCAGCTGCAGGTGATGAATCATAGCATGCTGTTGGGCGGGGCAGTGGGGTGGGATGGTTATTGATGTGTTGACTTGTGTGAATCCACTCTGCAGAATGAGAAGTGTCACCTTCTGATTGAGAATGAGACGCAGCGTCTAAAGTCACTGGAGGAGGAGCACAACCAGCAACTGAGGGATTGGAGAGAGCAGCTAAAGCCCAGGAAGAAGGTCTGCACGCCTCTACTGTAGATCATCTGACAATCACATGCATGTGTGAGGATTTACTCAGTGAAAGAGCTTTAGCTTGTTGTGATGTTTCCTTTCTTAGGTACTGGAGGATGAACTGAACCAGAAGAAGAGAGAACAAGAGCTTTTTTTCAGGGTGAGTGACGATTCGGAGTGTCAGAACCTCGGCTCCCCCACCAGACTCACCAAGTTCCTTCCATACACTGATTCCTCCACCACATGAGCTACTTCAAACCACACTCCACCCTCACCCCACACTCTCAGCCAAGTATTTTAGGCCTGTTATTTTGTTAGAGCCATTTAATCACATTTTCTATATTATTTAATCCAAGACCTTTCTGTGAATGCACAGTAATAGTGTAAGTTCAGTTGACATTAACTACCATATCAACAGTGCTAAGCCAAAGAACCCATGTAAACTAATGCAAAGAATGGACTAACCAGTCCATCGCATTATGACCAGCAAAATGACCAGCTTGACTTAACACAGTATATTTAAACATGTAATTACATTCAGGTGCACATTTGTGTTCAAGTAATAGTTCATTTTATTTTTTTGTTAAATATCTAGAGAATGTAAAGGCAAGGTTCAAGTGAATTTTTGGTACAACTTGATTTTAATATAAAGTTTAGTATTAGTTTGTATTCATGGACACTGAACTCTTTGACTAGAACTATTTAAAGCAGCATAATCACCTGACAAAAGTCAGTTTGCCTCGGTTTAAAAGCTACTGTTCTTTAAATGTATCTTTAGTCAAATTTGTATTGCCAATTTTATTGTATAAACCATATTCTTAAAATTTTTTACAATTGTTCTATAATCATTTAATTTACATAACATATTTGAATTTGCAAATATATACTTTCTAACCAATAATGTAATTGATTTCAACCTTGTACAAATTTTAAATGCTGAAAAAAAGTAAAGGATATTACATTTTAAATGTTTGAACTGCTGAGCATGTTTTTTTTTAACTGAACAGCAGCAATATACGTTTTAATTAGTACATTAAATTATTTAACTCATCTTTTCTTCAGAGTTTTTGTCATTTTACACTAGACAGGAACAAATTTGCCACTTTAATTTTGCAATATTCAAAATGTGAGTTATACTCCTGCCACAGAAACTGCAGTGTATTTACTGTAAATGCCTCACACTGGACTAGATCCATCTAGATGGATGTTTCCTGCACTCACCAAAGTTAAGTGCTCTGAGCTAACAAAAAGCTTGATAATCACTTTGCTGGCCAAAGCACTGTCACCAAAGTGCAATATGTTGTGTTCCTTCTTTAAATGTTGTGTTCAGATATTACCTGTTGTGTTATTTTATGAGCAGTATCTATTCTCTAAAAGAAGATTTCTAAAGTCTCCACAAAAAACGTCTGAGAATTAGGTACAAGACTTTTTTTTTTTAATAGAAATTTTGTCTGTTTTCACTGCACAGTTTCAATGATTCCTATTTTTAAGTTTTGTAACCAAAGGTTTGGTGTGGATGCATCTCTGTGTTCAGAAAATGTCCTACAAAAGTATATATAATAAATGAGATGTTTATTAATCATTATGAGCGTGTGAGTCAGTGTTAGTACATTCTGACGTGTTTTGGGTAGATGGGGGCCAATACACCTGTCACAATACTGCACAGTGACTTTGAGGATTCTTGTATGCAGCCAACTAAGATAAGTTAAAAGATTGATATTCCAAGTTGTTTTCTTTTTATCAGGAAATGAATTTTGTATTTATTTTATTACATCTACATTCATTTGGCAGAGGCTTTTATTCAAAGCATAGTTGCATTTTTAGGACTGCCCTCTATTCGACCAAACGTTAGTCAGTGACAAGCTTGGTCAACCAAATTTTTATTTGGTTGGTTGGTGTAGGTGTATGTTGCAATGTTTTAAGTTACTTTTGTAGACAAAAATATAATTGTGCCAAGAAGAGTCCAGCATAGATGGAAATTCCTTCAATACTGTTTAATAATTCATTCAATACTATTTGCATGATTAAATGACAATTGTATGATTGTAAGTTGTATGATTTTGCAAATTCTAGGCAAAGGGTGACTACATTGAAGATGCTAAACTATAACGGAGTTAATTTTAGAAGCCACCGTAACAATTGTGTTATTTCATGGCTTTGATGGTTTACTATTATTCTAAAACATGGAACAACTGTAAAGAATTAGTAAGTGATACTAAACCTTGTTTCAAAATGCATTTGAAAGATTAATTTTTGGATACTCATATGGTGTAGATGTAATACTGTGGATTGATTCTTTTGGTGATTTTAACTGTACTGATCACAGACAGGAATCACACAGGAGTCACATATGCCATCACACAAGTAGCTCATTCAGTTACTGAAATTTCACGAGGCAATACCCCCAACTGTGGTAATCGCGGCGATACATAATAGTGACCAATTGTTGTCTTTAGCAATAGATACTGTACATCTGATTGCTTAGCCTTTGTACAAAAAAGTTTGTACAAAGGCTTCCAATTGGAACAGCGAACTGAAGGGCAGAGATTCAATAATACAACTTTACTAAACTGGTTTGAGTGCCACATCTTTTGTGGCTCATGAATAGATGTCACATGAAAGGATCGTGTCTGCACTTGAAGAAACCAACTTTTGGTTATTCAGTACGGTTAGCAGGAGCAGGCTTTGGGAATAATGACCAAGTAACTGGCCCTCTGAACATTAGGTCTACACGTTAATGGAGATCTGAAGAATTATTTGATGAGATGAATTCTTCCAGTATTCATTTTAATGGTTTTTTTATATAGTGCTGTTTTTACAATGTTGCATTGCTTCATTGCAGCTTTACATATAAAAAATGAAATGAAAATCAATTGTATGTATGTTCATTTGACCAAGAAATGTATATTAATAAAACTAATTAGGGATATTTAGATTGTAGCTGATTTATGAATAAAGAGTTGACTGAACTGATGACAACTACCACACATTTGAATAAATGGAAAATGGACGTGTAGCAGAAATACCCATCGTGTGAGGACTCATACATATCGCAGTGGTCTATGAGAGGGTAATGTATTCAGACAGCCTACTAAAACAGTATGTACTTCTGAGACTGACATTTAGTCAATTAACATGAGAAATGACGGGTATCATATTAAACAAGATATAAAATTTCAGTTTATATGGAGAGGGCACACAGACAGATGACAACATTTTAGAACAGGAGTATAAGGAATTTGCAATAATACCCATTCTCTTTTCATTTAGCAGTGTTCAAAGAAATAGTGAAAATATGTCTATTTCAATATTTCTTGAAATTCTCACTTCAGCACCAATGACTTTTCACACCCAACACTCCTGACTAGTGTGACGCAGTGAAGATCCGGAGTTGCTTCCTGATAATCAGAGCAATTTGATGAGTATCTGTGTTGTGGGTTCAGAGAGTTCAGGAATTCATTGCTGGGATGTTCAGGTTGGAGAAAACTAAGGCTGGTATCTGGGTGTGAAGATGGAATGTGCCCAGAAGAATTTCATATTCTTCAGAAGTGGAGTCTTGTATGTGAACTATGTATCTTGTAAATACAGTGGTCATTACACCAGTGAAAACACTTCATCTCCTCCCAATGAAGGAGAAACTGCAGAAAATCAGAGTTTAGATGGATTATGACAGAGCAAAGCTGTCGTTCTTTGATCTTTTCACTAACACACACTTTTACATCTGTTTTCAATGGTTTGGTGCTGGCTGTAAAATTTCTGAGGTGACCTTACCAGTAAGCATCTGTAAACGGCAGACTTAACATTTTAGTTTAAACAGAGTTCAAACATTATATATTCATTAATTCATTCTGAGATTTGATTGATTCTGCTGGTGTTTAGTACCATACTTACTGCATATGTTTAATGTGCATTTCTCTCTGCGCATCCACTATACTGCAGAAATGAGTCAGCTTCATCATTTCACTCAAACACTAGTTATAAGACAGACCAATATTACAGACAAGTATTTAACAATTATTAAAATGATTAAAATGTCTCTCAAACTTAAGGAATTTTCATAGCTGAGTTCCGGACAGGCCCAATTCCCCATTGACATATGTAAGGAATATTGAAATAAGCCAATAAGCCATATAAAGATTATAGAGCAGGGGTGTCCAAAGTCAGTCCTGGAGGGCCAGTGTCCTGAAGAGTTTCGCTCCAACTTCTCTCAACACACCTGTCTGGAAGTGTCTAATCTGCTTAGTATAAAATTGATTAGTTGGTTCAGATGTATTTGATTACAGTAAGGTAAAATGTGCTAAAACATGTTAGCATCATGTTAAAGCATTTAAAACATGTTGGTTTCATGCTATTAAAACTGCTAGTTTGATGTTAAAAATGCTTTTAACATCTTAAAATCATTTTTAGCATTAAAAGCATTTTTAAAAAGCATTTTTTTAACCTAAAACATGTTAACATCATATTAGATGTGAAATTAGATAAAGCTAAAACATGTCAAACTTATTACCATCATGTTAGAAAATGTCAAACCTAAAGCATTTCAAATAATTTTTTTGTTTATGCTTAAGAAAAAGTATCAACAGATTACACGTCATCTCCCTTTGAACCTCCTGTTTACAAACAGGAAAATGTCCTTCGAATTCCAAAGTGAATTCCTGTCCTCAGCGGCATGTACAGTATGTATGAGCAATAGAGATTTTTACAGTCACGTTTCATACGTGCTTCATTGACCCATTTCATAGCAACTAGGTGCTGATGACCACCGAACAATGACCATATGACTTCTGCTTCCCCCAGTATTGTCAACAAGTCCAACTTGGGTACCTGTTTAATACTGACTCGCATTCAGATGCATAAATGAATGGGCAGGAAAATCACACCACTGAGCAGATCGTAAGTAACAATAACTACACATTAATGTAGCATTAATAATAAACATGTTAATCAAATCTATGCTTAAAGCCAGTCAAACGAATGTTTAAACATTTGCAATCATTGTAAAATATCTAAGCACCTTTGTCAGTGTAATGAAAATACTTGGGCAATACCATTATTCTTATTTACAACTGGAGACTGCTACTGCAAAAAAGGATTGTTTTTTATATTAATTTTGGCTAACGTCAAAGAAATGGATGCCACTTACTGTAAACTTCAAAGCCATTATATCAGGTCTGTTTCTTATTCTGCACTTTCCCATATCATACCAGTTCCAGGGCAGATGCTAAATCTATGACAGTAAAACTAACAAACATTTCTACCTATTTAAAATGAAGGCAGGTAAATAAGGAAAATGTTTAGATGAGTTTCTAGTGTTAGCTCCTGAAGGCATTTCTGCGAAGACATTCCCTGCGTCCCAATTCGCATGATCCTAAATAGTATTTGAAATTGGAATTAGTATGTCCCAAATCATAGTGTTACAGATAAGTATCCTTAAAGTACCCGAATGGTCTACTATTTTCAGCGAAAATTCAAAGTGCAGATCCATGCACACTTTATTGGCTGGTATTACCCACAACTCATTGCAAAAACATTATGCCACACTGAATTAATAAATCAAATAAGCAATGCTTCACCGAATGTATAAATTAAACAATATAGTAAACATTACATAAGAAATAATGAATGAAGAAATATTGAAATAGGAGGAGGACTTGTATTTTGATTTGTGTGTGTGTTTGTTTACCTGTTGGTATGTCCCAGTACTTGCATACTCTTTACACACTAAGATATATGTATTTTCCCATAACAAAAGCAGTACAGTAATTTCAGGACATAGTATGAGTAGGCGAATTGGGACGCAGCAGTAGCAAGTGTTTAAAGAGAGTTCAGCCTATGTTTTTACTTGACTATGGTAACACAAAAAGTGCTGAGCACTTTGCATATTATTTTGCAGGATTTCATAAAGGCAGTGAAAGGTCACTTATATATTGCTAGTCATATAAACCTTCAGTGATACATATCCATTCTTATGTTAATCAAACTTTTTTATGAGTTACCAAGCACTAAATTACCAAAAAACAAGCGAACTAAACAGAATGGCCTGTTTAAACGCGCAAAAGATTGAATGTCGTGAAAAACTATTTGAAAAGCGATTTGTGGTTCCATAAATAACAGATGTTAATTAAATAAGGCTTGAATAAAGGCAGCTGTGTCAGAGTACCTAAGGTTTCTTGGTCAGGTAATTGGAAGGGATCCAGCCCTTCATCACTGGCTCATCACTCACATTTTTACAAAACCACCAGCCACTGCTTTGTTTCTCCAGAACTTCAAAAACTGTGCCCTCTTTAAAGACAGGTGTCTGCTCATCTCCTTCAAAGTCTGCCACGGCTAAGAACAGCTCCTCTTTGCCTGGTTCCTTGATAAGTGGTGGAAGTTTATATTTTGGGGGTCCTGGTTTTTCATTTTTTATTAGGGGTTTTGGTGGCACAGGTACTTTGGGCTTGGGTTCATCCTGCTCCTTTTCCTTGTAGGCCAGTTGAGCAAAGTTTGTTATTTTCTGTGGTGGTCTGCTTTGAGAAGGTGGAGCTGACTTGTCCTCTTGAAAGTCTTTTTGGGGAGCTTTGGTGTCTGTAACCGTGGCTGGTTCAGAACCCTTTTTGGGGGGTGGAGGTCTTCTAGGAGCCACAGGTCTTTGTGGAGGCTCTTTTTTAGGCAGTTTAGACATTTCTGAAGAGTCATGGCCATTTTGTTGCTTAGATAGAAATTTTGGCTCTTCATTTGCTCTTCCATTTTTTAGGGGGTTAATGGATGTGCTGGATGAGGTGTTCTTCGGTTGGCTAGGATCACTTGGGTTAACACCAAACTCTGGAGGCTTAGATGGACGAAGCTTGCTTCTCAGGTTTGTGATATCCAGCTCACCCTTAGCAACAGGCTCCGTTTTGGCTGCAGGACCAGGCTTTGGTCTGATGACTGGTTTGGGCTTTGGAAACAGGGCTGGGTTTACTAAATTGGGCTTCTCTTCATGTGAATCTGGCTTGGGTATGGGAGGCTGCTTTGCTACATGGTTAAGGTTAAACTTTTTCACCTCCTTGGCTAAAACTTTGTGGCCACACTCCAAGCCCATCTCATTGCGCAGGTGCAGTTGATTGTTCCTCTCCTCCTCTAGCTCTGGGGGTTTGTTGGGTTTAAGGGGAACTGGTTTTGGTGTTACTAATGGGATGGTGACCCCTGGAGCTGGTGGTTTGGGTGGGAGAGGTTTGGAAAGGTCTGCTCTAGATTTGTCCTCCAGTACTAGGCTCTTGTTGATTGATTCTCTCCTGGGTGGTAATGCTGGCTTCTCCTCAGCTGTGGGTGAGGATGGAGGTGGAGGTAAGGGTCCAGAAAATGGGTAGCTGCTTTTCACTGCATTGGATTTCCATTCTCTCAACTTGAAATAGGTGGAAAAATCTGAGTTGAATGAGGGTTCATTTTGCAGGGGCTTGGACCGACTATTTTCTGAGTTGGTACTATTGCTTGAGGTGTCATCCAGCTTCAGTTGAGCCAACTCTCCAGGAGGAGGGGCCAAAAAGTTAGGCCTTGAGGTATTATTAGTCTTCTTGTATTTATCTATGAATGTTACTGGAGCCCAGCCTTCCTTATCATCTATCTGAATGTACCACCAACCGCTTGAATTCTTTTCAATCACCTGTACATATCAGAGGAAAATGTTAAGATGCGTGTGTAATAGCTGGATAGATTTATTTGAGAACTAGTCAAAAATGAAAGCATGTTTTTTACTATTGCTGTTTCACTCACCTCAATTTTCACTCCTGCTTGAAAGCTAATGCCATCAGGGATGGTTGTCTCAAAGTCAGCGATGGTGTAATACTCCTCCTCTACTTGTGGGGGCACTGGAGGTTTGGGCAGGTTCATTCCTTGCGGCTGCACAACAAATTAAAGACCAAGCTGCAAGATCAGAATGTAAACGGTGTTCACAAGCTTAAATGTGACCAGGAAACTCCTGGTCACATTTATATATAATTTATATATAATTTTGATATTAGGGTTGGGATGGTGCCTTTCAGCATTCAACATGGAGGATTGGAGTCCAGATTCTTAGTGAGTGGTAGATTTTTTCAAATTCAGTAGGAAGTTGGATAACATTGAAATGATGTAAAGCCATGTAAAATCCTGATCTTTCAGTAGAACACTGAAGACAGATGCAGACTTGTACACTTGTGTATTGTAAAACAAGAAGCAATCTTACTATAGTAAGATCTCGACGTGGTGGAGGTCTTTGTCGTGCTCCTGCTTCTGTTAAAAAGGGAAGAGGAAAGAGTTTACATCTAGATCTATTACGAAATAAATGTTTATTTCTTTTCTCCACTGGAATTAAACAAACTAAATTTTCATAGCTAAGCTTACTACACTTGTTGTCTAAGAATGGTGAAAATTTGTCCTTCTCATTCTCTTTTTTGTCCCTGCTGGTATTCTGCTGTCTGCAAGCCACATCAAGGTCATTAGTGCTGGCATGAACAGAGGCACCAGCGGCCATCTTCTGACTAAGAATGTCAGCTTTCTTCAGATAGGATGCTGGGGCCCAGCCCTCTTTTCCTTGGTACCTTCAGGGACACACAGCACTTAGTCGAAAGTTTTTAGGCATTTCATTTTTTAAAAGATATTTGTGTTTGTTTTTACCTTATTTTCCACCAGCCTTCCAAGTTTTTCTGAATGACCTCAACAGTCATGCCTTTCTCCAGGTCAATCTCATCCTGATCACGTGCAGAGTACGGATAGATGGTGGTGTACTTCTCCTCTGTGGCTGTAAAGAAAATACTTCAACTATTAGCATATGTTCAGAAATAAAGTCCAAACACTGCAGCTTATTTACCACGTATGTCTTCTTTATGTTTGTTTTCAAATCAGTTTAATGCATATAGCTTAAAGTTAACTGCGCTTACAGCAACAGTTTTATAAACATGCAGTGGTAAATTTGAGGTGGGGTGAAAGTGTATACATTTGTATACAAATGTGACACATTTGTATATTGTACAGTAAACAGCTGCTTTATTTCTGTTTGGATCTTTGTGTTCAGATGAAAGTTCAGGGATATTCTGATCAGAGGTAATGGTGAATGAATATTCTCTCATGCTCTGAAACCCATAACATGCACCAGCTAGTTGAATAAACATACAGCTCAAGTTTTAACAGAATCACTCAATGCCCGCAGAAGATATGAGCCACTTCCTGTTTCTATTTTTTACCATAAATTTATTGCATTGCCATGACAACCTCATTTGAGAAATCAAAAATCCCTTTGCAATTTAGCATCTTCAGTGTCTTTGCATAACATTTGCCAAATTTGGTGACAATCCCATAAATCCCATATGAGGAGTATTTAAAAATTCAGAGCCTGAAATTGACAAAACATACACATACGATCAAAAATGGCCAACGTCCTGTTAGGCAGAGCTAATGAATGTAATTTTCAAAGTTCTTTGTCTTGATGAAACCCATCAAACCCATCAAAGTCTCATACATGCACCTTGTCTGGTGACCATAGGCAAAACAAACCCTGTCACTTTAGTCAAAAGAAGCGCTACAGAGCCCCCAAACCACATCCATGTCTAGGCTTTTGCCCATGTGTGACCACTATTATGTGTATGCCCAGGTTAAGCACTTCAAAAACACCTGAATGTGGTTTTGAAGTCTGACACGTTGCAATGGCAACAATATTTAAGATATTACAAATCCTTTCAGAACTTTGTATCAATCATGTCTCTACATTATTCTGATCAAGCCTGAAGTGATTTGGCTAAATGCAAGTTGACTATTTTAAAGTTAGTTTTAGGTGACACTTCCTGTTACCAGTTGATGCTGCTATGACCGAGACTCACAATAGTCATATCATGTCATCAGCCCACCACAATAAACATATCTGATACGTTTGATGTAAATCGCTCAATGCATGCTGCTGTAGATATTAGAGATGTACAATTTTTTGTCATAATTTTACCACCTCGCCATTGCAACACCATTCGAGATATCAAAAATCCAATGTGCTTTTCAGAATATCCAAAATGTCCGACTTCCTGTTGGGCAGAGCTAAGGGGTGTCTGTGCAAAAGTTGTTTGGGCCAACAAGGCTATACATACATGGATACACGTACCAAGTTTAATGCATGCATGTATGTTTGATATATGTATCATCTTTTTGTGCCCTGTACCAGGAGGTGCTACGAGCCTGCCTGCCCCACCCATGTGCCTTTGTCTGGCCCTAATGGCGTATGCCATGTTTAAAAAGTTTTGAGCATGTTAAGGGACCCAAAGCCCCTAAAGACCTTGAAAAAAAAGGATAAAAAATCCTAAGGAAAACAATAGGGCTCTTTGCACTTTCAGTGCTTGGGCCCTAATTACAAATCAGTATTATAACTGATATGCTAATATATGCTCTGTTTTTAACCAAAAAGTTACGGATTGCAGTTTTAATGTGCAAGAGGAGAAATGATTTCCCAGTTAAGCCTAGATTCTCCCAAGTTTTATTCATCCATTTATACATCACTGGAGGTTTGGTTCCTTTGGAGGTTTGCCGCTGTTGTCCTGTTGGTTACTTACTGGGAGACTGCAGACATATAACTTGACTTAGGGTTTTGTAAAGTGTTAATATTGCTTTTATGTAATGATCTACAGTCCTAAAGGGTTTACTAGTTCACTATTTCTTTTTCTCCCATTCTCTTTTATTGAGCAGTGTTCAGATATTTTAAGGTATTACTGCAAATTCCTTATACTCCTGTCCTACAAAATGTTATAATCAGTCTCTGTGCCATCTCCATGTGAGCTGGAATGGCATATCTTGTTTAATATGATACCTGTCATCTATCATGTTAATTGACCAAATGTCACATAGTCTCAGAAGTACATATTGTTTTAGTAGACAGTCTGAATGTGTTATCCTCTCATAGACCACTGAAGGAGGTATGAGTTTTCACACACAATGACGGATTTCTAATGCATGTCCACTTCTTTAAATGATAAAAATGTGTTGTCATCAGTTCAGTCAACTTGATATTCATAAACCAACTACAAACTTAGTATCCTAATTAGTTTTACTAATATATATCTTATAATAAATAATACAATTTGCAATATTACCATGTATAACCACTGTGTTATATATGTCTCCTAATTTTTCTGTTTTCTGTGTTTTTCTAAAGCTGCTTTGAAGCAATATTATAAAACATTCTAAAATGTTTTATTATAGAACATTATAAAAATATAAATATAAATAAAATTAAATGAAATTTAATTGAAACATGGAATAATTTAAAGAATGATGTACATAAAGGATGCATTATTGCATGCATTCAGTTAAACAACAGAAGACTGTCATGTTAGTATTCACTGATTCATGCTGTGGTTAATGACATGCATACTGCACCTCATGCAATGCATGCATGCAGCAGTTCACACGTGCGGGGGGAGACTGTTGTCACAAGACAGAGGGATAAAGTGGTGTTCTCTCCACCTTGGTCTGTGCTGAACAGATCCCCTAAAGTACACCTACGGCCGACGTGTCTCGGCAGTGACCAGAATCTCCAGCACACTCCAGCAGAGCAAGCAGACAGAATGTCAGAACCCTCATATCTCTCAAACTGGACATTCTGGATTAACAGATATCTGATATTTGTCAAGTAGTTCAGAACTGAAGTTACATCAGTTTTCATCACGTCTCACAAAGTGTAAGAGTGTTTAATACTGCCTCCAACCTCATACCAAAATAATGGCTTGTTTCTGTCATAAGTGTTATGACATTCAGCTTCCTTAAAAGGTGAAATGTGTCATTTCTTTGCCACTAGCTGCAAAAAAAATTGTTACGGCAAACGCGGGCCCTTGGGGGCATGGCCTGGCCATTTGAGTCACTGTGCCCCTTCTTGAAATAATCATGAACATGTTTAATAATTAAAAAAAAAATGTAAATTAATTTGGTTATGCCATGAATACTGGTTAAAGAATAAGCAGATGTTGCACTATGACCTATAGTAACAGTGATGCTTGGGAGGCAGCCCAAACATGCCCCTATTTGCCATTGGTCAGTCAAATAGGTAAACCCAGCCCACTGGGTGGATTTACTCATGCCACTGGCTGAGCCAGAAGTTGAAATGTAGGAATGTTCAAATACACAACATTGTTAAAGTGTTCTACATCCTTCAGGATATAGCTTATATTTAGTTGACTATGCACACCATCAAAAAACCACACACTTCACCTTTATAGGATAAATACATAGACAGCAGTTATGGTATTCTAACTCTTTAGTTTTATCTTTTTAATTATTGTTTTAATTCTGAGCTTCAACACATTTAATGAGATTGTAATGAAAAACAGGAGTGTTTACCTTCCTGTGCTGGCAGTGAGAGGTCATCAGGGTCATCCTGAGCCTCCAGGCATGTGGCTGGTACCCAACCCTGAGCATCTACTGAGCTAACAAACCACCAACCTGAAAAAAGATCCAGCCTTTCAGAAGCCTTCATAACTGAAATACGTCATTCCTCATCAAACAACACAATGTTAATAAGATGAATATGAAATTTTTTTCACCCTCATATCATTCCAAACCTTTATGACTTTTTTATTCTGTGAAACACAAAAGAAGATATTTTGAGGAATGTCTTTTGAGGAGTTTTTTTGTCCATACAATGGAAGTCAATGGAATGGGTGCCACTGCTGTTTGATTACCAACGTAATTCAAAATATCTTTGGTGTTTTTCAGGCTATGTCTGCATTAGTTTGGATATGCCGAAAACAGTTTTTCATTTAAAAATGGTCCGCCCACACTAGCATTTTCAAATGTTTTGCTAAAGTTCCTGAAACATCTAAAAATGCTTATCCCTGGTGATTGAGAGATGCGATGGATTTCTCTTGCACATACAGCTCCTCAAACGGTCCTTTTAAGCATATTACGTGTTTATTCATTTTACAGACACCCACATGATCACCTAAGTACTAGGATAAACGTTTTCATTACTAATGGGAACATATAAATACGCAGATGATACACAGCTTCATTATTCATTTCAGCCCGACGACCCCACCATTGCTGCTCGGATCTCCGCCTGCCTTCTAGACATATCAGTCTGGATGAAAAAATGGCATCTCAAGCTCAACCTCAGCAAGACAGAACTTCTGATAATACCGGCCAACCCGTCATTAGAACGGAACTTCACAGTTAAACTTGAATCATCCACTTTTACACCCACTCGGTCCGTTAGAAACCTTGGGATGGTGTTTCATGACCAGCTGAAATTCACTTCACACGTTGTAACAATCTCTCGATCATGCAGGTATGTGCTTTACAATATCAGGAAAATCAGACCCTTCCTGTCCGAGCACGCAACGCAGCTCCTAGTCAAGCACTTGTAATATCAAGGCTGGACTACTGCAATGCCCTTCTGGCTGGCCTTGCAGCCAATGCCACCAAACCCCTGCAAATGATCCAGAATGCCGCAGCATGTCCGGTCTTCAATCAACCAAAAACAGCCCATGTCACACCCCTCCTGACCTTACTCCACTGGCTACCTGTAGCCTGCATTAAATTTAAATCTCTTACGCTTGCCTTTAGGACAGTAACCGGAACCTCTCCCTCCTACCTCAACTCACTCCTCCAGACATATGTTCCCTCCCGCCAGCTACAGTCAGTCAATGATTGACGTCTGATTGTTACCCCACAATGAGGCACCAAATCAATCTGTAAAACTTTCATCTATTCTGTTCCTCTGTGGTGGACAGCCTCCAGCCTCCAGCCTCCACCTGATCCATTGAGACCATCACAACCTTTAAAAAACAACTCAAAACACACCTGTTTCGCAGACACCTGACTAATCCCTAATGCTCTATCCTCATAACAAAACAAACAAAAAAATGTCCTTATCTCTAGTTCATCTTGTCTCTAGTAGTAGAATAAAATGTCCGCTTGTAAATGTAGCTTTGTAGACTTGGCTTGTCAGCTTGCAAGGCAAAATGTTCAATGCTCTCGTCCTTTTGTAAGTCGCTTTGGATAAAAGCGTCTGCTAAATGAATAGATGTAAATGTAAAATAAATGAATCACCAGTGATCACAGACAACATTCTCTATTCTGTCAGCTAGAAAAGTGACAGTGCATCTTTTTTCCCTTAAATGGAGATTCAAATAGTGCACTGTCACCTACTACTAGCACAGATTATCAACACTAACCAAAATTGTTTCTAACACATATTCTAGTGTAAATACAGTATATATTATATATATTTGTCCACTTTGCAGAGCGTTTTTTTAAAAGGCTTGGTTTTCGTTGACAATAATACCATTTCAATGTGGACAGAAGGCCAAAAGGAAGAGAAAATTATGCGTTTTCAAATGAAAACATATCAATGTGGACAAGACCTCAAGAAACACAGGTTTAGATTAGTCTGTGTTTAACTACAGCCAGAGATGAATGAATGTTTTACAATAAGAAGAAAGGACCCACCAGACTCATTTTTCTCTATGACCTCCACTACCTGCCCCACATACAGGCTGATCTCAGAGCTCTCCTGCTTCTCGTAGTCTGTGACGGCCACATACTGATCCAGCAGGAGTGGGTCGGTTGAGGACAAGTCTCCTGGAGAGATAGAGAGTTGACATGACTGGAATGATCAAAACAGGAAACAAGCTAAGACTGTAACAGACAGAACAGCAGAGTAATGGACCCACACAAGATAAAAAACACTACTCCAGTGAATGACAGTGGAGTGAAATAATGGGCTTTCTGGACTATAAACTCATTTATCATTCTACAAAGCACATTTATTAGAACCTAAAACAAAGCACTTTGTGGTATAAATAACAGCAGGGCAGCGCATGAATACGAGTTTGGAATTTGTGCAGCAGCTTATGCTGAGTGTATTCGCTCATGTCTGTGATGTTTTTCAGGAGACTTTGCATTTCCATTCAGATGTTTCAAGTGACTGCATGCACAGTTAAAACAAAAAATGTTTATGCAACTTGGGATTGTTCAACTAAAAATAAACATTCTGGCATGATTTCCTCACCCTCATGTCATTTAGATGTTAATATGCAAATTTGGCACAATGTATCATGTTGTTTTTTTTGGACATTGATAGCCACTGGGAAAGGATTAAATTACAGCATAAATTGATGAAACAATAGCAGATATATGGTTCAGTTCTAATAAAAATAATTTTAATGGTCAATAAAACTTAGTGACGATGTGTTCCAGGCACAGTAATAAAAATATTCAGGGCTTTACTAAAAATCAACCCCTACGAATGCCCACAGCTGGTGACAGCCTTCTCAAGATTCAATAGAATGCAAAACTTTTTAAATAACTACATGCAACTTGTGCTGTATATTTCAAATGTCCTGAAGCTATACAAATGGTTTTGGTGAAAATATATATAATTCATTATTTAATAAAATTTTTGACCTGTGTCATTCGTTGTTTAGCACGTTAGTTTTGAAAGATTGAATGACACAAGGGTGAGTAAATAATGACAATATTATTTGGGTAAACTATTTATTTAAGCTACTGTATATCAAAAGAGGGAACTAGAATTTGTTTATTTTCTAGAATACTGCATTACAGTTAGTGTTGAGGTTTATCACATTATAGGCTATAGGCGCTACTCTCTTTTTCTTGCCAAAAATATTCACTGCTGCTCTACTGCCAGAGCTCTATTAAAATACGTTAATATTATAATCACTATCAATATCAGTAAACACAGTGAATTTAACTTAAGGTCAGCTTAATGGTTCAAGGATCTTCCACAACACAACTATGCACACCACACAGGAAGTGAGCACCAAGCTTGTATCCTTACCCAACTAGAGAACCCCCTCATATGGAGGGTTGTCGAGGGTTCGAACATACAATTAATGGTTTTCTTACCAGACTTCTTCTTTCCACTGGGTTCCCTGTAAACATAAAATAGCATCACATTTCCCTCTAACAGAAGAGATCCCCTTCAAGGTTATAGTTCTAGTTATATTATGGTTTACTAAAACTAAAATAAATTAAACGTATACAGCAATATTAAAAATAAATACATTTTCAAAATACATGTATTTATTTTACATGTATAAACCCTAACCCTAAATACATTTCAAGAACAAAGTTTCAAAACAAGATAAATCAAAGATTAATAAGTGCTGTAAAAATACATTGATCATTGTTAGTTTACGTTAGCTAATCCATGTAATGGTTAACAAATGAAACCTTACCGGCCCCCTCTCTCTTATATTGCCTGCGTCTGATTGTAATAACTGGCAATAGCATACAGCAAATTTGTAACACAGCAAATACAGCCAGGCTGTGAAGTAAACTAAAATCTAATGGCTACTTTATTTAACAGCACTCTGTTGAGCAGAAATGATTCCTGAGCTCAAATGTTCTGGTCAACCCACAGATAACCCACTGAGTTCATGTCTGGTGAAACAACAAAGCCAACTCAGTATGATCCTTCAGCCCCACCTGACCATCACTGACTCGCTGTGTGAGGGCAGATGGTTAACTGAGGGAGTTTGGACATATCAAGTGTGTCCCACTCCAACTCCATACTCTAATCCCATTAGTGTGCCTATATCAGCCTGAACAGTTTTAGGATGGATCCTTTAGGAATTTTTAAGTTCTTAAAAGGCTAGCTCACCCAAAACGAAAATTCAGTAATTATTTATACACCCTCATGTCATTCAAACCTCATGACTTTATCTGATCTTTACAACCAAAACTGAGAATAGTTTTTTGTTTTTCCAATAGCTGTGGATTGAGACTGACTTCACAAAAGCTTTATAAAATAATTTCACACAACTTGTGTCATATATATTTCAAGTGTTCTGAAGGCATATGAACAGGTTTTGTAAAAAACAAACTACAAACTAAAAATATATTTTATAAAAGTTTTATAAAAATTGTTGTTTTTCGGTGAATTATCCCTTTAACCAGTTACAAAGCAATTGCAGTCAAAATAGATCAACTGCTAGTAACTACTTCACCAAGATCTCCAGTGACTGGCACAAGATAACTCATCTCTTCATATACATAACTGCATAATTCATTCATCAGTGAAGCCCAATCATTATTACTATGACTACAACCTGTCTATTTTAGGGTGAAGTGAGATAGCATGGGATTAAGTTCGTTCTCAGGGTTTTGATCTGTTCATTTGTGTTGTATAATTGTGTGTGTATATATTAGGATCATACTCTTTTGGTGGATTCAGGTCTTCAGGACGCGTCTCAAAGAACACACGAACCTCCTCACACTGAGAGATGTAGACGGGCAGCTGGATCAGGGCCTGAGAGAAAAACATGCAAACATTCAGTCTTGATTGTTTCACACTAAGGTTATTATAGTTAAGTGAAACTGAAACAAAAAATAACTTGAAACATTTTCTTAAAAACTAAAACTAAACCGAAACTATGAAACTACACCGAAACTAACTAAAACTAATAATAAAAACTGGTACCTCTCCAAGTCATTTACTAGTTAAAATTCTAATAAAAATAAAAAACTAAAATATATTGATAGTAAAGGTAAAGAACAGTAAAGGTTGGCAACATGAAGTTGACCGGTTTAACTTAATGCATCAATAATTTAATGATCTATCAATACGGTGATCTGATGCCCTTTACAGTTGTCAGTGAGACTGATGGCATCCTCCAAACGTCACTCCTATTGTCAATGCAGAGACATTAAACAGGTTTTGCACAAAGCTGTTTAGCGATAACTGCCTTAATAGATAAAGTAGGAGACTGAAGTCTTTATCACCTAAATGATCTATCTGCTAAAAAAACAGTCACACATCACACACTGCTGCTAAAAAAACAGTCACACATCACACACTGCTGCTTTCTGAGAGCTAAATGCATCTCCTGTATGACATCAGCCATTGTTTGCTGTTGTTGATATATTTTAATAAAGCTGAGAGCTCACTCAATGTCCTTCAGATCTCCTCTGACCACCAGCACTGAATTATGATGTCTGACCTGACTGGCATCTCTAAATTCATGTTCAGTAATGTCTGATCAAGGTGCCTTTTCCTAACTCGCCTCCGATTCATCAGCATTGCAACAAATTGACCAATTTTTCAGATTTGGTTTTGACTCACCAATTACTCTGCCAATGGAAACTTGGCTGTGTTTACTCAGCACTCAAAGTTATTCCTGATTAAACAGATGCCATTACACGCTTGTTTTGTTAAGATGAGATGAAGAGAACTTTTTATTTCTGAGGTTGACATATTTTGACCAACTTTCATCTTTCTCTCAGTATTGGGTTTGAATGAAGCTGGACGAATATGGACCTTATTCATGTCAGTTTCCGTGGATACCACACAACCACAGATTGATGACACAGCACCTGCCCTGCCCACTCATTAGCATTCCCTGAAGATACTGAGGATGTGGAGGCCAGTTACAGCTAATAGACTTCACAGTTGCTCTTACTGGATGCATTACCTTAATTGTTTTATGTGTGTCAGTGAGAGAGAGAGAGAGAGAGAGAGAGAGAGAGAGAGAGAGAGAGACATTATGTATATCCTCACATAGGGGTGTGAGCTATGTTACTACTTACTGATCACTGCATTGTTTATTCTATACATACTATTTTAAGAAAAAACGTTTTCAATCATTACTGTTTTATATTGTTGTCACATTTTGTTGAGGTCTTTACATTACACAATTTAGAGAGTGGCTTTTTTGTTTTGTTGGGAAAATCTTAATATTTAACAGCAAATAAACATGAAATAAAACTGAAAAAAAAACATGGCAGATGTTAAATATGGTTCATCTAGTATTGCATTGTGGGAAGTGCTGTAGTTTGCTACACTGTGCTGTAGTTGTATAGTAAACGCTTGGGAAAAATGTAGTAGGTCATCCAGGTATATAAAAGGAAATCATGTACAATATACATACTACTTACTGCAGAAATATAAGGATAGTATGAAAATTTCCTTTTCCTAAAACAGCCATTAAAAGATTACATAGAGTCAAGACAAATTCAGTTATAAAAAACAATACAAATGAGTATCATCCATATAACTAGATGATAGCCAAATATTTTCTTCACATTCACAATTTTAACAGAAAGAAACATTCTGGTTAGCCATTTGTGAGAAATATAATAATATGTTATTAATCATTAATGTGTTGACAGTCTCCATCAAGATAACCTGTTTCAGAGGTATTCAGAGTATTTCAGGTTTCATTCATCTGACAAGTGTTTGACTAACCCTAACAACTCAGACCAAACTGCCCCACAGGAAAGCCAAGAGGTCAGCTGACAGGCTGTTTGCCAATCACATCTTTATCTGTATTTGACTATCCCCATCTTTAACCCAGTAAATCAGCATTTTAATCTGCTTGTCTTTGCATTAAATTACAAATAATGCAAAGACAAGCAGATTAAAATGGAAAACAAATTTAATGTAACAAAATATATAACATTTTGTAAACAAACATAATGTAAACAGATTCTACATATATAAACAGTACATAAAAACACACCTCCATAAACACTTTATAAATGTGCATTTTTAAATGTCTTTTCTCTGTTTTCATCAGGCGCTACAGGTATTTATAAATATTTTTTTAATAGGGTGGCACGGGGGTACCTAAAACCAGTCAGGGGCCCATGGGAAAAGTCGTGTGGGCAAATACAAGTGGGATTACATACATAAAAATGGGAAATAACCACTTTAAATATAAAGTAATTCATAATATTTTCTCACTATCTGTCTGACCCATTCTTTGTTGTGCAGAGATGGCTCATTTTCTTCTGATTTCTCATCAGATTCCAGCTCAAACATACAGGGCTGATCCCATCGCCTCACAGCAATCAGCAGCACCAGCTACTATTGTAAACAGCTCCGCACATGTTCTGGGTAGGGGTTTTGATAATTAATGCGTAGGCAATGATGTTAGCCAATCATGCAAGTGGGCGGTTACACTGATCTCTTAAAAGAAAAACACCCCAAAACGTCTCTTGGTTACGTATGTAACCTCAGTTCCCTGACAAGGGAACTTGACAAGTTTGCGTCAAGTTTGACGCTATGGGGAACGCCTTCAGTGTGACCATTGTCTGAATGTCATGTCTAATCACAGTATGAGGTATCACGCATAATGATGCGCGTCAGGTGTGCTTGCGAGTATAATAGGACATCTGTAGAGCATGTCATTAACTTCTTTGTCCGTAGGAGACGTAGACAGCCGCCTGTGATGCATGGCAACGAGACGCAGTGTCCCTTCCCAGGGAGCCGAGGTTATGGGGAACGGAATACCAACTGCACCATGCCAAGGGGAGCGACTGCCACATGGTCCTGTTGCTCGGGAATAAATGCAAAATGCATCGATCTGTTGTACTAAACGCACCTAAACCCACGCCTCAGGAAGGCAAAGCTCTCTGGGGATGGAGGACCTCCTATTATGGAGGTACAACTTCAACACTACGCTGTAACCGTTCAACACACTACTTCCTTTGCCGGCTGGAAGGGCAGGCTCACGGAAGCGTCACAGTTAAACTGATTAAAAATTGCTCATCAAGCCGGTCACGAGCGATCGCCGGCTTCTCACGTCTGCTCACATGGACAGACAGCCAGACGAGAGCAAAGCTTCTCCAGCGAGAAGCCCTCGCAATGTGCGCCCACAGCTCCCTCAAGAGCTGAGCGTGCCTGTTTATCAACCCGTCAAACAACAGAATTTGTAGAATTTAGTTAAAATTATATGTAGAAGATGAAATCATAAGTGAACTAATACATTTTTATATTCAAATAAAACACAACTCTTCTAGCTATTAAGAGGTTATGTTCTATGTCAATCTTTGTTCTATTTCAATCTTCAGTGTTGCTTTCAACTGTCGGTTCTGTTTAATGTCTTTGTTCTCAAAGACTTCAGGTGGTCTGTTCAACTGCTGTCAGCTGTAAACTCACTAAATAGTTTGAAAGTGTAATAAAAACAGTGTCATAAATAAACCTAAACCTATTATAAATGACAGGTATGTGATGGCAGACTAATTAACCATTTCATTGAGTGTAATGTCATTCCCAGAGTGGCTGGAACTCTGTTATCTATGAAAAATGTTTTGTTGTTATTTGCTTGGGTAACTTGATAGTCAGGTGAGTAAAATCCTTCTCCAAAGACTCACATCATTACTGCTCACACAAACACTTTTAAAGCAACATTTTAAATGTGGTTTTCTTATAAAGTCAACAAAGAGTCATGATGTGCTGATGAAGGCTAACTCAGCTGGGCTGCAAACTCCTGCCCTACAGCATACACACTACGCTGCCAAATCTGGATTCCAGGTGTTTTTCACCTTTCCAACAGAAGCTAAGCAGATACTTCAGATGTCACAGTCTTCCAAGTGCCAGAGCATAGCACTGAAGAAACTCATGAGCTAAAACTCTCAGTTAAAAGAAGCTAAAAGAGATTAAAGAACCTACAGTCAATCTATAACTGGCCTGCTTATGATTGGTGCATAGCAATCCAAGTGCAGTTCCTGAAATTCGTTTAACTGGAAGACACGGTTTGATCCACACAGAGCACAACACGTTATTTGAGACCACACAGAGGACAACAGTTTCCTCTCTACTGTAAATGTCAAACCTCATCACGTCTGCATATTCACACTTACTGTTGAATTCAGTTACAACACACCTAAAAACTATTGCTATTTGATGTCATTTGTGTATAACACTGAGTAACATGGTTTGATGCCATATTTAAATGTACATGAACATAAATGAGATTTGACAGCTTCATGGAGGAAAATCATTTCTAAACTTTCGTTTTTTTCCACAAAGCTATTGTATATCTTCAAAAGACTAAATACAGTAAATTGAGTAGACTGTTTTTTTGTCTTTTGTCCTTTATGAGCTCTTGTGTAAGTTGTATAATGAACAGCAGTGTCGAGGCTGTGTGTTTTGCGTCTTACTCTGCAGTATTCATTGATGGGTTTCAGGCGTTTCATGGCCACATCTCTGATGTGACTTCTTCTGAACAGAATCTTGCCTGCAAAGAGACAAACAGCATCATCACACACACATCCTGTGTTCACTATCACCTTTTCAAACATCAACACCCACCCTCAAACTTCCACATCCTTTCTCAGGGAAAACTTCTGGGAGTCTCTGTTCTTTATGTTTTACGTCATTTCATCACATTAGTCCTCTAGCACAGAACTTTCCCAAACAAATATTTTGGTCCATAAAACAATAAGAAGTAATGGACACAAATGAGGCACTTTAGTTTGATGACTCATATCCTGATGATCTGAAACCAGTGTGGTGCATTTTATCTTGCGCAGTAAAATTCCAGTCAAACGTGGGAAAACAACAATCCCACCCAAGTTGGCTAAGGTCTAAAATCTTTAAGTAAACGACACAGGACTGAAAACACCTTCCTGTGTGTGATGTTTTCAGTGACTGTTCATACCCACTCAGACTCACAAATGGCCAGGTCATTTAATAAATACATTCATGAATCTGACAGACACTTCTGCCCACAGCAACTTACAGTGATAAGTTATAAATTTGTGGGTTCCTTGGAGTATTAAAGCTATGACCTTGGCATTGCTACAGGTAACACAAGATCCACACATTGAGCAGAGACACATTGTCATTTACACATAGCACCTCAGATTTGACCACTGGTGGTGAATTTCCAGCAGAGGGTCACATCTGTATTTAACTCTGTATTTTTAGTCTCTCCACTTAAAGCTGCAATGCGTAACTTTTGACTCTCTATTGTCATCTCTGGTTGAAACAAATAAAGTGCCACCTAATGATGTTCGATGTTCCATGGCTGGCCATTTTGGGCATCATATTTTGATTTTTTTGTAAAATGTTGTATTCAACAAATGCAATTCTGTATTATTACGTAACTTGATATGGATTATTACCAAAGACTGAGGGGCAACGTTTGGGGCTAAATATATTACAAAATGCATGAAAATGCTTATAACACATGACTGAATTAACATACTGGCATGCCACGTCTTTAGATTTTTTGCTTATGCTGAGTCCTACGATACAGGAAACTTGGTATGTAGCATCTAGAGACACTTACAACAAAAGTTATAGAATTCGTGTTGATTAACCTCATTAATCAACTTAATCTCATCTTAAAAAAAAAACTTCTTTCCCTTCATTTCATTCCTCTTTCCTTTAAATCTCTCCCTTGTTGTAGCATATGATACTCTGAGCAATGTCTGAAACTTGTATTGTGAGCACTTATTGTGTCTAGTTGCCTCTTCAGGTTGACTCGCTTGTTGTATTCTGCACTTGTAAGTCGCTTTGGATAAAAGCGTCTGCTAAATGAATAAATGTAAATGATTGTTCCAATTGTTCTCTTATACTGTGTCAACAAATTTGACGACGAGCATATAGAATGGAAATCAAGGGAAATCAGTATCTTTACAAAACCAAAAAAATTATGCACATTTTTAACCAAAAAAATTATGCACTGCAGCTTTAACAAAAACACAAACTTTAATTTTTACTTTAATAAATGTGAGTACGGGGACACAGGGACAGAATGGAAACTGACAGGCATATCTGATCAGGGTTGGAGCTGAACTTGTGTGTCCTGACCAAAGAGTCACTTCTATCAAATTCGACTGTTCACTAATTTCTGTGTGTATAATCACCAGGCTTTCTGTTCTGAATGTTGACAAACTGCTGTGTTAGTAATTCCAGACACTTGTTAACCGGTCGTGAAGTGCTGGTATGTACATATAAGACCATGTTCAGATGCTTTTAAACTTTCTGATACACAAGTAAACAAACTTGCTTGATTACAGCCAGATGTCCATTAACTCGAAAGGTTTATTTACCCATGTCAGTAATTTACTGAACAAATACCTACATGTGAACATTTAAGCTGAAATATTGTGTCTGTTTCAAAACATTTCATTTCTTTATTTATAAAACAATGCATGGTCAAAGTTAGTTAATCTAATACAAATAACAAGTAAGGAGTAGAAATTTTTCTTTCTACTCCTTACTTTTGTTCACATTTGTTTTGAAATCTAATCTTTAGGACTGACTATTCACATTACTATTTTGTTGAAGATCAATAGCAGTCAATATCCACTGTATCTAAACTAATAATATTAATGACTGGTATAAAAAATTGAAATTGGTTACAGCTGTAGAGAGTATTACATTACACACATTGGGCCTTATTCATTTAACATAAGTAAATCATTCATAAATACATTTGTAGGTAAATTGTCCTATTTAACTGAACAGGAGTTATGTAAGAACATATAATACACTATTTACAGAGATATTTGTTCTGTCTGGTGAATAAGGTCCATTAGATGTGTGTCACTCATTTCCTGTTTACACACCAGAAACTCATAACTGCTGGCATATAGTTCACCTGTACGCATGGTGAACATGATCCCACAGCAGCAATGAGACCTCAAGCATCTGAAGACTGGAGGACTGGTGTTTCTACAGAGCATGACTGGACTGTCTGTCTGGTGAAAGGCTGGTGAGGTAATTGATGTTTACCTGGTAAAAAGGGAATGATTCTGCGCTTTGGATCCTTCTGTCCACCTTCCACTGGGAATTTATCCAGAAGCTCCATCTACAACACAACAAAGAGTTTAAAGTTAATAGCATTCTCATATCTCCATAATGTACCTGGCATTTCCTAACAAAATTACATTTCTAATATTCAAAGAAGAGGGGCTTTATTATGCATTGTGAAATGATTTCATGGTGAATAATTGGAGATCTTCACTTCTCATGGTAACACTTCTTTTTCAAGTCTATTGTAATTTGATATTTAAGGAATGGAATGAAAACTGTCTGATAATTTTCTCACCCTCATGCCATCTTAGGTGTATATAACTTTCTCTCTTTAGCAAATCACTTATATTAAATAATATTGCTTAATAAGCTTCACAAACATATCGCAATGCTTCAGAAAGCATTTATTAACCCACTGAAGTCATATGGATTAGCTTTATAGTGGGCTGATGCACTTTTTGGAGCTTCAAAAACTCATGCACTATTTAATGCCATTACAGAGCTGGAAAGAGCCAGGATATTATTTACTATAACTCAATTGCCATAAACAATTTGGCTGTGTTTGGCTAAAGAAATAGTCATATACACCTATGATGTCATGAAGGTGACCAATTTTTAATTTTTAGGTGAAGAGCCCTTTAATAAGGGCAGGCCCCAAAAATGCAACACTGGCGCAGACCGAAACAGTTCTATTGTCAACAGTCATTCATTGTGCTTATAAATGTAACACACACAGTCTATGTAAGATGAGTTGGAAAAGACAATAAATGGAGTATCTTGAATAAAATACCACCTATTTTATATTTTTCCAGTTGTTTATCTTTTCATTTTCCCTTTATTCTATATTTCTTTCATGTCTCATGTCTATTTTTTTTTTAAACCTATCTTAAAAGCTGCTATGCAATAATGCAAAGTTGTAAAAGCACTACATACGTAAATAAACTTGAACTTTAAACTTGAACTTAAACAAATGTGAATAAGAAATGGCATCAGTATTATGTAGTGGAATACACAAAGACAGCAGATTACAACTAAAAGCTTTAGTGACATCAGTTGCTATCCTGCTGAATGTTTAAAATTATGTTTGTCATAAATGTCACTGGCTCCTCTGGATGTAAAACATTAATGATGAATAAGGTCTAGATCTCCCTCATTAATGATCAAGCTGAAGACAGACAGAAAGTCATTCTGCCAGAGAGAGCTCTTACTGTGCCCCAATAATTTACTGAGCTGAAGAACAATGTGTTCACCTGTGACTCAGCAGGAGGACAACAACACACTTTCTCCTCCATAGCATGCAAGTGATCTCTATAGATCCACAACACAGTCGCCTTCTCATGTTATAACTCTACACGCCAACGACACAAACACTGCTCCAGGTTAGATTTTTATCCCAAAAACAAATCAGAAATTATATTTAGCATAAAGAAGAAAGCCTGTTTATAAGACCATAGAGATTTTGCAAACATTATTTTTGTGAACACACTGGGCTTCATTCACTAACTACATGCACACATTTCTGCACATAAACTTGTTTTCACACAGCAATCCTGATTCATCAAACATTCAAAACCAACTGGACAAATCACAGAGGCCCACACATTACAGTGCGAAAATATACAAAATATTGTTTCTTTTGATTTTGGGTTGACGTAACTGTACACATACTGAACCTTCACAGTTCTGTAAAGCAGATGTGTGTGTTGTCTGACGTCTGTATTTGGTTCTGTGAATGTATGTCCTTGTAAAATTGAGACAGAAATGGATTTTTATTACCCAGTCAAGGGTTTGGTGTTATACCTTCTTCTGGCTGCAGTATTTCCTCTGTTATCACTAACATTTCTGCATGCTGTGGAAGATGGTCCATCATTACCACCATGACCTCACACACAAAACAACACTGACATCATCAACTGCCCAAATAACTCAAGCAGACCGTTAAAGCAAAGTCACTTTCTCACCCTCATTTTGCTTCCTGCATGACTTCATTTCCTTCCTGAAGCACCAAAGTAGATGTATGACAGAATATTCATCTGTCTTTCCTGTATGTGTGTTGCCATGGGCTGAAAATGAACCTCTTGCAAATCTCCACTGTGCTTCCAATATTCCAACTTGGTGTCTCTAAGTTTTATGACACACAAAAAGGAAACCTGGGGTTTTGTTGTGTTGTGAGTCAACAATATGACGGTGAGTAAATGACAACTGAATTTTCATTTTTTGATGAACTGCCCCCTTAAAAGTTTGACTGAAGGAAATTATTATAACAGTGGAAGTGAAGAAAAGACTGTACTACTCCAGAAAATGACATTTATAAGGGCGAGAGGTTCTTTTCTGATCAAACTTTTCCCCTGATGAATCTATAATCTCTAATTTAATCTCTAAATTCATTACTTTTAAAACAATAAAGTTTAAGCGGAGCAGGAGAAAACGCATTCACCCTCACGGAGCACGACGTGAGAAGGGCATTCACTGAGATCTTCAACCTCTCCCTGGAACAGTCTACAATCCCCTCATGCTTCAAACGGCCCACCATTGTTCCTGTCCCAAAGAAACCCCACCCCGCCTGCCTTCATGACTAACACTTTGAGAGACTGGTAAGAGACTTCATCACGTCTTCACTATCAGACACACTGGACCCACTTCAGTTTGCATACCATCCAAACAGATCTACAGAGGATGCTATTGCACACATCCTACATACAAAGTTGAACCACCTGGACAACAGAAAAGGGAATTATGTAAAAATGCTATTCGTGGACTATAGCAACAGTTCAGCGTTAACACAATAATTCCCTCCACTCTTACAAACAAGCTGGAGGTCCTTGGACTCAGCACATCGTTGTGTCAATGGATCTCCAACTTCCTGACAGACAGACCACAAACAGTTCGGGTGGGCAAACATGTCTCACCCCCTCTCACTGGAGCCCCCCAGGGGTGTGTTCTGAGCCCACTGCTGTATTCACTGTACATATATGACTGTGTGGCCACTTCAAACTCCACCACCATCATTAAGTTTGCCGACGACACTGTCGTGGTGGGTCTGATCTCAGACAACGATGAGATGGCCTACCTAAAGAAGATTAAAAGCCTGGAAACATGGTGTCAGACCAACAATCTCCTCCTGAACGTCAGCAAGACAAAGGAGTTGATAGTGGGCTTCAGCACGAAGCAGGAGAGGAACTACCAGACCCTCACAATCAATGGGAGTCCAGTGGAGAGAGTGAACAGTTTTCGGTACCTAGGTGTTCACATCACGCAGGACCTGTCATGGTCCTGTCACATCAACACCATGGTGAAGAAGGCCTGATATATATCATCTAAGACAACTAAAAGATTTTAGGCTGCCATCTCAGTTGCTTAGGACCTTTTACACCTGCACCATTGAGAGCATCCTGACGGGAAGCATCACAACCTGGTTTGGGAACTGCACCAAGCAGGACAGGCAAACTTTTCAGAGGGTGGTGCAATCAGCCAAACATACAATCCGTATGGAACTCCCTGACCTGGAGACTATCTACAGCAAGCGGTGCTGGACCAAGTCCAGGAAGATAGTGAAGGACCTCAGTCATCCCAACAACGGACTCTTTTCTCTGTTATGGTCAGGGAAGCGCTTTCGCTCCTTGAAAGCAAAAACTGAGAGAATGAGGAGGACCTTTTTTCCACAGGCCATCCGGACTCTCAACCAGAACACATAGCACTCTTTCTGGTTTCACATACAACTATTTGGACACTTAAAACACAACAATACATACACACACGCACATCTGCACTTTACAAACCTCCATCATAAACTGTGAAAAGTTCATCCTTCACACCTGTATTTATTCACACGCGGTACATCTTACACATTCTACATCTTATATTTATATATTACTGTTTTAAAATCCTGTACATTTTTATATTTTTTTTATTCTGGACTTAATAAGAAAATATAAAAATGTAAATTGTAAATTTGTATATTTTTATCCTTTTCTTTTTTTTACTTTTTATTATTTTTTTTGAGAGCATATATATATATATATATATATATATATATATATATATATATATATATATATATATATATATATATATATATAAATTTTACTAAAAATTTTTTTTTTACTTTTTTTTACTATACGCTGTTGTTAACACGATAGAGTAATTACTTAATTATTTGTAAACTACAAAGAGGAACAGTCGGGCAATACATTTCACTGCATGTTGTACTGTGTATGATTATGTACGTGACAAATTTGAATTTTGAATTGGTTCCCACAGTATTGCAGACCTCTCCTTAAACAGAACAACATAGACACAGAATGACGTAGATACAGGTTTATTTCACCCCACTTAAACTGATTAGAATTTTAATTGGTTTGGGTTTTTTATTACAATGGAAGATAACACACTGAGAGAGAAAAAAAACACTATTAACATGTTATTGGAGTTTTGGTTCCTTTCCACTGTCGCCCTGTTGGCTTGCTTACTGTGAGACTGCTGACGTCTAACTTAGCTTAAAATTTTGTAAATTAGCTTAGGGTTTTGTAAATTGTTAATATTGCTTCTAGCGCTATGATATAATTACAGTCCAAAAGACTCTTCTATTTTGCTACTCTTTTTGTCTCAAATTGTCTCCCATTCTCCTTCATTGTGTCATTTTCAGGTATTTCTATTATATTTACATTTACATTTATTCATTTAGCAGACGCTTTTATCCAAAGCGACTTACAAGTGTGGAATACAACAAGCGAGTCAACCTGAAGAGGTTTGATTTCTGCTAACTAACCCTAATACTAAGTCAAAAAATTACTTTCCACTTTTCCACCTGTAGCTTTCTAAAGAATTTATTATTCACTGCACATTTCTGCTCTATCATGACTGTCTGCCTGACAGGGGTACTTCAGCATTTAAACTAAAATAATAACCATTCTGATGTTTCTGTAACATTTCAGAAATAAATTACATATGCTGCTAATGAAGTTTATTTCAGGTTTAGAATTTCATTGTTGAGTATTTCCTGACACAGGACAAAAAAGTCAAGGGATTATTATGCAGTTATTGTTTGATTTGAAGTTCATCAGCGATTTAAATGGACATATAGAGCTGTAGGTCCTAATACAGAGTTTGGAAAAATTTAAAACACTGTCTCAGGTGTATTACTTTAAAAACAAGACCCAGCCAAACTACTTGACAAGTGCTTGTGGAACTACTGTTATTGAACTTGTGTGTAGGAACTGCTTTTTTGTAGAAGTTCCCACTTCTTGCCCTGTTTGCACCGCAGGAACTGGGAACAGTTTAATTCTAGAAACTCCTTTTACAGGAACTAAATTAGCACCTACTTCAGAGAAGGGTCTAACCAAAGCTCTATAGGAACTACCAGTGGTATAAGTTTATGATGATTGACCCAACAGCACACACACATTATTCATATTTCACAAGCAGGTGGTAAGTTCTATCTTTCACAACTTCATGTTTTTAGGTGAATTTGTGCAGCTATAATGTACTACAGAACAGTACCATGTGTTTCTGTAATGACCATTCGCTATTAGCAAAACATTACCAAGGTGGCTACAGTATTACAATTGTCAATAATGAGAGAAAAAGAAAATTGTTTAGGGCAGATTTCTCTTTGCTTGTGTGAATCATGTGGCTATTTACACGATACTTGGCTATAGAAAAAGACTTCTGTATAGAAAGCACTTGGGATCTACTTTGTAACTAGTTGTTTCTATTCTTAAAAGGTTTTAATTATTTTATTGCGGTCATTCATTTAATAATGGGTTAAACAACATCGCTGTCAGTGGGCTTCAAAATTTCATAGTTTCTACTGTTCGTGCAAATGCAACCAGGAAAATGTACTAGGGGAACTTATGGTTCTCAGTGGATCGCCCTGTTTCTTGGTTCCTATAACTTGGTTCCTAGAACTACCCTGTGCAAAAGTGGCTTATGTAGGAGGTGTGGCTTTGCAGTAGTGTTGTCATGATACCAAAGAGAGCGCTTTGACGGAAGGGTGAGATCTTATACTTTCAAAGCTAGTCTGCTATTGGTAGCCTCTCTGAGCCTCTCTGAATTGCCCACCCTACCTTTTAATGCACAGAATGAAGAAATCTTTGAAATCGCTTTTCTTAGAGAGCTCAATGAATTTTTCTGTTGTAAAAGAAGCTGGTCTAACAGCTGACTACAGCTGACTACATCACTTTATTTCCATGCAGATGTCTCCAGATGCTGAGTTCTCAGTTCTGCACATGACATCAAACACAGTGTTTGGCCTCTCTACATCAACAGCCTCACTGCTTCATTTTCCATTTCCAATGTTATCAGGAAGCTGTTAGCAAAACTACATTCCCATTCATGCTTATTAAGTGCAGTTTAAAATCTCACCTGAAGATCAAAAAATTTACTGTAGCGCCTGAAGATTACCTCATTGCTGCCATCAGACCAGGAGACTTTAATGATGTAAACCTGCAGTAAAGAAAAACAGAAAACAACTGTTAACCCCCCAAAATGAATGGGCCCTTCAACTGTATTCTTTTGCATTAGCAAAGTACGACCAGGGCTGACCTTTTAATGAATTTAAGATCTCAACCTAGATATGTATCTAGTAGAACCTATTTACAGCAGAGGATGTGGACAGAGATAAAGCACAGCACATATGTGACAGACTGGGAACTATTATGGGATATTAAAATATGTGTGCAAATGCATTTTGTAAGACAAAGTTCACAGTCAGACACTGTTTCCGCTACAGTGAGGTGTGAATCTGGAATGCCCTGAGAAATAAAGAATGAGGACATCTTTAAACAGGCCAGCAGCTTTGGACAGGCACTTAATCTGTTGCCTCAACACGTCTTCTCAGCTGGTTCCTCACATGCTTACAGCGGAGGCTTCACAAAGCTCTGATGAAGTCAACAGCTCAGTCCTGAAGATACTGTGTGTGACAGCAGATTTGTAAAGTTCCTCAGGAGCCTGAAGATGAAACCACATAATGGAGGATGTCCTGCATGGTGCCTGATGGGGTCTTAAGGGGTTCTTTTCTCACTCGGTTCAATAACCTTATCTGATCACCCTCCTGGAGGTCTCTACTGAAGTTTGAACGTTAGCGGATTTGCACCATCAGCAATATTTTGTTTTTTAATTACATAAACCTGATAGCTTCATAATACATTAATTAAAATCCATATTAACTGGAAATTACAGTAATATAAATGCTGAACTGAATACACAACACATCACCCTCATGATGTCAAACTGTTTGCTGGATATCATGACATCTGACTGTAGGTCACACAAACCCAAACATCTTTGTCACTTATCAGTCTTATCCCTGTCTCAGTCTCAGTGCCTGCTCCCAGGTCGGTTCCAGTGCCTGCTCCCAGGTCGGTTCCTGCGGTGGTTCGTCCTGGCCATGTTCCGACGACGGGGCGTCCTCTAAGACCGGGCCCTCCAGCTTTGGGTCCCACGTCTCGGTTCCGGCTCCCACAACCTGTGGCTCCACCTGCTGGTCGTCCCCATCTGTGGCCAGCTTCTTCTACAATGCCTCTGCCGGCCTGGGCCGCTGCGCCAGGACCTGGTCCCTGGCCCCTGGGGTCCCGGGGATTCCCCACTGGGCCATCTGTCCAGGGTCCTCCTCCTGTTCTCCCACCGTTTAATCCTGTGTTTTTGAGTTCTGTTTTGAAACCTTTGTTGCTTAGTGTTCTCCCCGTCCTGTGTCATGTCTTGTTCCTGTCCTGTGTTGTCCTCCAGTCCCTGTGTCTGTCCGTAGTCTAATCTGTTCGGTCTGTCTTGTCTGCCTGTTTTGTCTTGGTCCTGTCTGCTGCCAGTCCTTGTTGCTCTGTCTGTTTGTTCTGGTCGGGTCAGTCTTGTCTGCCCGCCAGCCCTGTTTTGCTCTGGTCGGTCAGTCCTGCCCTGTCTGTCTGGTCTTGGTCCTGTCTTGTCCTGCTCGGTCCATCTGGCCTTTTGCCAGTTCGGTCCGTCTGTCTGCCTGGCTTATTCGCCTGGTCCGTCTGGTCGACCTGCCCTGTCTTGTCTGTCCGTCATGTCTTGCTCAGTCCGTCTGGCTGTTTGCCAGCTCGGACCATCTGGTCTGTCGATCGGTCGGCCTGGCGGGTTCACTGGGTTGGTCCTGCCTGTTTGTCTGCCTGCCCTGTCTGGTCAGACTGCCTGGTCTGTCCGACAGGGCTTCCTGCTTGGGCCGTCAGGGTTTCCTGCTCGGCCCTTCTTGTCATGTCTGTTCTGTCTTGTCGATCTGTCTGTCTCTGTGATCTGTTTTGTCTTGTGCATCCCTTTGGGGGGGGGTTATGTCAGGGTCCTGGCTTCCTGTCCTGGATCTTTCTAGATTATTTTGCCAGGATCCTGACATGCCCTGTGTGTTGTGTCAGAGCGTGTTGTTTTGATCCTGACTCCTCCTTGTCTTGGTTCTTGTTTCTTGGAGTCGGGATCTGAACACGCGCTCTGGGCCCTCGTCTCGTGTGGAAGCACATGGTCTCTGTTTTGTTTACATTCGCCATGTGCTCTCCGGTCACGCGTCTTGTCCCCGCCCCCTTGTTCTCTTGTCTCGTTTGCGCTGATGTTGCGCACCTGTTCCTCGTTTGTCCGTGTGTTATTTAATGCCCTCGTGTTTTCTGTCTCTTGTCGGTTCATTCCCGTTACTCAAGTCTTGTCTTGTTTCCCGCATCTCGTCCCTCGAGTCCTGTATCCAGTAGTCTTGTTTCCTGGTCACAGTGAGTCTTGTCTGGTCGTGATTTTGTCCCGCGTCTACCCTGTCTGTTTTTTCCCGTTTTTTTAGGTTTGTTTTTCTGAGCTCTTTTGTTCCAGTTCTATTTCTGTTTTTGCTCACGTTTTTCCCCCTCGTGGGTTGTTGTTTTGGTTTTATTAATAAAGAGAGATTTTTCAGTTTAATGCTGTCTGCGTCTGGGTTCGTTTTTCCATGTAACCTGACACTCTGGCTTTATTTTCTAGAAACAGGCATCAGTTGCTTTACTGTAACAAAAAAAACACAAAAACGCACATAGTATTTCATCAACAGCTGATTTCATCAATATGCTTCCATGAGTTATTAGATATGAATGAACTGAAGTCCACTTGAACTATCCTACATCAGGTTTACGAGCGAGTATATGGTCCACTGAAATACGACTGAAATACAAGTTCAGAAAACAGCTTTCCTACAAACCAAATGAACCCAACTGTGATGTCAAAGGGACTTTGGTGTGCACCAAATGTTCTAGTGCCCCTGAGACATAGAACCAGCTCCAAACTCCGGCCATCTGCTGCACTTCTACAACACACACAGACATGGACAAAACTAAAACATATGTGCTCCTCAGAGCTGTTCTCCTAAACAACACTGCCATCAAATTCAGGAATTCATTTTAAATGTTATGCATTATCTCTCAAACAATGTCAATGACACTCTGCGTCAGAGCTTTTTAACTCCGGGCTTTGAGGGCCACGGTCCTGCAGAGTTTAGCTCCAACCTACATTAAACACACCTGTAATTTATAAATTATACTGAAGACCTTGATCAGGTGAGCTTCACCCAGGGTTGGTTAAAAAACAGCCCGGATCTACATCTGACTAAATAAATCCAGAACTACTACAACATGTTCCTTCTTTGACATCATATGGCGTGTTACTTGCATTGCATGTGTCATCTTTGTTAAAAAGTTCATAAAAAACTAAACTCAAGTCATCTACATTCTACCCCATTCAGTTGTTCTTTGTCTTTGAAAGAAGAAAGATGCCCTGTGAGAGTAGAAATACTGTTTGTGTTTCCTATTTTAAGATTTGAGGCCTCACTCATGCCTGTAGTTACTTAGTAAATACCACAAAAGAATATACAAATGTATTTTCATATTCACAGCTGTTGCATGATTCAACAGGTCTATAACCTTAGAGTGTATCCAAACACCAGAGCAAAATCACATCGGGGGATTTTTAGATTTCCTGATTTTCAGCATCTACAGTCACAAACTGTTAGAATTTATGCCAGACACTAGCAAGCAGTCTGCCCTGTCCTTCTGTCTGTTTTCATAGACAGAAGGACAAGCTGAAAACTCTAAAAACATTGAGAGTTGTCAGCCTGTAATCTCTACAATGTATTCTTCTAAAAACATGTTCAGAACAAACAGACCAGGAGAATCTTAAAATGTTTGTCAGATATGGTAACCCATAATTGAAATGTGTCCTCTGCATTTAACCCATCACTGGGGAGGAGTGAACACTGCAAGCTGTGAACACACTCACCTGGAGCAGTGTGCAGCAACATGATACAGATACTAATAAATGTGCTGTTTTAAACCTGTTTTTACTTAAACATTTGAATCATTTCAAGATTCAGATGTTTAATTAAAAACAGTCTTAAAACAGCACATTCATTAGTATCTACAAAACACTAAGTCAAACACACAACACACTGTGATCTCATTTGGCTTTGTTGGACTGGAGAAGTCAAACCTTACTCTGCACTAACAGCTCTCAAGAACGTGGAGATGGGATTGGGGTGTCCAGGACTTTTAAGGGTGTGGTGAAAGGACAAAAGACCTTGAAAACCATGGAGGTGTCACAACAGCTTGATACAGTTCTCAGTACACAACATTTACCAGTATTAAAACGGCATTCAAAAATGTACACACACTAACACATGATGTATATCACTGTATATCATGTGTATCAGATGTATGTTTGGTCTCTGAGAGACTCACGAGAGTCTACACATCTGTTGTATTTCTGCAGATGTGGAAACATCTGGAATGAGATGTTTAGGCCCTAACAGCAGGACAGAAGACATACAGCCCACTGCTGTGAATGAGTCTGTAAAACTCACAAAAAGACACAAAGTAACAAAAATGAGAGAAATACAAACTCTTCTGCTGTAACACGAGCCTACTCTGAAGAGATCTCATCGTCCGCCTCTTTGTTCACAAGCACAGAAAACACTTTCACGGTGAGAAAAACACTCCGGAAACGTCTTTAAAGAGCCGATGATGATAAACTTACATAATGTTTGTTGGGGTTTCGTCTCTTCTGCACGTCTTGAACTGTGACTTCTTGTACATTCCGCCGTGGCATGTTACAATTATTTCAATGTACAACAACAGACACAAAATAACCTTCAGATCCACCGCGGCAAACCTGAGCAACTTTAGTTGTGTTGTCTTTGTTTCTGCGGCTCTACAGTCCACGTCTGGTTTGCTGCGCTGTGAGTTTCCAGCTTGTCTGCTCACCGGCTGCGAAACCATTAAAGCCACAATCCTACAAAGAAGACTACGCTCATGAATATTAATTAAGTTCCCTTAGTAGGCCTTACTGATTGGCCAAAAGGTAGAAATTGCCATTTTTATCCAAGAAAAAGCACAGAGATAGGTCGTCATTTGTGTCCTCATGGTATTTTACTATTTTTCAATTATAATGTGAATAAAATGAGAAACTATGAAACTCTATTTTAAAATATCTTCGTTATTTAAAACAAATATAATTTTTAAAAGATTTAATCTATCTATCTATCTATCTATCTATCTATCTATCTATCTATCTATCTATCTATCTATCTAACTGTGTGACAGTAGAATAACTAGCAAGGTCATATTCCACCACTTCATTATGCTTTTAAAAGATGTTGCATATAATTATGTTGCGCGCATTTTTCTTTTCAATCTCTTTAAATAAAACGAGTAAAAGACGCATCACAAATGGTTAACTACAACTGCAAATGCAGGGTTGATTAAATTATTAGTCAAGTTTCTGTCTCTCCTAAGACATTAGCACTTGTTAGGTTGTTATTAGCTGATAAAGTGGCAAAACGAATGCTATAATCCTCAGTTGTTGTACGAGAGGATGTAATGTCATATCAGCTGTCTGTGTGGTTCTGTACAGTTGAATTTTCTAATGTCATTTTTCTGTTGGCCTTTTAATTTAATGCCATGATAAATGAATGGTAAAAAAAATTGGGTTTTTTTTATAATTCACACATGATAATGACAAATAACGGTGTGATAATGCTACTTTGTCGTTATAAACAGTTGTAAAATATATACTCTTATTAAATAGAAGCACATTTAAGGGCAGGCAACAAAAATTATCCTTTAGATTAGTGCTGCCATCTTGTGGTGCCTTATTTACCTGAAATAATGTTGTTCTATTTAAACATATTAGTGATGATTGCGAAGCAAAGCATCACTATTACTATCCTGCACACAGTTGAAGATAAAATTATTAGCCCCTCTATGAAATTTCAATTCTTTTCCAAATATTTCCCAAGTAATATTTAACAGAGTAATAGAATTTTATCACTGTATTTCATATTATATTTTCCCTATAAAGAAAGCCTTATTTCTTTTAATTTGCCTGGAATAAAAGATTTATTTAACAAAAAATAAAAAACTGCTAAGGTCAATATTATTATCCCCCTTAAGAAATGATCTGTTTGATTGGCGGTGGTAGTATAATGTGGGGATGTTTTAGTGCGTTTGGAACTGGGAATCTCGTCAGGGTCGAAGGAAACATGAAAAAGGAATACTACAAGAGGATTTTGAAAGACAAACTCAGACAGTCTGCAACAAACTTGGTTTGGATCGACATTTTGTCTTCCAGCATGATAGTGACCCAAAGCATACCTCACTTCTGGTATAGAACTGCCTCCAAATGAGTGACCCTCCTTGACTGGCCTGCACAGAGCCCAGAACTGAATCCAATAGAAAATCTGTGGGGCACACTGAAGACCAGAGTCCATGCCAGGAGACCAACAAATCTGGAGGAACTTGAGAGAATGGGCTGCTATTTGCTAAGGAGGAATGGGCTGCTATTTGCTAAGGAGGAATGGGCTGCTACTTCTCAGGAGACATGCCTGAAACTTATTGAGAACTACAACTAATGACTAAAGGCTGTTGTGAAGCAAAAGGAAATGCTATTGACTATTAACATCAGAGGGCTAATAATTTTTACCTGTAGACCTTTTTTTATTCTGGTTATAATTATGTTTCTATTTGTTTTACAAACACTCCAAGTTTTAACTATTATGTTTAGAAATGCTGTGTTGAAAAAACTTCATTAAACAGCACTTGGGAATTATTTGAAAAATAATAAAATATTTCATAGCAGGCAAATAATTTTGTCTTCAACTGTACTTCTTTTTCAGGACAAATCTTCAGGACATAAATCGACCCGCATGGTTTGTTGTAGACCCATGAATGAGGTGTCAAGTTGACCAGCTTATCAACTCATATCGCTCGGCTTAGTAAGCAGCAACAAATGGTGACATTTCAATTTCATAGCCATGCCCTAGCAACCAGTTTCAGTACCCTAGCAACCATCCCATTGACTTTCATGTAGAAAGGTGAGAGGCATCAGAGCATCGTAGACAAGTGGGTGGCCTCTTTTGACTCAGACTGCCAAGTAGTCTTTAATTATTACTGTCCATGGAAACTGTCCAGCCATTCTATAGCAAACATTTATAGCATCCTAACAACCATCATGAATTAGCTATATATCAGTACCAGAACATCATAGAGACATGTGAGTTGGCTCTTTTTATTCACACACTCATCCGTCTTTTGGTTTTACCCTGTTAACTGTCTAGCTACACCCTAGCAACCATTTACTCTACCCTTGATATCATATAATAAATGAATAAGCCATATCTCTGCATTAGACCACTGTAGAGATGTGGGTGGGCTTATCTGACTCAGGCGGTCAGTGGGCTTTAGGTAATGGCCAGGTAATGAACTTCCTGACCACACCCTAGCAACCATTTAGATTACCCTACCAACCTCTAATATCATGAATAAGCCATATATTTGTATATCTATCATGCAAAATCATGATAACATCATGCTAAGTGATGCTAACATCATGCTAAGTGATGCTAGCATCATGCCATTTCATGCTAAATCATGCTCGCATCATGTTAAAACATTGTTTAAATATTCCTGAGTTTTACCACGGCAAGCACCACTCATATTTTCTTCAGAAAAATCTAGTATCTGTATCTAGTTATTAATATTCCAAGACTAAAACTTCTGACTCTGTCATCACAAAGTTTTGGCCAATGTAAGTCTATGGAAGTTTTTTAGTATCAGTAATGATAATTGATGCTAAAACATGCTAGCATTCTTAAAACATGCTAGCATCATGCTAAAACAGACTAACATCATGTTAATTTATGCTAAAATTTACTAGCATTATGTTAAAAAAATCTTAGAATATGTTAAAATGTTAACAATATACCAAAACATGTTAACAGAGTTACCATCGTGTTACAGAATGTCAGAGCTAAAGTATTTTAAACCATTATACATATTTCAGGCCAGGTTTTTTCAAGCCAACATAAAGTTTGTCCTCAAACTTTACCATCTACTTATACATTACAAGCATTGTTTGTTCTGCCTATATTTTGTGGTTTTGCAGAAAGATACATACATGGACATTAGTGTAGATGTTGGGCAGGTGGGCTGTGCATCTATTCTGCAACATAAACCCCAATGTAAGTGGTGTGAATGCATTATTTACATTATTTTATCATACTTATCACGTTTATGAGACTTGATGAGTACAGTGTCATGGTCTCTTCTGATATCCTCTGCACTTTGAGGGACCTCTTTAGCCATACTCAATACCTTGGTGTAACAGGTAAGTGGTATGGCTGAGCCCATGCCACAGGCATCAGAACCAGCAATATGTATGCAAACATTCTGACTGTTTACTGAACATCTCCGCTCTAAGAACTGATTTTTTACACCTTCACACTGCTTTATACTACTGCAGATGTTTATATTAAAAATGACATGACATATTAATTAATTATAGTGAATTAACTTGTGTTTGTTCATCCAAACTGTGACGAAATTGTAAGATGCTACAATGTTAACTATGTATGTCAGAGACACAATGAGGGAGAACCCAACTGCAGATAAGCTTTAAACAAAAACTCCCACAAGGGGGAAAACAAGAACCAAAGCAAAACTTCTGATCACAAGATCAAAACAGGACTAGAATAAACAAATATAAAGTTGGGTTTAAAAACATGAAATGAGGCAGACTTCTCAGAACAAGGAACAAGAAACAAGATACAATATACCAGCACCAGACAGCAAACACAAGGGCATTAAATAAGACAAAAAACAAGGCAGGTAATGAGGGCAGACAGGTGGGGGAATGAACCGATGACAGGAGAATAACGAAGAAACGAGAGGGCGGGTCATGACATGTGACAGGAGAGTACAAAGGCACAAAGTAAACAAACAATGGCCATGTGCTTCCACAGATCACAAAGACACAGAGCATGAGTCTAGATCCTGACTCCAAGAAACACGAACCAAGACTAGGACTGAGTCAGGATCCAAACATCATACTCTGACACAAAACACGGGATGTCAGGATCCTGGCAAGAGAACTAGAAAAAACCCAAGACAGGAAGCCAGCACCCTGACATAACCCCCCCTCTGTCCCCCTCTGTCAACCATGACAATATAAAGAACTGTTCTGACTCAGGAATGCATTAATATAATTTTTTTCTCCGTGAGGTTCATAGGTTTCAAATGAACTAATAGCAGAAAAGAAACAAATGCAATTTTTTATTGGAGTCAAGTGTTTCAGTTCAGGAGATTGAAGGTCATCCGCGAGCCACCCAGGGACCTCAAGGCTGCCATCGACCTGGCGGTCCACGTTGAGGCCCCGTCGAGCGGCTCGTCCGTCCTGGAGACTGGAGGGGCAACGCGCCCTGCCCGCTCCAGAAGCCCACGCCACTGACCCTGAACCTATGCAGCTGGGGGGTATCCCCCCTGCATAGCTGAAGCTCACCCCTCATCACCCAGCACAGCTGAAGCTCACCCCTCATCAGAAGCAACAACGCCTGGTTCAGGGCCTCTGTTTCTACTGTGGTCGGTCGGGCCACTTCGTCAGCTCCTGTCCTTTAAAAGACAAAGCCCATCGGTAGAGCGGAGAGTACTGATGGGCGGGGCTTGCAGAACCTCTTCGTCTTCCCTATTAATGTTAGACATTTGTGTTGTCTTCCAGGGCTCCTCCGTTCCGGCGCAGACTCTCCTGGATTCCGGCGCAGAGGGCAACTTCATGGATGCTCGGTTCGCCGCCAGGTGGGGCATTCCTTCGGTCCCCCTCCCTAAGCCCCTTCCCGCCTGGTCCCTGGCGGACTGCCCCCTCGCTGCCATCACCCACTCCTCTCCCCCTGTGAGTGTGATCGTCTCCGGCAACCACCGTAAGGAGATTGTGCTGCTGCTTGTAGAATCCCCCAACATCCCCGTAATTTTGGGCCTTCCTTGGCTGCAGCAGCACAATCCCCACGTTGATTAGGTGAGACGGTCCATTGTGGCTTGGAGTCCGTCCTGTCTGGCGACATGTCTGGGTGCTGCCTCTCCACCTGCTTCTGTCTCTGTTTCTCCTGTTTTGCAGGTCGAGGCAACAGCTCAGGGCGTTTCAGCTCAGGGCGTCAGGCCTGACCCTGCCAAGGTTAAGGCCGTCGCAGACTGGCCCGTTCCTGACTCCCGCAAGGCGCTGCAGCGGTTCCTGGGGTTCGCCAACTTTTACCAGCGATTTGTCCGGGATTTCAGCACTGTAGCTGCCCCCCTCAAGGCTCTCACCTCCACCAAGCGCTTGTTCGGTTGGAATCTTCAGGCTCAGGAGGCCTTTGATAAACTTAAGTCCCGTTTTGTCTCAGCTCCTGTCCTTTGTTTTTTCAGATTCCGAGCGGCAGTTCATTGTGGAGGTTGACACCTCTGAAGTAGGAGTTGGTGCCATTCTGTCCCAACGGTCCGGCAGTGATGGGAAGGTTCACCCGTGTGCCTTCATCTCCCATCAGCTGAGCCCTGCAGAACGCAATTACGACGTCGGCAACAGGGAGCTCTTGGCGGTAAAGTTGGCTTTGGAGGAGTTGCGTCACTGGTTGGAGGGAGCAGTGCAGCCCCTCTTGGTCTGAATGGACCACAAGAACCTGGAATACATCCATTCAGCCAACAGGTTGAGCTCACGCCAGGCCCGCTGGGCACTCTTCTTTGGGCGTTTCAACTTCGTTCTCTCCTACTGGCCCGGCGCCAACCAGGACCTCGAAAGAACTCTCCGCTGCCTGACATCGCAGAATCTGAGTTCCTGGTGCCACCAGCTCTCTTGGGCGGAGTACGCCCATAACGACATCCCTGTCGCTTCCACTGGTTTGTCCCCATTTGAGTCTTCTATTGGTTATGTCCCCCCTCTGTTTCCCGCCCAGGAACCCTAGGCTGTGGTACCGTCAGCCCTAGCCTTCGTCAGGCGCTGTAGGCGCACCTGGCAGAGGGTTAGGGGGGTCTTGGCCCAGACCTCAAGGCATACCAAAGCAGCCGCCAACCGCCACCGCACCCCTCAACCCGTGTACGTCTGCAGTCAACGTGTATGGCTGTCCACCAAAGACCTGCCTCTCCGGGTGCCCTCTCGTAAGCTGGCGCCCAGGTTTATTGGACCATACCGGATCGCCAAGGTACTGAGCCCGGTGGCGATCAGGCTCCATCTGCCCCCTTCCCTTGGTCGGGTTCATCCTGTTTTTCATGTATCCAGGATCAAGCCTGTGCAGTCTTCCCCTCTGCACCCCCCCGCCTCTACTCCTATTCCTCCACCCCCGTGTCTTCTGGATGGCTCGCCGATTTACACCGTCTGGCGAATTCTAGATGCTCGCCGTACTGTCAGGACCTCGGTGTGATCACCCAGCTTGTTTTGTTTTCTGTCGGGGCGCGTGGCATTGTTTTGGCGGTGCGCCACGTGCTCCGGTGTCCGCGTTCTCCCCCGCCCTCCTTGTTACCCTGTTCCCTCATTATCTCCCTCACCTGTTCCCCGTTGATTTCGCTCCCTTTATATTTCCCCTCTCGTGGTGCGTCCCTTGTCAGATCGTCTCGGTTCATATCGCTACTGACCCAATCTCGTCTTTTGTCTGAGACCCAAGCCGTGTGTTGTTGTTGTTTCGCCCTGTGCCCTGTTTTCTTTCACAGATTGCTGTTCGGTCCTCCTCACCATCTTCCTCTCTCTCTTCCCCCCCGGACTACGCAGTGCCGCTCCCGCTTCACTGCCCGTCCACCGCCCAGCCTCCCTTCTGCTCCGCCCATCACCCTCCCGGTTCCCGCTGCCCCGCTCTCTCCCCTTCCCCCACCTGCGTCGGAGCCGCCCTGCATTTGTATCTGTTAACTTACCTGCATTGTTTGACTTTCTCTGTTTGTGAAATAAACGGTTAACTGCTATTGGATCCTTGTCGTGTTCCTGACATAATAACAACAATAAAGTTGTCTTCAGATCTGAAATTCAGGGAGGTAAACAGAGCTTATACATGCATGTGGGAAGCTGGACAGTTTATTAAGAAATAAAGAGCTTCATTGATGTTATATACAGCCTTTATATGTTATATTGCGGCCCTTATATTTCATGTGATTGATCATATTCAGTCAGTTTTTGATTAACTAGTAGGGTGCAAGTACAGTAAATATCAGCTGATACAGCAAGTGTAAGTGTAAACGCCATCTAAAATCAAGAAAACTTTGTCAAGACAGACAAAAAGACAAATATACACAGATGCATAACTAGATAAATAGTTATCCATAAACAGACAAATGTACACGATTGAAAGTATTCAGTTTCCGCCCTTTAGCACTAGAGGGCAGAACCACGGAAGTTTATTCTGTTTATTCTGAGTTTGACCTTCCTCACTGAGAACAGAATAACGTTCAGATTTCCTCCTGAACAGAAAACAGTTGTATAATAAAATGCACATTGTGGTTCATTGTGGTATGTGACATCAAATGTGTACTATTTGTTTGTTTAGGCACTGGTGTAAGGTGCACTTATAAATGCTAGTTTAGCTATAAAAGAGCTGTGTGTGCACAGAGCATCTAATCTTGTGAAGGGCTCTGCTGTGCCAAGACTGTAATGGTGCTTTGGCTTGAATCTGAGAGATTCTATCACTCTTACTGACTAAACAGCTTTTCACTGACAAAAACTGATGACCCAGAGCAAATTCATTACTGCCTAATGTGACTCTATAAAGAAAATACATAAAAATCCCCATGACCTTGATTTCATCTTGACCTTAACAAAATTATTTATGTCTTTTTCATTTGTTTAAAATGCTTGCAGTTGATGTGCTAAATGTAAAGTTTATGTTTTGGTTTTATATATTTTTGAATTTTTAGCAAAAGTTTTTTTTAATGATTTGATAATGTCAAAGTTTTTTGTCTTGTTTTCAAATTCAAATTATTTTCTTGGGTTCATTTGACAACCTGTGAAATGTGATAAATATTAACACATTCACAGGGTCTACAGATGTCCCTCTGTGATTTTCCTTGTGTCATTTTTATGGGCACATGACAACAGAAGGGCTTTTTGCATAATGGTTATATCATACGCCCTTTAATTTGCTAAGCTAAGTTTTAAAGGTTTTTAAGTGTTTACAATATTTAAGAATATTTTTTGCAAATACAGGTACAGAAAAAAGGGGAAATACATGATGATAATCGATGAGAAACAAATAAATAAATACAACAATCATACCATACAATAAAGACATTAATAATGAAAAACAATTAATAACTGTCCATCATATTATTTTGTTTGTAAATTAGTTTGATTCCATATCAAGACTTCCTAAATACAAGTTTATTTGGTTACTGGTCTGGTTATAAACATATAAACACAGTGTGGACTGTTTCCTCGTTATGATGATCTCCACACAGACGCATCATCATCCAGTTCATTTCTCTCACTCCTCATACACACACTGATCTCAGATCATACGGTCTCCACTGTCGGCTGGTAACCTGACAGTCTCGGCTGATGTCTGATGTCTGATGTCTGTACTGCACAGGTTTTCTCTCTCTGTACTGTATGCTGTAATTCATGTACAGCAGCAGCAGACGCGCGTATCATCAGCATTGCGGTGCGGGACTGTAGAAGTTGTGCGGGACGGTCACCTCTAAACTGCGCCAAGATCAGCGCATTACTTCTGTGATCGGTGTTTATTCCTGATCGTTCAGCTCATCCATAAAATCCGGTAGGTGTGTGTGTTTGTTATTCTTTAGCACGTTATGTTAAACTACAGAGATCAGCTACAGGTGTACAGTGTATCTAAACATATGAGACTTTGTGCTGTTGAACCAACAAAAAATTTCACACTGTCTGTTGTTTACTTTATGTGCCTGCTCAGCTTGTTTGTTTTGGTCACATTTACCATTACAATGGTGATGTTAATTACAAAGTAACAACAGAAGTACATATTACCAATTAATTCATATTAATTACACATTGTTATTTCCTTTGTAAATTGTTATACTATATGGAATATATCGGGGCTAGTCTAGTGAATTTGGTTAGGTTTATTTTTGAAAGTCATTTCTTTGTTTGTCTTTATTTTTAAAGTCATTGTGAGAACTTTATGTGACAACTAGCCCCAATCTCCCTTACATAATACATTTGACATAAAGACCGCAAACTAAAACATACACAAGATTCTTTCAATTCAATTTACAGCTCTTTTGAATTGATGTACTGTAAGACAATAACTATACATAACCGCTGTTGACATTGAGTTCATTTTCATGTGTACTGTCACAGGTCAGTCTACTGGAGAGGTTTATACCCCCAGTAAACAACACAGAGATGGGTTCATTTTAAATCAGAGAAAGCCTTTTAAGACAGCATGGGATTAGGACAGTCCACTCAGACATCAGCCGATGATGATACAGCTGAGGGTAAGAAACAAACAAACAAACAACCTGAGTCAAATAAGCCCATCCACATGCCTCAAGAATGTTCTAATGCTGAGGAATGGCTTACTCATTTAATTGCACAGTTGCTAGGGTACTATAAATGGTTGCTAGGGTGTAGCTAGACAGTTAACAGGTTAAAACTAGTGGACCGGATATGTGTCTGAATCAAAAGAGCCAACTCCCATGTTTCTGTGATGTTCTGGTGCTGAAATATGGCATGCAGTATGCAGCTGATAGGTTGCCCTAATTGATTGCTAGGGCATGGCTGGACAGTTTATATTGTGATAATGTAAGATTGCTTGCCAGTTTAAATCAATGGAGGTCACCCATTTGTCTCTAGATGTTTTGATATTTGAAGTCAATGGGGTCTTTAGGGTACTGTAACTGATTGCTAGGGCATGGTCATGAAGTTGAAATGTCACCATTTGTTGCTGCTTACTAAGCCAAGCAATATGAGCCCACCCCCAAGTCTTTACGCCATTCTGATGCGGAACTATGACATCACAAAGTCTATGAAATAAAATCACTGTCAAAAATAATTGTACGTAATTTTAAACACTTGTGTGTAATTTAATTTACTTGTGACTATGACAGTTTACAAACACAAGGCTTGTTTTTACAACAGCTTTGTAACACACACGACATGCGAATTTCGACCATGAAGTGTGGTGTATGAAATGACTGTCAAAAATACGTCATCAAGGTCACAGGCATTACTAAGTGTGCATGCGCCCACCACTGTTTTAAACCACTGAATGCTGAATGTCCAAGCTGCATTATTGAACAGAATTATAATCAAATAGTAAAAAAAAATGAAGCTAGAAAACGTTACATTAAAATTTTTTAAAGAAAAACGTCATCGGTTCTTTACATCTTGAAACTGACCACAGTGTGCCATATCCAGTCGTAAATGTTTAGTTTGTTGTTTCCTCTGTTCCACCTTTCGCTTTCGCCTTTTTTATCTGCTTAAAAAAGCCATTTCTCCAAAGCAAGCCCACATTCCTTTTTATTGCGAAGCTCATAAATCTGTGCAGGTAGCTCTAAAATCTACAGCCCAGATTTTAATATAACTTCTCAATATACTGTGTTTGTGTGTATGACCTTCCCAAGTATTGCAATAGCAACAGTCAATTAGCCCATTTTACTAGGCTATCTTAGCTACCTTAATATTACATAACTACTACAGTTATGTAATATTTGCGTATACATCAGTGTTAGTATAGATTTTTACATTTCCTGAAGAAAATGTTTGAATGGATCCCTAAATGCTTTTGAGCTGACTCATTAGGTCATCATAGATCTGGCATAGTGTGTAAATCCTTCTTCCGAAACATGGTTGGAAACCACTGATCTAGAGTTGTCTTGAAAGTTGAGAGAGAACATGTTTAAGATAGTCTGACATTGTCAGGCAACATTTTGAATTACTGCAGCCCTGTTGTTCTTCACCCTATGTATGGTACAACACACATGATGGGGCATTTACTATTAAGGACACAGCATAACTCCACTGAAGTTCATTTTAGAAAAGGTCTCAGCATTCTTTGAGTGGCTGACCCAGATCATCTGTCAACATTCAACAGATTCATTATATACTGAATGAAACACAACCTCAAAATATTACCTGTCCTTACGTTTGAAAACATATCCATTTTAGAATTAATTTATCAATCATTAGAATTTTAACACAAATGTAACACTTGACGATACATCACTTAAAAACAACATCTTAGATATATTTATATAATTATATATAATTGCATGGATTATATATTACACATAAATTACATTGAGCTATGCACTTTTAAAAGAAACATGACTGCATGTCGTGACAAAAGTATATTTCATTTGAAAAGTATATACACCAATGTTTCCATACTTTCTGTAATTACTGTCAGATTTTTATGAAAACATTAAAAAAATAAGGCACTATCAGAGTCGTTCTTCATCCGGAAGGTTTTGTTTCATATTTCACGAGCTGATAGGGTAACAGTTTCACAGGCCTAGGTGAGTTTTATAACTTTGAGTAAATGTACTTATATTTTCTGTGTTATAACCATCTACACAACACTCTGAATCTACACAAAGGAAATTGTTTTGGCAAAATGGCTGCTGCATGAATTAGCTGCATGTGTAATGTGCAATATAATGTTTTTGTGGTCAGATTTTGTCAATGTGGAGCTGACAGACAGTCTGAAACCATCCTGTACTTTTGATTCATGCACACACTCATACTTGTATATGTGGCTCTCTTTCTGTCACTCACTTGACAGACTCAACTCACTTGTTGTGTTGATGTAGTGACATTAAGGGCTCAACCTTGGGAGACTACTCACTCTGCTTTCGAAAAAGCCAATAAGAATTGGTTTAAAAAAAACACCAATAAGAATTGGGGAGTGGGGTTTATATAGAGGGTAAATGGGAAACAGATGAGCAGGAAGTAATCAATTCCAGGTATGGGGCAGTATGGGAAATGTAGTCCAAAACACAGCTAATACTCTGGAGATGGTTCCCTCTGGTGGCGCGGAGGAGGTGGAGCAGGGACCTTCTCCATAACAGTTCTTCCGGGCTGACCTGTGTATGCTCTTCACCTGCGTCACTCTGCCTGCCTGCAGTTGGATTCTATGGTGCAGATCTGCGGTCTCCCTCCGTGAGTGCAGAGAATTCCTGCTTTAATGACAGTTAAAAAAGCAAATTTCCCTTTAGGGATCAGAACTCACAGATGGCGTCTTTTTAAAACAAGAGCCACTTTGGACGCTGTCTGTGCTTTTCTTCTGTTGCATAACTGTATAATGACACAGCAGCAAACACTTGGGTAAGCGATATGAGAATCTCAATGAAAGCATTTTGTCAGGTTAAAAATATAATAAACCCCATGGACCACCCATTGCCCCTCACGCTTGTCCTAACTGTTGAGAGTTTTGGAAGCCTTTTTTCCAACTCTTCAGTATGGGAAGCTTTATGCCTTATCAGTGCGTTGGAATGTTATGGACTCAGTGACGACTTGTTTCAGGCACGCTGTGTTTGCCATCAGCTATGCCACTTAAGTCCATAACATGATTCAACTGACATTTAGAATAAGGACTCCAACTGTCACTACATTGTAGAGGATTAATATTGAGGTTTGTTTACAAATAAAGCATTCTCCATCAAAAATGTAATTTATTTTTTTTAAACAAGTTGTCTCAACATTAATGTACATCTTTCTATTGTCCACCATTTCCTGTTTTAGGGAAACAAATATTTTTCCAAAAGGGAAATATTAATAACTGATTAGGATCAATTATAAGTATTTGGATCAATAAATGATTTGGGGAAATCTTGATCAATGTGATTGATCTAACACATCTTATAGAGCATATAGCAAGGTTCAGCACGAATAGGGACTCCAGATTATGTGACACGAGCCACCACAACATCATGTGTGATACAAACAAGACATTATTAACTAAACTAAACACATACTAACATACATATACTCTAACATACACAAACACACAACACACATTCAGTTTAGCATTAAAAGAGGTTTCTTAATTCCAACATACCTCAGTGAAAAGGGCTAATGATAGTTAATGCATTAGTTACTAAGATTATGATACTTGAATGTATTCCACATTGAAAGAAAGTGTTCTGATGCAGTTACAGTAGTTGGAGCTACAGTTGATCTTCACTGGATGTTGTATTGATGAGAGAGAGAACCACTTTAATGCAGAGGTCTTTGATGAATGGAAAAGCGGTAGCCTGGCACAAGCTTAGAGGTCTGCTGAAGACTTCTTCTAGCTCAGCATCCTCATCCTGATGAAAGTCCCCAATAGTCTCAAAAAAGAAATGCTGTTCTATGCACTGCTGTAGTCACCAGGGGTTCTGCTTCTGGGTGTTAATTGCAGTTTGGGGGTGGTTCTACAGACACTCCAGAGCATAGAGTTAGTTTGCTGGATGAAGTTGTGTACTTATATGTAGTTATATTAATGAAATATAAATAGTTATTGTGTATCTGATCAATCTCAGGCACTACAACATCGACACAATGTAGAGTAAATGTCAGAAAGGGAACATCTTGGTTACATCGGCTTGCATAAGAAGCAGAGTGATTGGTCTTCCAAGGTTGAAGCCTGAACATTTGTTCCCTTAATTAGGGAATGGAAGTTATGGGTGTAACCAAGATGTTTCTTCCATCATGCACCTATGAGAGAGTTTTCAGAGATGTGCAGACATAAAATAATTTACACTTTAGATGCTCTTAATACATTGAACATTATATTTTAATCCTGAACCAGATAAAAGCTTGTTATAAGAAAGTTTGTGTCATGTTTGTGTGCAGTATCCATCAGACAATCTGAGGCCATAACTGATTTAGCTGATGGTCTGTTTTTTGCTGATCTTTGACACAGTAGTGAATGTCAGACTGGGGTTCTCTGCTTTCTGGATACGTTAACTGCAGATTCAGGCAGACAGCTGAGAGCAGAGGGACACGGTTCATCCTCAGGTCACGATGAGTTTGTCTGCATTTGATGAGGAGTGAGTTTATGTGTTCAGTCAGCAAAAAGTTCTTTTTGTTTAACCCAGACACAAAATGAATAAATGTTGTGAATGTCATCTCTGTTTGAATTTAAAACAAATTCTGAAGTCAATCTGCTGTCAGCTTGTTTTATTCACAATTCAGCAGCAGAGTAATTGTCTTTGGGCAAAGATGTAAACTGTTTTTTCTTCTTGTATACTGCAGTCTCTGTAAAATTGGCCAATATACTATTATCATACAAACTGGGGTTAGGGATCCATCCATCCATCTAGCAACTGCTTCTATATGCTAGTAACCACCCAGAAAACCACATTGAAATTGGGTATTGCTGTATTGCTCTAGACAGCATACAGAAAACCTAGCACACAACCACACATAACGCTCTAGTAACACCCTAGCAACCACTCAGAAACCCATAGGTACCACCTAGCAATTACTCAGAACCGATTTGATTGTTTGATCTTAAAACCTGTAAAGTCTCTGAATTCTGATGTTTAAAATCGTTGTAAACTTACTAATAAATCTGTGGACTAGTAAAATTACTAGTAAAAGTACTTAATAAAAAAACTAAAAAAAAATACACACCTGGCATCAAAGTTGCCCAGCAACTGAAAAATATCCTGTAGTTTAATTAATAATTTTATAATTAATAATAATGATTAATTAACAATTTAATTAATAATAATTGGCTTTTAAGATTATTATTATAATTACAAAATTTATTATAAATATTATTTACAATTTTTAAATATTCATGCCTTTCATCATGTTGTTGGTGCTGCTATTGTGTAAAGCAGTAGACCACCAAAGCCTCTTCTTTTCAATGATCTCCGAGTAAGGGGCTTTTTGTTTTGCCAAATATCTGCATTAATGCTAATTGGTTGGTTGTCTCTCCACAGTCAACTTTGACCACTTTCAGATCCTGAGGGCCATTGGAAAAGGCAGTTTTGGGAAGGTAAGTTGCTGTGTATTAATAGAAACAGTTATAATTAAATTATAAGTTTTAGTATCAAAGGCAAAGTAAATCTTCAGTGACCTTCTTTGATGGTGCTGTAGATCAACACATAACTTAAGAGATTCAATTAACAGACTCAATATTAAATGTGCTGGCTGACACTGAAAGTTTGAATTCTGTTTCAAGCTGTTTCTAGCTGACATAAGGCAGTAGTGGCCTGATGGTTAGAGAGTCTGACTTGTAAATAAAAGGTTGCGGGTTGATTTCCCACAGCTTGCAGGAAACGACTGAGGTGCCCTTGAACAAGGGACATTTCCCTCGTTCAAGGTACCTTTCCCCCAGTTTTCCCCAACATATACAGCATACATATGTTGTAATAAATATTAAGAGAATAGAAAATAAAGAAAGTGAATAATCATTAAAATAATGTTAGGGTTAATAATGTTACTATAAATGTTAACATAATGAATAAAATTCCTTCATACCGAATAAAATAAAAAGAGTCACGTGCCATGATCTCAATCAGAGCTGATAACAGGCCTTTCATGAAATATTTAAAAAATAAGTTAAAACTGTTTTGGAAAATTATTTTAAATATTCCAAACAGTGAGAACATAATGATAACCGTCTTCTATTTTGTAGGTATGCATTGTTCAGAAGAAGGACACAAAGAAAATGTATGCCATGAAGTATATGAACAAACTAAAGTGTGTGGAGCGCAATGAAGTGCGAAATGTCTTTAAAGAGCTTCAGATCATGCAGAACCTTGAACACCCTTTCCTGGTGAACTTCTGGTGAGTGTCTGATTGTGTGATTCATTCAGGTAGCCAAAGAGCTGTGTCATATACCGTATCAGAACACTTCAATAATAAGTAGAATACATTCAATAAGCAACAGTCATTCATGCCCATTGGTTTGCATGTTCATTCATAACAAGGAAAACATTTATGCTACGTACACAGTCCTTATTTCTTAAACATACTACTGCCTGGATGGCACGAAATACATTCTGAATAGAGAGAAATGGGAGTTAAAGACCACTGCTATGGAGTACATTAATCGCTGTACATATGCTGCGTGTCTGTGGCATAATAAACTAACTAGTTTTGGACCATTTTAACAAGCCAAGTCTAAAGAAGCTAAAGCTATCAATCACTGTCTATGTATGTCAGGGTCCTGGCTTTCTTGTCATGGGTTTTTTTCTAAATTCTCTTGCCAGGATCCTGACAGCCCTGTGTTTTGCGTCAGAGCATGATACATGTTTGGATCCTGACTCTATTCTAGTCTTGGTTCTTAGGGTCAGGATCTAGACTCTGTGTCTTTTGTGATCTGTGGAAGGACATGGCCATTGTTTGTTTACTTTGTGCCATGTGCTCTCCTGCCTTGAGTCTTGACCCCACCCTCTTGTTTCCTTGTTAATAATTTCATCAGTAGTTTATTCCCCTCACAAATTACCTGCCTTGTTGCTTCCCTTATTTAATGCCCTTGGTGTATTGTTACTTGTTTGATGTTGTTTAGTCAAGTTTAGTATACTGCATTGTGTCTTGTTTTGGTTTTAGTTTTTCTCTAGTCTTGTTTCGGTTTTCTTGTTTTGAGTATTGAAAACAAGAAAATACTTGTTTTAAATACTCAAAAACATTTTTGTTAAAGCTGTTCTGTGACTGGGTTCTTTCCTAACCGTTCATGACAATGTGGGCAGTAATTAATTAATTAAAAGGTATTTTTTTTTATTGTGATGTATTTGGATCTAATGGACAGGACAGGCCCTTTACTGATGGGGTTCTCTACAGTAGAACTTCTTATGTCCACCATACGGTATCCTTCCATATAGTATCCTTCACATATTACCTCCATTTGGTAGGGAGCACTTCGCAGTGCTATTCCAGAAGGTGCCTGGCAGATATCTGGACAAATAGCTTGCTCCACCGCTGTTGAGGATTTAGAGGTGCTTACCCTTTGAACTGGTAAGTTGCAATGTCTTAGAATGCTCACTGGAGGCAGGCTGAAGCTTGCCCGTACCCTTCTAATGCACCTCATGACACAGTCCAGCTGTTGTGGTGTTTACTACAAAGACCCCTGGTGTCACGTTATTGATACAATGTTGAGTGAGTGACATATAGGGAATGTCTCCGTTACAGCTATAATCTTTGTTTCCTGATGGCGGAAACAAAACGCTGTGTCCCTCATGCCACAACAGCTAAACTGACCACTGTATGGCCAAGACACTTCTTCAGTTCCTTGGCAAAAACCTGAATAAGTGTTGCATGGCATCTCCCTTTTATATGGGATGGAGATTGGCATGCAAATTTCACATGCCAATATTCTATTGACCATTCATATTCAGATCAGACATGACAGGTTCTAAAGGGCGAACCCCTAGTGTCATGTCATCGACACAACGTCTCATTCCCCCCATCAGGGAATAGAAGTTACAGAAAGAACCAAGATGTTTTCAATATATGAGTTCTGAATCCATCTAAGTTCAAGAGATTTCACTTCATTGCACTTTTTCAACACATCGCACCATTGCATCTGTCATGTGAGAATACAGCCTGAAGTGAAACTGATGGTATTGAAAACAGGTTTGAGTTGTTTGTTGGACTAAAGAAGATAAATAACCTAGCAGATGGTTACTGAAGAGGAAATTATCAAGCTTTCATGATGTTCAGAGCTTTAATTCAACCAACAATTTTTATTAATTTGATAACTCTCCAGGATCAGAACTGTTTCTGTTTGTTCTTACAGCCACATCCTATTTAGAAACAATAGCAGTAACAAAATAAAACAAAACAGAACTAAATGATATATATATTTTGTTATATAAAATATAACATAACATCATGACACTTCCATTAAAGACCATTAATGCTTGCTTTTTACAGTGGATCCTCTATGTCCTTTGCTTTAATCTAACAGTCCTTTAAGACCAAACAGAGACTATAATGAGTCAAAAATTAAACTAAATGAGACAAAACCGCTAGAAAATGAATACCTTTCTTACAATACTCACAAGAAAATTAAAAATTCAAGATTTATTGAAAAAATCAAACTCATATATTATCCAGGAATGAGGCTGCAGGCAGACTGTGGAATTGACACTAGGAGGATGAGCAATCATGGTTGTTGTCTGATGCTCATATAAAGAGACCAGATATTAGTCAATCTGGTGGTATATATTTGTCTATCAGTACTTGTACTGTTTTCTCAGTTCTCATTAGCATAAATGTAATAAGCAAAAACGTTCAACAGTGAAGAGGAGAAAAACCCTGCTCTTAAAATAGTCGTGCTGTATGGGTCAATAAATCTGATAAGGAAGGCAGGCGGATGTTGTTCGGGAAGGTGAGCATGTTTGTGCTCCCTGCAGTGCTGCAGAAAGAAACAATCAAGGTCAAACTCTGTCTCTTAAGCATTCTAAAACGGAGTAAGAGAAATTGTCTTATTCTTTCTCCAAGACAGTAATTGAAATCTTCTTTATATATTGACAAAGAACAAATGTCAACACAGTTTTCTAATTTGTCTGACAAATATAAAAATATTTTGTGAAATTAGTTTATTTTCTGCACCACTGATGAACTGAATGGAATTTCAAAACAAAATTTAAAACTATTAGTTTTGACTGAGCTAGTTTTGACTGACCTACTATGGGCCATTTACATGGTTCTGAACACGTGTAAAATCATGCCTATTTATAGGCAGGTCAAGGTCAAGGTCAAGTGACATAGCTTAAATATGTCACCAGCTTCTTGCCTTCAGGAAGCTTGTTTGTCTGCATATTAGTCAGGTCTGAGGGAAAAAAGCATGTGAAATCAGCTCTTGAGAGAGCTGACTGTCCTCTGTGTGAATCGCTTCCACTAAATATGCTCCACTCCCGCCCCTCTCTTTTTCATTCAAATGGGAGCCCAGGTAGCTGCACCTCACGGGCAGAGGAGAGGCTGCACTCGTGGGGTTCTCAGTATAATTTGGCAGAGGAGCAGCGGGAGATGGGCTCTGCCTTTTCTCTTGCGCTTACCGCCGAATTAAATGCACGCTACCCATGCACAAGTGTATATATATATACACATATGTGTATATATATGTATACACATATGTGGCAGTGGGTCAGGCTGGTGCATCCCTGCACACTATAGGCATTTTTCATGAATACAGTACCTAAGTACCTGAGTACCAAGGTGGCGGATTAGAAGCTCCCCCGCCAAGGCTAGGTAGCTGCAGCATAAGGTGGTCCATCAACAACAACTTCTTTTAAGTCAGCAGAAGGCCAGCGGTTGGGAGGCACATGCAGGACTCGCAGTCCAAGAGAAAGTTCGATCTGAAGATCGTGCTTTTCTCAAAAGCTGCAAAGAACACCTGATGCCAGCAATACTATACTATATCTGTCCCATCTTCTCTCTCTTTCATTTATAGATAACTCATGCCAGTTAATCTCCTGCCTCTAAATCAGGAGACTGGACAGGTAAAGAGAATGAAACCTCTCTCGGATTTTCTGTGGAAACTTCTATCCAGTTTATCTGCTGTTCACTACAACAGACAGAGGGTACAGAATACAGTTTGCCTCATGTTCTCTTTGCTTCAATAGTGTCTTGCAGACTATAGAATTAGGAGAGCAGATTCAAGATGTTATCACCCAAGCAGATCATGTCAAATTCAGCCCGAGGACTGGTTTGTCACATTGGATCTAAAGGACGAATACTTTCACATTGGCCTACTGCATATTAGACGGTTTCAGTTTCTCACCTTGGGTCAACTCTTGGAGCGTTATGCCATTGCAGGATTCTCATGACGGACGCTTCTCTCATGGGCTGCGGTGTGGTTCTCAATAGCTGCCCAGTCTGTGGTCGGGCCCTCATCTCTCCTGGCACATAAACTGCCTGGAAATGAGGTCGGTGTTTCTGGCACTGAAGCACTTCCTCCCGCGCCTCAATGGCCAACACATTCTAGGCTGTATGGACAACACCATTGTGGTCTCAAAATCACCAGGAAGGGCTGTGTTCACGTCCCCTGTTCAGGTTGTCACAGCAGATCCTTCTTTGGGCAGAGACCAGACTGCTCGCCATCAGAGTGATGTACATCCCAGGGCATGCAAATCTGGGAGCAGACGTCCTGTTGAGGCAGGGGCTGAGGCCCGGGGGATGGAGGCTCCAAGTGGTCTACAAGTGGTGGAGTCTATTTGGCAGAGGTATAGAGTGGAAGTGTATCTGTTTGCCTCCGAGGAGTTGACACACTGTCCCCTCTGGTTCAGCCTCACTCATCCAGCTCCTTTGGGGCTGGACGCCATGGTAAAGACATGGCTGAGGATACGTCTGTATGCATTTCCCCTGATAGCCTTGCTTCCAAGAGTCCTAGCCAGGGTCCTCCAGGACAGAGTTTGGCTGTTTCTAGTAGCGCCGTTCTGGCCGACCTGGGTCTGGTTCTCAGCCAGAGGTCTGGAAACTGTGGGTCTGGCCCCTGAGGAGAACCAGCTCCTAAATTCTGGTCTCTCAACTGAGGTTGTAGAGACCATTCTAATTTCCAATCACAGATGCTATTACCCTGGACTATGAGGTCACCTTGTGTCACATTTGGGCATTAGAGCCCATCCTACCAGGGGTGTAGCATCATCTAGGGGAGCATCCCTAAGTGATGTTTGTGCTATGGCAGGCTAGTCCTCTCCGCACACATTTATTAGATTTTACTAACTCCACTGGCCATATGAAACTCCAGACTTCTGTATATTCAAAGAGGAAGCTCTCATTACACTTCCTGTTTCAAGCTGACTTTGATTTCACAGAGTGCCTACCTTGTAACCATAAATGCAAAATGGTATTAGGCACTGTACAATAAGCTATTTCACTATGGTTTTGATTGCCTGAAGTTTTTACTCTCTCTTGACATTCTAGAAAACCACAAGTACTTTCAAGGTGAATCAGGCTTGGACAGAAAAGCAGAGTTAGACTAAACAGGTTCAGACCTCATGTTTCTCATTATGATGGTGTAATTTGGTCTGTCTTTGACAGCTGCAGCTGAGGAGGCATTCACACTCACAAATAAAGTCTGTCAATCAAAGTGCAGTGTAAATCAATGTCATACCTCTAAAACACTTTATCATCAGATCATCTGTAATTTAGAAGTGTACCTCTGCAGTAATGCAGGATCTCAGGAAAACCCTGAAATATAAAACATATATATTACAAAAAAAATATAAAAGGTTAATTGGAGAAATAGGAGAATCAAAGCTTATGGTGCTTTTCTGGAAACAACCTACACAAAAATTGATGTTTCATAATTTGTCAAGCTACATGAAAACATATGATTCTACATCAAACTCACAAGAGTTTAAAATAATATATGTTGTGATTATGCTGATTGGCTCTTGTTTCTTGCTCTCTGTTTGATCTCAGAGGATCAGTTCTGTGTTTCTGTGGACTAAAGTAAAGACAAAATAAAGAACAGTCCATTTTTGACAGTCAGGCACAATTAATAGGAGACTTGACATACATTTAAACAAAACCACTGCACTTCAACCTCAAGATAACAGCCCTTCAAAGCCCTGCGTTCATGCAAAATACTATTCTTATTTTGGTATTCAGTTAAAGACAAGCAGTTGTCCAAAGTCATGTATTTCATTAATAGAATTACTATTAATGTAATTAAAGGCTGTTTAACATTTGGCTTCCCTCATTGTGTATTCTGTCATGGCATGCTTTTCTGCACCTAACAGTGTTTATCACTCTTCATCATTTTTGTAAGTTGTTTTAAACCATTAGTGGTGTTTTAGAAAGGCAAGCATGACCATTACTGTTGCTTATATTTAGGGTTAGGGATTTTTTCAAATCATCCAAAAAGGAAAATTATGTAATTATTTACTGATTTTCTTTCTGCATTTCTCCTGTGAAACAAACAATAATCACAAAACGGCATGAGTTTAAAACATGAGGTTGAGTTTGAACTTATTTTGGGTTATTCCTTTAAACTTTGTGTAACTGCATTGTTTGTACTGCAGACATGAATGAAATGTTGTGGTAAATGTGCGGCCCAATAAATTGTGTGGCTTGTGGAGATGAATTGTACTATAGCACCAGAAGAACAGGACACATTATAGTTCTTTTTAAGCTAAAATGCAATATGCAATATTTATTTATTTGTGGTCTGAGTATGTGTGATAACCTCTTGAAAAGATTTGTTAATGGTTCTCAGCAGCACTTTGGAGTTAACAAAAAACACTCATCAAGCATATTTATACAGCTGAAAAAATCTTGAGTTATATTGTTCTTTGGAGATTAGAAATGTTCTTGATGTTAGATGACTGGTTCCTCTTCAGTCAGTCATGTTCGACGTTACATCAACGTACTGACATATGGGGTCTCGCTTGAGAGCCCTATTACCTTCGAGCGCCAATGAACATTGGCCCGAGAGGACAGAGCCAATGAATGATTGGGGCAAGGATTTGCGTGCTGAGGCACGCCCGCCCGGAAACCGGTATAAAGCTGGCCGCAACTCACTTTCATTCAGATTTCGCTTTGGAGCCGAGTGTGCGCGTTTACATTCACTCCGTGCTACTTACCTGAGATCGCTTTTCCTGCGATTCTGTTACGGTGCTTCATCGGTGCTCGCTCTGGTTGTTTTCAGCTTGTCTCTCACACACCAGCTTCACAAAAGAGCGTATTTCCCCCCTAAAAGAACGCCACCAACAGTGCACGTCTTTTTAAAGATGTCTTTCTGTCTGTGTGTTTCTGGATGCGGTCGCTTCCTGACCTTGTCTGATGGCTATGATCGCTGTGTCACTTGCCTGGGCAAACAGCATGCTGAGGCAGCGTTCATGGTTGGGTCGTGCTCTCATTGTGAAAACATGCCCATCTCAACGCTGCGGTCAAGGCTCTCTCTCTTTAGGTCGAGCCCCCTCTGCTGCTACCCAATCTGTTGTCCCACCTAAGCGGCTAAAGGCAACAGAATTGGTTAGCACTTTGGGAGAACTTAGAGTGACTGTGGAGACTTCTCTGCCATGTCATTCCCCGCGGACTTCCCAGTCCTCTCCAGCGTCAGGGTTAGAGCTGCCGGGTGGTGGTGTTGCTCCCCCAGGGGACCCACTATCACTTTCGGTGCTCTGGACGAGGACAGGATGTTGGTCACTGCATCATTGAGTGGGCTGTTCTCCTCTGGGCAGGAGGACGAGGCAGAACTCCCCCCCTCAGGGCGGGTTGTTCCCGCTGAGTCTGACGCAGAGTTGGCAGCTATGCTTTTCCGGGCAACTGCAGCCATTGGACTGGAGTGGAACCCTCCACCCAGTCCAGAGCATTTGCGGCTGGATGATTGGTTCCTGGGGGCTGCACGGGGGTCTCAACCCCGCCCCGCCCCAGTGCCTTTCTTCCCGGAGGTGTATGAAGAGGTTCAGAAGTCGTGGTGGGCACCTTTTTCTGCCCAAAGCCGCTTCCCCTCCACTCTCACTACCCTCGATGGGGGGGCCGCCAGGGGCTATGTGGAGCAGGTGGAGCGTGCAGTTGCGCTGCACCTGTGCCCGTAAAATGCTGCTACCTGGAGGGGCCATCCACATTTCCCGTCCAAGGCCTGTAAGACTATGGCAGTGCTCGCTGCCAAAGCTTATAGGGCTGCTGGACAGGGAGCCTCCGCTCTGCATGCCACCCGGCCAAGGGGCTCAAGCAGCTCCACGAGGGTAGTTCTGAGCCGGGGTTGATGCTGAGGCTGCGCACTGCGACTGATCTCGCCCTTCGGGCAAAGAAAGTCACGACGCAGGCCCTCAGCCAGACGATGTCCACCTTGGTGGTCCAGGAATGCCACCTTTGGCTAAACCTTGCGGAGATCTTGCGGACGGCTAAATCTTGCGGACGGCTAAGCGGCCCTGAGTTGTGTGGCCCAGAGTGGAGAGGGACTGCCCGTTTTCAGGAGGTGGTGACCGCACCGCTCCTTCCCCCAGAGGAGGGCCAGGTGGAGAATCCTTTATTTCCTTTTGTTCTGCCACCAGGCAGCTGCATTCTCAATAAAAGCTGGTATCCACATTCTCAATAAAAGAGCAGTTTCCCCACACTCTGGGCCAAACTGGATGCTGCCCAATGGTGAGAGGCGCATTGCTTTCTCACTCCTGGGCTCGTCCTTTTACTTCGGCAAGGCTGGTGAGGCTGCGTTTGCAGGACGCGTTGCCTCCTCATGCACCTCCCGCCTTCTGGCCGGGGCTAGTGGCTCAGCCTCCCTCTGGGATCGAGCCCTGCCCCGGCACCTCTCCGGGCACATCTCTCGCCCCCCTGGTGCCACTTGCACGGAGTCTGGGGGCCTGGCTAGCGCTCCCCAGCCCATCTCGTTGGCTCCTGAGGACGATCACACTCAGCTATGCGATTAAGTTTGCCAGGCGTCTGCCCAGGTTCAGAAGCATCCTCTCTCCCCCGGTGGTAGACAGCGATGCTTCGGCCCTGTGAGCAGAGATTGCAGTCCTCCTGGCAAAGGATGCAATAGAGCCTGTCCCTCCAGCCGAGATGAAGTCCGGGTTTTACAGCCCGTACTTCATTGTGCTCAAGAGGAGGTGGGCTGCGGCCAATCTTGGATCTGCGTGTCTTGAATCGGTCCCTGCACAAGCTACACTTCAAGATGCTCATGCAGAAATGCATCCTCTTGTGCGTTCGTCTCAGTGATTGGTTTGCAGCGATCAACCTGAAGGACGTGTACTTCCACGTCTCGATCTTGCCTCGACACAGGCCAATCCTTCGGTTTGCAGTCGAGGGTCAGGCATATCAGTACAAGGTCCTCCCCTTTGGGCTGTCCCTGTACCCCCATTATGGAAGGTGGGCATTCACATCCTCAACTACCTCGATGACTGGCTCATTTTGGCTCACTCTTGAGAGCAGTTGTGCGAACACAGGGACCTGGTGCTTCGGCACCTCAACCACCTGGGGTTTTGGGACAACTGGGAATCTCTTTTTTCGGTGTGGAGCTCTGAAAGAGACTCAGTGGGAGCGCTGTCAAGGCCAAGACAGCGCACCCACTGAATCTCTTTCAGAGGCTCCTGGGGCATATGGCATCTATGGCCTCAGTCACCCCGCTTGGCCTGTTGCATACGAGACTGCTGCAGCACTGGCTACACGGCCGAGTCCCATGGTGGGCATGGCGCCACGGCACACGTCGGGTGGTTGTCACACCGTCCTGTCACCGAACCTTCAGCCCTTGGTCGGACATTGCCTTTCTACGGGCCAGGGTGCCCTTAGAACAAGTGTCCAGGCACGTTGTTGTGACAACGGATGCCTTCAAGACAGGCTGGGGCGCTGTGTGCAACGGGCAGGTGGCCTCGGGCTCCTGGACAGGATCTCAACCCCTGTGGCACATCAGTTGTCTCGAGTTGTTGACAGTGCTTTTGGCCCTGCGCTGTTTTTTTCTGTTGCTGATAGGGCTCTCAAGTGAACCCCATACATCAGTACGTTGACGTAACGTCTCCGTTCCCTCCTTCAGGGAACGAGGGTTACATATGTAACCAAGACGTTCTTCAGATCTGTGTATCGGATTCTGTGTTCACAGTTCACCCAGAAATTAACATTCTTCAATTTTTACCCTCATGTCTTTCCAAACCTGCTGTTTTTCATTGTGTGGAACAACCTTATGTCTTTGTTTTATGTAATTTGTGCTTTGTGGACCAGTCATTTTTAGTAATTTAAATAGAAATAGAAGGGCATGTCAACAGAGAGTATGTAAAATCAATACTGGTTTGCTAAATGGCTTTTTGAATGAGAGTAAAGAGTGTTTGCTGATGCAGACCTCCAGAGAACACCAGTCAATAAATGATTGATGGGGCACTCAGAGCACATGAATACCTCTGGAATATAACCTGCCATTCTCTGCAAAATTGCTCCAATACTTCCTTAAAGAGCAAGATATTGAGATTTGTTATTTTGCCATTTTTGCCTTTATTAGTTTAAGCCTGCTTTAGCTATTTTGAAAAGTAAAATAAACTGTTTGCCATGCACTTGAAATCACTTATTAAAAATTAGGATTCTATCATAGTTTAAGATACCTATTACTTTGCCTCCATAGAACACAGAGTGAATTTTCAAAGAATATCTAGGCCATTGTGCCATCAATGGTCAATGTTTTTTTTCTTTAAATGCAGCTTGCCTCTTACTTTATCCAATAGCTGTTCAAGTTGTAATTGTACTGATTTTCTTTGTAACTCTTTCTTGACTTTTCATCCTTAGTTCATTCTTTCTGTATTGTTCGACTGCATGATCACAAAACTTATTTTACAGGTGGTGGCATAGCATCAATAATTGAATTTGTGGATAGGACTACCATTACTAGAGAATGCAAGACAATTGGAGACAAAAGACTAGCAAAATAGAAGAGTTATTTGGAGCTAAGCTAAGTTAGATGTCAGCAGTCTCAAAGTAAGCAAGCCAACAGGGCAACAGTGGCAAGAAACCAAAACTCCAATGGTGTATAGATGGAGAGATAAACCTTAGAAGTTGTTTTCTGGGCCTCCTGTTCTTCTCTAGCACATTAGGTGAAATTTGTATCTTTCTTGTATACCAATGCAGAGTTAATGAGAGTTGATTATAATGGTTTATAATTATTTATCGATAAGAAACTGTTGGGTCTAATTATATCTGACAATATGCCAGGCACTGAGAAATGTTACCAACAGAAACAGCGACAGAAACAATGTTACTAACTGCAGCTATAACAACCCACTGCTGTGACTAAGCAGGGAACAAAATATAGAAACTAACTAGGCTGGAGGTAGGTAGGTATATAATGGTAAATTTACTAAAGAAGTCCATCAAATTGTGATGATCTGTCTCAGGGGTCGTACCATTCTGTCCCCCATCATCTGGTCTCAAAGTTCAGATCCAGCTGACTACATGACCTTGGGGAAATGAAAGACAGACAGATTTTGTGTGGAGTCAAGACATCTGTTCTTATGGGAAGTGTCTTATTAAGGTTTACCTAATAATGCAGCCTAATAATCCCTTAAGGGATCTGAGTAATAAATCTATAGGACTATGTGTAGGCTAGATTAAAGAGGTGGGTCTTTAATCGTGATTTAAACTGACGTAATGTATCTACCTCCCGGACAGTACTGGAAAGACTGTTCCAGAGTTTGGGTGCCAAACACAAAAAGGATCTACCACCAGCACTTGATTTTGAAATTCTGGGTATTATCAAATGGCCAGAATTTTCAGATCGCAATGAACGTAAAGGACTGTAATAAGAGAAGAGCTCACTTAGGTATTGAGGAGCTAGATCATTCAGAGCCTTTTGAAGTTTATACAGTGCTTGATAGGCAGCCAGTGCAGTGTGGACAAAACTGGGCTAATATGGTCATACTTATGCGTTCTCGTGTCACTCTGGCTGCTGCATTCTGAACCAACTAAAGTTGTTGTATTAATCCTGCAGGGCAGCCACCAAGTAGTGCATTGCAGTAATCAAGCCTTGATGTCATGAATGCATGACATGCATGCAATTAATTTTTCAGGGCCCCCTTCTCTTCACTCTGTTGACCCATGACTGCACACGGTCACAAAATTCTAACCTCTTCATTAAGTTTGTGGATGACACGACTGTAGTGGGTCTCATTAGCAACAGAGATGAGACAAACTACAGGAGTCTGCAGGCCAGGACCAGCAGACTGAAGGACAGCTTTATTCATCAGGCTGTCAGGAAGCTGAACTCCCTCCCAACCTCTTTTCCTTATGCACCACTGAACTCTGACCCCAGCTCCCACATCCCCAGGACCTTCCACTCCCCCCCTCCCACTTGACACACTGTGACCCACACCCGTCACTGTGCAAGATTGGACTACCCACTACCTCACTCAACATTTAACTGACCCCATTCAACTACCTCTTCTGACAGTTTAAATAAATACTGTTCTCTGAGCTCTTTATCAGTTTAAACAGACTGATAAGCTCTTTTTGCACTACACTCATAATATCTGCACCGTTTTGTTTATTTAACTGATTTGTACTCTATCTGCCATTATCTCTTTTTTACAATGTCCTTATTTGTATATCTGTATAGTTTGAATTTATATTTATTTTTACGTCTACTGTTAGTATTTAGTGTTAACTGTGCGCACCAAGGGTCTGAGTTACGTAACTTCAATTCTCTGTATGCATGTACTGTACATGTGGAAGAATTGACATTAAAGCAGACTTTGACTTTATTGTGCTACTATATTTGTAGCAAGGAACTGATTTTGCAACCATAGGTAAACGTATTATACAGGACACCAAATAATAGTCAGAAATATCTTCACATAATGGGTCACCAAGATGGCGATGCGTGCGTAAGAGGCTCAGCGTCTTACCAGATTTTGGAAAATTGTGGTAATTTACCTGGTAATTTCCTGCATGTGCGCTCGATTCAGTTATGTGAACTACACCTACGGCAGACATAAACAATCAGTGCTCCAACATAGTTCTGGACTACCCTTTCGATTTTGGCAAACTCCCACCAGAGCTACAGAGATCACCGCGGGCAAGCAGACCTCTCACACAGACCGGAAGTGTTCGGCGTCAGCACCTTGACGTAAATAAAGATGGGGGAAGCGCGCTGGGCTGAGGCTAAACCCACACTGGCCAGCTCTACCCAGCATCTTTCTCACCAATGTAAGGTCTTTGTCGAACAAGCTGGACGTATTAAAGACTCTCACAGAATGGACTCTCACACATAGTTGGCTTAAAAACTGCAATTTCATGTTTTTCATGGAGACATGGCTGTGACAATGTCCCAAACAGCGTGGTGGATCTGGACGGATGTACTATATTTAGGGCTGACAGAGTAGCGGCAATCTCCGGTTAAAACAAGGGTGGTGGAGTATACATTTATGTAAACAAAACTTGGTGCACGGACTCTGCCATTGTTGATACCTACTGCTCTGCTGATCTGGAGTTCCTGATTAGACCGTTCTACCTACCACGTGAGTTCACTTGCATTGTTGCTGTTGCAGTTTACATACCTCCAGATGCCAATGCTAACGTGGCTATGAAAGAACTCTGGGCTGCTATTAGCAAACTACAAACATTGCACCCGGATGGGGCCTTCATTGTGGCTGGGGACTTTAACCACTGCACTTTAAGATCTGTTCTCCCTAAATTTCACCAGAATGTCTCCTGCACAACAAGGGGACATAAAACTGGACCATGTTACACCAATGTGACTAATGCCTACAAAGTCACAGTCTGACCATCTATCTTTGTTCCTGCTCCCCAAGTATCACCCGGTCATCAAGCGTGTGAAAACAACGAGAACCATCAAGATATGGCTTGAAGGTGCTGACTCCTTCAGCATCAGTTCCAGCACACAGATTGGAGTGTGTTTGCTGCCCAAACCACTACGAACTCTCAGATCAATATCAACATTTATTCCAACTCTGTCCTGGAGTACATTAATAAGCGTAACAACACACAAAACTATAAAAACATTCCCCAATCAGAAGCCCTGGATGAACAGAGAGGTTCACCTCCTGCTCAAAGCTAGAGATGCAGCCTTCAGGTCTGGAGATAGGGTGGCTTACAGCTCAGCCAGAACCAGCCTAAAAAAGCGCATCTGCCAGGCCAAAATTGCATATAGGCAAAAAAATCGAAAAACACTTCAACTCTTCAGACCCCCGGCGTAGGTGGCAAGGCATACAGTCTATCACAAATTATAAACCACCCAGCACTGTGACTCCCTCCAGTTCTGCTTCCCTTCCTGATGAGCTCAACCATTTCTATGCTCGCTTTGACAGTAACAATAGAGAGATTCCCCACAAAATGGAACCTGCCTCTCACATTCTCAGATGTCCGCTCCACTCTGAGCAGGGTGAATGCACGGAAGGCTGCTGGCCCAGGTGGTATACCAGGACGTGTGCTTAGAGCCTGTGCTGAGCAGTTGGCTGAGGTTTTTAATGGACATTTCCAATCTGTCCCTATCTTTAAGACCTCCACCATCATGCCAATCCTGAAGCACTCCACTGCCTTAGGACGAAAGTCATTAAGGGCTGTCGCACTCACCCCTATCATTGCCAAGTGCTTTGAGAGACTGGTTCTAGCCCACCTTAAATCCTGTCTCCCTGCTACCTTGGACCAGTTTGCTTATCACTAAGGTTGCAATTGCCACAACACTGCACTCTGCCCTAACCAACCTGGATAGTCACAACACACACGTTAGAATGCTGTTCCTTGACTTCAGCTCTGCATTCAAGACTGTAATACCTTCCATGTTGATCTCCAAGCTCAGCCATCTTGGAATCAGTACATCCCTCTGTAATTGGACCCTGGACTTTCTGACTAACAGACCCCAGTCTGTTAAGTTACATAACCTCTCCTCCTCCACCATCACCCTGAACACTGGTGTAAAGCATCTGGTTTAGAGATAAACATTGGGTTCGTTAACAGAAACCTACCATAAAACAATAAAACTCACTGATGTGTGTTCAGGAATTTGTGCCCTATCTTTCCCATGAAACACTGATGACCCGAAATTCACCTCTGTTTTCTCTCTCATTTTAGAATCCGATCAATAGAGCCCATTGAACATATATGTACCACATACAGTGTGATGTTATTGAGTTTTCATGCTCATGTTTGATATCATTTTAAAGGTCATGGTGCGATGGGTAAAAAGGTCTAATTTCTATAATTAAGGGATATAGTATATTAGAGGGAGAAAACTTACTAGAAAACTTACACTTCTGTTATAGGTGTGTCTCTCTCAAGACAACTGGGTGCTGATTATCTCAACAGGGGTCTTTCAGGTCACGGAAAACTGACCAACCAAATATCGAACTGACCACAAACTTTATGACTCTTTGTCTCACAAGGGTATTTAAGGTATATTGGCAAACAACCAAGGGAAGCATTCTGTAACCAGAACTTCCCACACAACTACTGCTATGTGTCTCATTTGCCAGGTATGATTTAGACTTTGTATTTTGTTTTATTCTGTTGATCATTTATTGTTTTTATTGTATTCAAACTTCAAAATTATGTATTTTACATCTCTAAATTGATGTTTTAACCTGCCTGGCAAATAAATTGTTTTATTGATACATTGGAAGTTCTTAAGAAATTGTTATTACCGGTAGATTAGGAGGAGTCCAATTTTACCGCAAAATTGGTGTCAGGATATGATCATACTGGGGACTTGTTGAAAGGAGCTAGGAGCACATCAACTAAGATCTCCAGGTTTCTGTCTATCACCTGTCTTAAGTTGCATGATCGTGACTAAGACAACTGTTAATAGATCTGAGCGAGTATGAAACAGCCAGGTTTAATAATATTAGTTTACCCGGCAACCTCTGAGTAAGATCAAAATGACCATTTTGTGATCGTGAGATCCGCGTATATAGCGGCCGGGGCGAGACTCAGTGCGACCTTGGGTCCCTAATGAAAGAATAACTAAGAGTATGGGAATCTCCAAGTAATCAAATCTAAATTATGATCAACAGAAAATTTGGAATAATTAACTTAAAAGTCATATAAAATTGGAGTCAGATTAGATGTAACTAAAGCAAATTAATCATATTAATTAATCAAAAATTATGTTAAAATAAAAGAACTTTTGTAGAAGCATCAAGGAAAGACAACACGTGAGATACCTTCACCCACGCCATTGGATTCCGTCGTTGGGCCAGTGGGTGGTCCTTACACTGGCGTGCCACAGGGTTGCGTGCTGAGCCCTCTTCTGTACTCCCTATTCACCCACAACTGCGCTCCTATTTATGGCTCCAACACCATAATCAAGTTTGCAGATGACACCACGGTGGTAGGTCTGATCAGAGATTACAATGAGTTGGCCTACAGGGATGAGGTACAGCACCTGACTGTGTGGTGTACTGCCCATAATCTGGTTATAAACACCCAGAAGACCAAGGAGATCATTGTGGACTTCAGGCAGACCAAGAACCACGCACATACCCCCATCTACATCAATAAAGCTGTAGTGGAGCGTATGTCGAGCTTCAAGTTCCTTGGCATCTACATCTCTGATGCTCTCACATGGTCCATAAACACTTCTTCCCTAGTCAAAAAGGTGCACCAGTGCCTTTACTTCCTACGGAGCCTTAAGAAAGTTCACCTGGGCCCAAGGATACTTGTGGACTTCTACCGCTGTACCATTGAGACCATACTAACTCTATCTCAGTATGGTACAGCAACTGCCCCGCGTCAGACCGCAAAGCAGTCACGGACAACCGGCATTCAGCTAATCATTCTGCATTCGGCATAACCACTAATCTAACTGCTATGAACTCATTTGCACTACTCATATTTGCACAGTCTGTCACTATTATTACTACTGCTACTCTTATTTGCACATGTACATTGTTTAATGGTCAGGCTCTTCTTACTTGCATTACCCACATTTTGCACATTCTGTACATTGTTTAACATCCATTCTATTTGTACTACTGATACGCAACACTTTTGCACATATAACTAAAATTGAATCTAATCTAATATAATACTTGCTGCAGAATAATAATATCAAGATTTACACCATAGGACAGTATTAAATCTAAGGTATGATTACGACAATGAGTGGGTTCTGATACTTGTTGTGAGAAACCGATGCAGTTCAAAATGTCTTTGAAAGCCAACCCCAATGCATGTTGGGGCTGTTCAACAAAATAGATTTATTGTCCAGCACAACAGATGTTTTCCTGTAAAGTGCAGCAACACCTCCCCCTTTGCCTATTGGACGAGGCTCATGCTTATAGCAGTAATCTAATCCTGAAAACTGCTTCAGTGTAAGTGTTGGGGCTTGGAGAGGGTAAACTCAGTTTGTGTTTCCTTGAAATTATCAACTTTATTTACTGGAAGTTAGCTTTTATGTTCATAAGAAGGTGCTTTATGAAAAATCTCTTAATTTCTCAGTTGTTTTATCATCTTGTTTTAATATTTCTGTAGCTTGTTTTTAGCTTGTATTTTTAGGAGGGTTTTCTATTTTTCTTAAACAGATTAAATACATCTCATAATTTTTTTGCTTCCATTTCCTCACACACTGTCACATCATACGTTGCTCCTTCTGGCCACATTTTTTTTGTTCTTTTTACTCATTATTTTAGACATTTTCAATGTCTTTGCTGAACATTTACTGTATCTGGATTCCAATATTTGTACAGGTGTGAATGGCATAATTATTTAACTTATCTTCACAATTTACGTAAAAGTTAAAAAAAAAAAGTCTCTTTTTTCAAATGTGCCCAAAACTGAGGGCAGAGGCAGTGGAGTGCTTCAGTACTGGCACAATGGTACAGGTTTTAAAAAATGATGGGGTGAGAGCTGCCTGGGCCAGGGACAGATTAAAAATGTCTGTAAAGACCTTGGCCAGGTGGATCATTAGGTGGAAGCTCCATTTTGAGGGAGATGCTTTATTTAAATCAAAGCGAGCATAGAACTGATTGAGCTCATCAGGGAGGGAGGCAGAGCTGGGGGGTGGAACAGTGCTGGGTTGTTTGTAGTCTGTGATAGTTTTGCTCCACCATCAGCAAGAATGACGAGTAAGCATATAGAGAGGAGGTGCAACAGCTTATAGCCTGATGTAGAGCCAACAACCTGTCTCTGAACGTTTATAAAACAAAAAAGATGATTGTTGACCTGAGAAGAGCATAGAATGATCATCCTCCACTGTACATTGACAGGTCCTCTGTGGAGATCGTCAAGAGCACCAAATTCCTTGGTGTTTATCTGACAGAGAACCTCACCTTGTCCCTCAACACAAGGAAGGGTGGAGGAAATTGCATTGTCTGTAGAGTGGTTTGGAAGGTATGCAAACTGGAGCGGCTCGAGTGTGTTGGGAAGGCTGGTTTTGATGTGGGCCATGACTCTCTCAAAGCACTTCATCATGATTGGAGTCAGTGCTATGGAACGATAGTCATTAGAACAGGACACAGGTGATTTCTTAAGTACCAGTATGATGGTTGTGGTTTTGAGACGTGGGGACGACTGCCTGGTTCAGCGAGGTCTAGTTCGCTGGTCTAGTGGGGTTAGCCCTTAGCCTAGCTCGTATACCCCGTGCTTGCTGCGTTTCTGTCCCCTCTAACAGCGCCTGCACCATTGGCTTGCGTGGGTAGTGGCAGTAGGTGAGGCCGCAGTCTCGGATTCGGCTTCAGTAGCAGACAGAGGCCTCATAGCTTCTCAGTAGTCACTGGTGGAAGCTGATGTTTGTACACACTACCGATTTCCAAAAGGCTCTGGCGATCATATTTGTGTTTCCGAGTGCTTATCTGGTGATTTTGCAGAGAAACTAAACTGTTTGAAGACAAGACTAACAGACATAAAAACACTGTCTTTTGGACCCAGAGTAACTGCTGCGTCTGACTGCGCTGCCATCTTGGGTAAACAGCTTTGTGGATGGATTGTGGCTATCTTTGTTTTGTGCCAACAGAAACACAGCTCTGTGCTGCAAGACTCGCGGTGGTGGCTTGTGTCTTTACATTAACATGGAATGGTGCAAGAACTCTGTGCTAGTTTCTAGTTACTGCTCATCGCTGGTGGAGTTTGTGACTGTTAGATGCAGACCATTTTATTTACCACAGGAATTCACCACCATCTTCATAATTGGAGTATACATTCACCCCAGTGCTAATGCTAAAGATGCACTCTGTGAACTGTATGGTGCTATTAGCGAGCTGCAGAACTGATGGGCTGTTTATTGTTGTAGAGATTTTAACCATGCAAATCTCAAGTCAGTGCTCCCTAAATTCCATCAGCATGTGGACTTTGCAATGAGAGGGAAGAACATGCTGGGCCTTGTTTATACAAACATCCCGGGCGTGTACCGCATGGTCCCCCCTCGGCTACTCAGACCACATCTCTGTTATGCTAATTCCAGCATACAGACTGCTAGTCAGACGCTCCAAACTGGTTCTGAAGCAGGTGAAAACCTGGCCAGCAGGAGCCATCTCTGTTCTCCAGGACTGTTTTGAACTCATTGACTGGCACATGTTCAGGGAAGTGGCAGCTGATGGCGACTTCACCATCTTGGAGGAATATGCGGCATCAGTGACCAGCTAGATTAGCAAGTGCATTGATGACGTCACCATCTTCAAGACCATCACCACACGCTCCAATCAGAAGCCATGGATGACTGCAGAGGTGTGTGCATTACTGAGGACCCGAACTCCACCTTCAGAGCAGGTGACAAGGCGGCCCTGAGAACAGCGAGGGCCAAACTGCCCCAGGCTATCAGAGAGGCAAAGTGCACACATGCTTAGAGAATCCATAACCACTTCTGTCAGCAGAGACACACGGTGCATGTGGCAGGGCATCCAGGCCATTACCAACTACGGACAACATCACCTGCCTGTGACAGTAATGCCTCCCTCCCAGATGCGCTAAACAGCTTCTACGCTCGGTTCGAGGCACAGAATGACATGGCAACGAGGAAGACCACCCCTCCTCCCAATGACCAGGTACTGTGTCTAATCACGACTGATGTGAGGATGACTCTACACAGAGTTAACCCGGAAGGCTGCTGGTCCAGACAACATTCCTGGCAGGGTGCTCAGAGGATGTGCAGACCAGCTGGCAGATGTTTTCATGGACATCTTCAACACCTCCCTGAGCAGCACCGTTGTTCCGATGTGCTTCAAGACCACCACCATCATTCCCGTGCCAAAGAAGTCACCAGTGTCCTGCCTCAACGACTACCGTCCTCTTGTAAATACACCCATCATCATGCAGTGCTTCGAAAGGCTTGTCTTGAGACACATCAAGACCATGCTGCCCAACCTGCTGCCCAACCGCTCAACAGATGACGCCATCACTACCACCCTCCATCTGGCCCTCAGCCACCTGGACAATAAAGACACATAGACATAAAGACCACCAGACTGAGCACTGGGGCCCTACAGGGTTGTGTGCTCAGTCCATTGCTGTTCACTCTGCTGACTCACAACTGTGTAGCAATGCACAGCTTGATTCATATCATCAAGTTCGCCGATGACACAACCATGGTGGGTCTCACCAACAAGAATGACGAGTCAGCATACAGAGAGGAGGTGCAAAGGCTAACGAACTCGTGCAGAGCCAACAACCTGACTCTGAACATGGACAAAACGAAAGGGATGGTTGTTGGCTTCAGAAGAGCACAGAATGACCACTCTCCGCTAAACATCGGCGGCTCCTCCGTGGCGATTGTCAAGAGTAAACGGTAAACGTTTGCCATCTGGTACATGGTATCGAAGCATTCGGGCCCTCACGACCAGGCTATGCAATAGTTTCTTCCCCCATGCTATCAGACTCCTCAATACATAAAACTGGAGCTGAAGGGACACACACACCCATACACACACAACTGTTTATCCTCCACCCTGCAATTATTTGCACCTTAAATACTTTTTGCTGCTGTTAAATACTTTTGGCTGCTAAATACATATACTGCACATAGTCATTGTTTACACTTATGTTAACACATATCTTTATTTCACCAGGATTACTCTGGAACAGAACTGTGTTTATGTTCCAGAGTGTAAAAATTGTGTGTAAATTTATGTATAATTATATATATTGTCTGTTCTGTAGTGTTATGTACCTGTTGTTTTGTACAGGTGGTTTTGCATTTGCCTCTACTGCCTGCACATGTCTGCTCTTTGTGACATTCTTCTGATGTTTGCACTTCTGACTGACTTCTGACCAAGATATGTGGGTTGTTCCATAAAAGCAAAGGAGTTGCTATTTTAATTATGTTGGACCCACTCTATATGGAGAGGCCTGGAGTCTATATTTTCTCCCACTTCTTATAATCTGTTAAAAAGTGTAAAGCACCTTTTTGCAATAAAAACACATCTGACTTAAAAGACATTAAAAAGGTTGAAATGCTCTGTGCTCTAATATGGGACCTTAAACTTCTCACATTTATTGCTGAGTGAGGGCCATGAGCAGTGTGTTTAAAGGGCATGAAACATAGATTACTTAAACTACAGATTTATAAATAAATGATCAAATAAATCATAACATTAATTGCTCCTCCTTGATTCGAATTGAGTTAAGATCAGGAGAACTTGTGCCCAGTGTCTTTGGGTCCACAGAGGGGTTCACATCATCATTTGTCGATTTTAGCTGTATTTGCAGAAAATAAACCTCATTTGGGGATGATGAACGCCACATATCAGGACTTGCAGTCCAAAGTCCATTTCCTGTGACCCCTCCCCCACATCCCTATCCTCCATTTCCTCCCCAGCCTCCATTTTTTTGTCTTGTGGGAGGGGTCTGACTCTGCCCCTCTGGTCACCCCATCCATTTGGTTTTAACCAATATCCAGGGTCGGCTGGGAATTTAAAGTTCCCACCAAAACCTCAGGGGCTGCCTCCTTTTCTGATAAAAACAGACACAATGATAGGAGAGCCAAAGGTCAGCGGAAAGCAAGTTCCAAATCTCTGCATGGCTGACACAATTCTTGGACCTTTGTGGGACCAGACTAAACAAGTAACCTCACATTCATTACCATCTCTTCATGCACTCCTTTTAGCTTGTCCTTTAGTATCATCCAAATGACCAACAGAATAGAATCCAATAGAATTTGGCAATTTTTGATTTTACTACTAATTCACACTGAAAGGGTTAGAAATTGAAATAATAGAAAAGAAGAGGAGTTGTAAAGACACGTCTTTACAGAATATAATATATATATATCTTTCAGCAGAGCAGTGTAGAGAATATAATATATAACATCCTTCAGCAGTGCAGTGTTGTTTCTGTCTATTCTATGATATTCAGTAACTTTATTTAAAACATTCAACACATTTTATTTTGTCCAAATAATTTTGCAAAAAAAATAAGTTTGAAGATTTTTGATCAGCTGTCTTTCCAATGTCCTGTTTCTATATTTTCCACACGATTAAATCTTTTTTCTGAATTTTTTAATGAAAATAATTTGTATTATATCCAAAACGACAGAACTTTTTTTTTTTAGCCAAGTCTTGTCTCTATCCTTCTGCACACAATAACACGTATCACACACATACACATATCAGTCTGAGCCCATTCTCAAGCCTGCGCACTCATTCTTTTACAGACAGACAAAACAACAAACCCCCTTTTGGTTAACACGCATTTAAGGTCTCTCATTTTTCCTAACATGCCCCCATGGTCACTTGTGCTTAACATGCCTTTGTGCCCTCTGGCACAGTCTCTTCTCTCATGCTTCTAATGCACCCTTGTGCCTTTCGTCTTAGTCGATCACATTTATCTTCTGCGTGGTTTTCAACAATACCAACATATGCATTTTTGCTTGAAATTCTTGACCAAAGGGCCCAGGAATTTATGACACAGAAAAACTACAAAGGGAAGATGTTTTAAAACCTCTGTTTACAAAAGCTGAAACTGTTTGGAAAAAAACTTGTATGATTAGAAGTATGTTTCGTTAAATTAAATGTTTTGTTGTCTTATATGTACAGTGCAATGATGTAACCTGTCTAATTGTTATTTTCGACTATGCTACAAAGTGTTCTGAAGCTTTCCCACACAGAAATAATCAAATCCAAGGCTGTGCATGTTCTCGTGCAGCTGTTTTTCAGGGTAGGCATCCCAGATAAGATTCTCCACACGTCACAACTGATGAAGCAACTTTACCCTCAGATGGGCATTGGCAAAATGTCAGGATACTTGGAGAGAAAGATGGAACTGGTGACAAATAAAGTACTACTGCAACCTAAAAAGGAAAGCCAAGACAGACTTACTATGTAAACCTACTGAAGGATTAAAGAGTAATCTCAGTCCCAAGTAAGATGAGTCCTGTTTTGTGAGAAGGGAGTTATTCCGGTTCGCTGTCAAGTCAGCTGCAGCATCCCCAGAACTGATGACCGAGTCAATTGCAACATCCTGATAACACATGGTTATTTTAGTTATGGTCTCCTACCGGTCAGTTAAAGCCAATCTGGCCATTCTTCACTGACCTTTCTGATTTAGTTTTCTCATGAGGCTTCACTGAACATAAGACAAGACCAAAGATTCTTGTTACTGGGGAATCACACATCTTCTGTCTGTTATCTTTGTCTAATGCAGGTACTCATTTCAGGATGAGGAGGACATGTTCATGGTTGTTGACCTGCTGTTGGGTGGAGATCTGCGTTACTACCTACAACAGAATGTTCACTTTACAGAGAGCACAGTGAAACTCTATGTGTGTGAAATTGCTTTGGCTCTGCAGTATTTACGCAACAAATGCATCATCCACAGGTAATTAGACAAATAAAAAAAAGTGTGAGAAACAGCTCCGATCTACACACATTAGTCAGATGTACATACAAATCATATATCATACCAAACCATACCATACAACACACAAAGTACTGAAATTGTAGGGCTATTTTAGCACTGGGGCATTTAACTGTTTATACTGTACTACTCCACTTGTCTATGTTTATGCCATTGCCAACATTTAGTATACAAATAGCAGTGCAGTGTGGCCAGCGCATTTACATCTTGGTGGAAATATAAGGAAAAACTACAAAAGGCAACATTCAAGAACATAACTGTTATATTGTGGTATTGTTTGGTTCAGTATGATATTGTTTAGTATGGTATGGTTTGTTTTAATATGGTATGGTATAGTATGGTACATTATACTATAGTTTGATATGGTATTGTAAAGTTGGTATGGTATTTACACACTTTACGGACTCTTTTATATTGTTATGTTAGGACTTTGTTTAAATGCAGGTGAAATACAGGTGATGTTTGGGTTGTAATGTGGTCACACTGCACAGCAGTCTGATTGTCAGTTGAATGATTATTTCTGTTTGTTCAGGTAGCGTACCCCATATATGCTATAGCTTCATCCAGTAATCTAGTGTTTGGATATATACAAAGTTATACTTGCTGTATTTAAATAAAGCAAGTAATTTAAAACAGTAAACACATACTTATGCAATTATGCAATATGCAAAACCTTTAGGATATTTATAATGTAGTTCCTTTCTCTACACTAGGAACTCTACACATTAAAACTGAATACACTGCATAAAGGGGATTCAGCACATTAAAATGAATATGTACAAAACTGGGTCGCTGGTCTGATCAAAGCAATAATTTAGTATTAAATGGAATGGTAGAAACGGGTTGAGAAGGAGAGCTGGATACAGCAGCTTCATACAATGTGATTGACTGACTGATTCTTGGCCAAGTTAAGCTACAATGCCCACTAAATTAGAGGGTGCTGGATTTTGGCTTGAAGAATGTAGAAGTTTTTGTGACGTGACAGCAGCAGGGCAGACTGTATACTGGCTCAATTTCAGCACTGGCTACATCTGTTGTCATATATTAATGACTGAACTGTCAGCATGTTGCCAAAGACCCTCATCTAATACATAAACAGAGTTTATGTATTAGATGTATTATGTATTAGATATATAAAAGTTTCTGTTGGTGTGCAGTTAGAGGATAGAAGGTTTTATTGCAGCCCTGGATGCTGATGTCACGGTTATGGACCCTTATGTTTTGTTCTTTTGGTTTGCCTGTTCTTTGTTTTGGTGTAGTTCCTGTTTTACCTTATTTGGTCATTAGTTAATTCCTGTCACCTGTTTGCCCCTCATCATCTGCACTATTTAAGTTCCTCTTTCAGTTCAGGCTTCGTCATACCATAAGCTGATCCGTGCTGGACATTCACAGAGTACGTAAACTTTGTGCTCTGGACAGCCAGATGAGCGTTCTCGGTAGACGAAGCCGAGCCAAGACCAGGGTCGTCACATGCGAGCATCGCCAGCACAGAGTCCTCAGTAGTTATGGCCTCCAACCCAGAGCCCAGAGGACCACCACCCTGCAGCGCAGATGGAGAGCCAATGCCCGCCATGACCAGCAAGCCATTGCCAACAAGAGCTAAGGATCACCCTGGAGCCCTTCCCGTCGGAGCAGGTGCATGAGCCGGCACTACAGAACACTGCAGTGGACATAATCGTGGCGTATGAGAGGATGTTGGAAGACCCCATCCACAGCATCACCAGATCTGGACTCAGTTAACCTCATAGACTTTCACTCTGTGAAATAATCCCACCCAACCTCCCTCTCCTGCCTTCTCTCATTCCTTTGCTTCCTCCCACATCATTCATGTTGGGGTAGGGTTTGGGCGGAGTGTGTGGTGGTTCAAAGGTGTTTGTATCGTTACCTCCAAATGGTTACATAAATGCATTGTATACTAATTTAGGGTAAATCTTCACATTATAACAAGAGAAACGGTACATAATCTTTTTATTACAAAGCTTTAATTTATAACCATTTTTATTTAATGTTTAGTTTTAAACAGATTTTTGACAATATCTTAAATTAAAGGTGGCCTATTTTATAAATGCATATAAAAAACAAAACAAAGACAATGCTATCATAGTCATGGTTTTTGTGTTGACCACTCTCACTGTATCTGTTCAGCCAAAAACCTTTTTTTGGGGTGCATCTATGGACTTCTGAAAACATCTTTTAATGTACAATTTTTTTCAAATGGCAACCAGAAAACTTGTACACAATCTTACATTTTTCTTTTTTAAGAGTTTACTTTTAGAATATATATCTGAAGATAAATCTGTAAGGTTTTATAGGTTGCAAATACTAATTTTAATATTGAATAAATAAAAGAGATATACTGTATATACAATAATCATAGTTTTAAATACACAGATTGATTAGGTTTGTTTTAATTTAAACACCTATGTTAATCTGGCTGACATAGGGGGATAAGAAAATCCTGTGTGTGTTTGAGTGTACAGATGCTGTGTCTAGATGTTCATAGCATCATACCTCAGATAAACCCTCAGTCCTTTTGTTGTGAACTTTGCATTCAGAACAACAAACTCTTTACTCTGTGTACTTCTACAATAAATATTTAAATATATCACTTCAGTTTCTTAGTTAAATCTGTATAAGAGTTTGCAAAGACTATTTCATTTTAAAATATAAAAATAACGATACAACCATCATAATCCTGTTTTAAAATATGGGTTGTTTTGCATTTGCAGAGTTTCTGGGTGACCACCTCTTCTGTGTTTCTGGGTGAACACAGAACATACAAAGTAAATCGATCCAATGCATCTGTCTTACCTTTTCATGTTGATGCAAATCTCCTTTCATTCTACTTCAGTTAAAGACCTAAGATGAAGGCAAAAGAGAATATTTATGTTTGACAGTACTCAAGAATCAAGGACCCCTGAGATAAAGACTGAAAATGTGACTGGAAAAAAAGCATTTGTCTGAATAAGATAACTAAATCTTGTGATAGCGATCCATGTTACCTTTAAATCAGGAACTTTCTAAGAGCTGAAAAAAAAAAAAGTCTTAGTAGCTCTTGAAGAGTATGTTCTAAACATTGACAACTCATTCACAATACTTCAGAAGATAGTAGAAAGTTATTTTCTGCATAAGTTGCAAATTTTCCTGTATGCTATAGTCACTTTTTTAGTCATTTGTAAAACCATTTGTTAGGGTTAGGGTTAAACTACATATAGGAGTTCTTATAAACCCATAAATGTAATTACATTTTGCTGCTTACCTGTATTTTAGAGGGTTTACATGAACCACCTCACAATCTATCTAAAAATAAAAAGATTACCAGCTACACACATAGAAAGGCTACAGCTGGTTTTCAGATACATATAGAGGGGACTTCTTATTATAGCCAGACAATAGACAGAGAGACAACTATTATTATTATCCTCAGTTACTTTATGTGAGAAAATATAATGTATCCAATAACTACTCTGAGTCAAAAACATAAAAATGTTTAGATGATGATAAATAGATAAATATTTAAATAAATAGATAAAACATACCCTGTTGATTCAGTTCTTGGTTTTATTGGAAAATGTTGTTTGATCTACCTGGAATGTTACACAAAACAGTTTTTAAACATCATTTTAAATACCACAGTGACACACACAAACACTTTTTAATGTATATTCTTACAAATACATAGCATACAAATGGAAGCACACTTACTGTTGGGCTGGAAAGACATTTTCCACAGTTCTACTTCAGTTTCTCTGAACCGTTGTTGAGATGTCACCAGATGATACACAGAACTCTGACATGCAGCCTATGACAGAAGACAGAAGCAACCTTTGCTAAATGACTCAGAGGTGAACTGTGAAAAGTGAATGTGTCTAAGAGGTGGTCACCCAGAAACTCGCTAAACACAAACTCTAAACTCTAAAAACATCCAAAGACAACCGATAACATAAATGCATACCCAACCCAGTGTGACGCAGTCGATGTTAAATAAGATTCGTAAGCTTGTTTGGCTAAATGTTTTCCAGAATGAGGGTGTCACTGTTTCAATTTAAAACGATGCAAAACAACCCATATTTTAAAACAGGATTATTTGGTTGTGTCGTTATTTTTATGTTTTAAAATGAAATAGTCTCTTTTTGCAAGAGTTTGCAAAGACTGTCTAAAGTGGTGAAACATTTATTGTAGAAATACACAGAGTAAAGAGTTTATGTTGTTCTGAATGCAAAGTTCACAACAAAAGGACTGAGGGTTTATCTGAGGTATGATGCTGTGAACATCTAGACACAGCATCTGTACACTCAAACACACACAGGATTTTCTTATCCCACTGTGTCATGCAGATGAACATAGGTGTTTAAATTAAAACAGTGCTAAACAATCTGTATATTTAAAACTATGATTATTGTATATAGAGTATATCTATTTTTTTATTTATTCAATATTAAAATTAGTATTTGCAACCTTATACAGATTTATCTTCAGATATATATTCTAAAAGTAAACTCTTAAAAAGAAAAATGTGTGTACAAGTTTTCTGGTTGCCATTTGAAAAAAATGTACATAAGATGTTTTCATGAAAGTCCATAGGTGCACCCCAAAAAAAGGTTTTTGGCTGAACAGATACAGCGAGAGTGGTTAACACAAAAACCATGACTATGATAGCATTGTCTTTGTTTGTTATATGCATATATAAAATAGGCCGCCTTTAATTTAAGATATTGTCAAAAGTCTGTTTCAAACTGAACATTAAATAAAAATGGTTATAAATTAAAGCTTTGTAATAAAGAAGATTATGTACCGTTTCTCTTGTTATAATATGAAGATTTACCCTAAATTAGTATAAGATGTATTTATGTGAAAGACTCTTTATCTGAGGCATGAAGCTCAGTGGAAGTGGAGGGAGTCTATGGGTGTCAGTACACATTAAGGATATTCAAGTTGGAGTTGGAGGCTTGTCTTTAATCAGAAACCTAGAATCAGAAAAGTGACACAGAATGCTAAAGCATTTTTTACTTTTGTCAATACGTCATTCTGTGATTATCTAGAGATCTAGTGAAAGCATTAAATTATTAACAACTATATTAAGGATGTTTGTCACTCTGAGTAGGTAAATTCCCAAGCCAGAATTTAGAAGTGTTATTCTTTATTTTAACAACCGCTATAAAACCATTTGTAGGAAACCTAACCATTTGGAGGTAACGATACAAACATCTTTGAACGACCCCCCCCGTTCCAGAAAAACAAGTTGGGGTATGTCCTTTAATCAGAAAGCTAGATGAAGACACATTGAGATAAATTGGAAACCCAAAGATATACATACGCTTTCATTTCGTGTCTGAAGTGTAAACGCTACAAATGCAGCTCTTACTACAGTCAACACACACACACACACACACAGTAAACAGTTATTTACCCTTTACAAAACGTTTCACAAATTCACACCCACATGGCTAGAACGGAGTCAAGAGAAAGTCAGAAAACATCTGTTGTAGAAAGGTGAGGAGGTTGTTGTGGACAGAGCCAAAGGTTGGAGCAAATCGTATGCTCGTAAACATCACTGACATGGACAAACTTGACTAAAAACCAGACAAACCTAAAACAGGGCAATAAATTTGAGGGGGGGACCAGACCCTCACCAGGATAGGCAGAGCCAGAGTAGGGAGGGGGGCACTTCCTCAGGAGCTTGATGGACAGAGGTTAAAAGTACATTTTGCACATATACATGGTTGACGTAAAACTTCACAAAAAAACGGACTTCCCCCCCAAAACAGGGTAATAAATTTAGATTTTTTGGATTGACAGTTTATTGTAATAACTACTCATGTGGTATGATTTTTTATAACTTTAAATACCTCTGCATACTTATTTTACCTCTTCTTTAATCTCTTCTATATACATCTATTCTTCAGCGCTGCTGAACATACAGAAAACTATTGTTTGGCCTTGCGTTATGTTGCGGCTATTGCAGATTGTGCAGTGTGTGGAGAACGTCACCAGAAATAAAAATTCCTCTTCTGTGCGCAACACTGATCAGGGTCTGTCAGGGTCTGTCTAACGTTAATAACCAAATCAATGCAAATAGACATGATATAGTTATAGTGTAACGACGCGTTATTAATGTAAACACGTGTTAATATGGCGAATGCCAATGCTAATAAGCGCATTTCTCAGCAGCAAATTACGGCTCAGAACTCGCTGATGGTAACTGCAAACACTCATGGAACATCAACAACATGTACTAAATAAACATATACAAATGTACTTACATCAAGGCATTAAAAACATTATACAGAGTTGGTGTTGGACGTGGGGCTTAATTGTCCATTGTTTTCTAATAATCATACATTGTTGTATGTTTCACATCGCAACAATTTACACAACCTCATAAAATGCGTACGAATTCTGTGAGCTCAAGCTCGATCAAATGGCGTCTGAAGGAGGCTAGTTTTATTTTATACCACATATACATTTACATACTGATAAACAATAAAAATGACCCATTACCTTGTCTTGTTTAATTGTGGCTATGTTTTCCTCATTAATATTGTATTCCCTTATGTGAGATTATAATATTGTTTGCTGTGTTTGGATCACCAGTTTTCTTCAATACCAGATTAATTGGATGTCTTGAGGAGGTACCTTCAGCAGAGCTCTGGGAGCAAGAGACACAGACACTAGAGTGTGGTTGACTCAAGCTTGTTTATTTCCTCAACAGAAGCAGATTATATAGAACAGAACAGGATACACCTAAAACTGTCAAGAAATCAGATAGCCGAGTTATATTTTATTACTATATACGGTTAGAAACAACAGCTTCAGGGTGCATTCTAGACTTCCTTATGCAACAGCGTATATGTAATTCAAAAGGAGATATCAAAACTCATTAACCCTTAAGGGGTATTGACTATATTCATTAGCGCGAGGAACTAAATAATCAAATACCTTAAAAATCCAAAGATCGTGCTGATCCATGTATCTTCTGTAAGGAATGAAGCCGTATAATCATCATCCACCTAATTTGTGGTCACGAGAAAGGATGTTGATGTCGTTCCCTCATCATAGGATCTTGAGGGAATCATTTCATCACTTGGGACAGAGACAGTAGGATCCATTTGCAGTGGTTTATTAGAGTAACTGAACAAGCAGGGTCGCCAACAGCAAACAGGTATAGCAGGGGCTAAGCTAATCAGCAACGATAAACAATCCAAGGTCAGGGCAGGCAGCAAACAATTGTTAATTGTTTAAGAGTTAATGAGGATCAGGTGAGCAGGAAGTAATCGGTCCCAGGGAAGTGGCCCTATGGGAAATGTAGTCCTGAACAGTCTAATATTTGGGTGACGGTTCCCTCTGGTGGTTCGGGGGAGGCGGTACAGGAGCCTCCACCGTAACAGCCATGACATAAGTGTCATTACCTTGACAAACTGATCTCTTGGCCACAACATATCACATTCACATGTATTAATATGTCGTGGCCATGATAAAAATAATAGAACCAAGAAGGTCCCTTCCCGGTCACTGTAACTTTGTCATTAATTTTTTATTTTTAAATAAATGATTTGGACCAAATAATGAAAAAAGCAGCCAATCGGAGACCAGAAAACAAGAACTTCTTCAACACAGTTTCAAAAGCATCTCAGCCTGATGCTTCAAGAAACTGAGTAATAAAATGTCAGGAGAACATTTTTGTAAATTCTAGGCAAAGGGCGACTACACTGAAGATGCTATAAACTTATAACTTACATAAAACGTATAACTTTAGTTTTAAAGTTTTAAGTTTAATTTATTTTGACTTAAGTCACAACATAATTCCCAAAGTTACATTTGTGTTATTTAATAGTTTATATTAAATTTTTTAATCTTATTACAAAATGTGGAAAAAATATTTAGAGTTTCTAGATTTTAGTGTTTCTAAATATTTTGCATGAAATAGTAAAATGTATCGTTTTCAACATTCGTAACATTACACAGAGTCCCAACTTTTTTGAATTGGGGTTGTACAACATAAACTTGTCAACAAACTAATTGTTGTGTTCTAAATTACATCATTTCTGTTACGATTACTAACTCTTTTGTGTCATGTTAGTTTATCCTGGTTTGTTTTGGTTCATTTCCTGTCTTGCCTTATTTGGTCATGTTCCTGTTCCTGTTCCTGTTTAATCATTAGTTAATTTCTCTTCACCTGTTTGCCCCCTGTCATCCCCGCTATTTAAGTTCCCCTTTCAGTTCAGGTCTTTGTCTGTGATTGTTTTGTATCATATGATATGTGATTTGAGTTTTCTGGTTTCTGGAAAAGTATTAGAGTCTGATTTCTTGGTATATTCCTGGTTTTGCGCCTTCATTCATGTTCCTGTGCTTCTGTCAGCCCTCAACGTTACAATTTCCAGTATGTGTCCTGTGGATGAAAGGCACAGGTGCCTGGCTGGAGGCAGGTTGTCTGTGCAGTTGTCCGTGTCTTCCCGTAATCAGCTGTAATGTAGGCAAATGTCAGTTATTAAACACATGCACAAAACACACTTCACATACCAGTCTCTGTATCTTGAGCTCTGTGCACTGCTTTCTGCTGAAGACTTGTGAACTGCAAGTTCAATCTCCTTACCTTGAAATGTAAATCATTCCCTCTGACTAATGAAAGTTTAAGCTAATCAGTTGCTGGATTTCCATCAACTGAAAAAGATTGCTTTGATTTGGTATTTTGAAATGTTTTTTAAATTTTTATGGTTATTGAATAGAATGATTTCAATGTAATTATAACCTCATATTTTTTAATTCTTTTTTTTTAGTTTGCCATTTAACCACACAGTTAACTTTTGGAAAACTGGCATTATCAGCTATATAACAGCAACATTATTCACTGTGCCTTTGATGACACAGAATAAAGCTTTACTGTGAATGTAATGTTGAGATACAGTAGACAGACACTGCTTATTTTATCTTGCTCTAGGTGTTTGTATAGCAGCTCTGAACTTTCATCTGTCAATCTCCTGTGACAGAGCTTTAAATATCTGACACACTTCATTTCTGCTTTCTGCATCTTCCTCCCTTCAGATGGTTCAAAAATGTCAGCAAGTGTCACACATAACACATCACATCATAACACACAAACTTGTCGTGTGACCATGTGTATGTTTGTGCTTCTCATGCAGATATTGAAATGAGGGAATTGTCAACAGGAATTGTCCTAACAGAGCTATATTTGTGTGTTCACAGAGATATAAAGCCGGACAACATTTTACTGGATGAACATGGTAAGTACTACAGTCTTATCCCTGTTTTAGATCTGCGTTTTTAAACTGAGGTAAGTGAAGCGTCCCATGGGGTAGTACTTCTAGAATGATTCTAGAAATGTACAATTTTAAAGTAGCATTTCTGCATTTAAGGCTGTACTACCCCCAAATTGTATACATATATACATACATACATACAGAGAGATTTAATCACTTTATTTAATCAGTTCAAGTTCACAAAAAATTAACATAAAGATGACCGTATGACCTATTGCAACCAAGTAGTAAAAACCTCAACAGTTGTGCAAATAGCTCCATTATAATCCCATACACAGTATACAAAAAACTCATCATAATCAATAATCTAATTAAAAAAAAACTTAAAATCAAGGCCAACTTATGCTTTTATCATTTTTTTAAAAATATGAACTACCTCCTGTCTGCCTTTATCCTCTATCTTGTTTTTTGTAGTGCTATAGATAGAAAGTTTGGCTTGCCCAATTAAACAAATTGACAACTGACTCTTCGTCTTTGACTCACACTATATTTAGGACCAAGAACAAAAATTTCATCAGAAAAGGTCTCCCCAAATTAACAAAAAGAAAACTAAGCACACAAAACAAGTCAACCTTGGACATTCTAAAAACAATAAAAAATTGTTTCCCTGATATGACAGAATCGACATTGGTTCGACACATTGGGATTAATAACACACAGGCATCACAAAGGCATTTAAAGGAACTGCACCATGTAAAACCCTCCAATGAAGTGAAAATGACACATTTGTCAGATATGGTAACCCATATCCAAAATGTGACCTCTGCATTTATCCCATCACTTGTGAGGAGTGAACACACACTGCAAGTCATGAATACACATACACCCGGAGCAGTGGGCAGCACTGCTGCATCTGAGGAGCAATGGGGGTTAGGTGCCTTGCTCAAGGGCACTTCAGTTGCTACTTGCCAGCACTGAATATCACCTGTGCGTTTCTCTATTGGTGGTCTATATAAAACTTTCCAAACAGGTTTGTCTAGGATAAGACAATGTCGTCAATCTAAAGTATTGAAACTAACTATGCTGGAGGTAGGTGTATAATAGTAAGTTTACTAAAGAAGTCCATCAAATCCTGATGATCTGTCTCAGGGGTCGTACCATCTTGTCCCCCCTCATCTGGTCTCAAAGTTTGGATCCAGCTGACTAAAGGACCTTGGGGAAATGAAAGACAGACAGATTTAGTGTGGAGCCAGTACATCTGTACCTATGGGAAGTGTCCCTGGTTCCGGTTTACCTGATTAATGCAGCCTAATAATCCCTTAAGGGATTTGAATAATAAATCCATAAGACTATGTGTAGGCTAGATTAAAGAGGTGGGCCTTTAATCTAGATTTAAACTGACATAATGTATCTGCCTCACGGACAGTACTGGGAGGACTGTTCCAGAGTTTTGGTGCCAAATACGAAAAGGATCTACCATCAGTGCTTGATTTTGAAATTATGGGTAGTATCAAATGGTCAGAATTTTCAGAATTTTCATTTCACTGCAATGAACCCGAAGGACTGTAAGGACAAAAGAGGAGCTCGCTTAGGTATTGAGGAGCTAGACCATTCAGAGCCTTGTAGGTAATCAGCAAAATTTTATCAGCCTAAATCAAATTTTAAATCAGCCTAAATATTTTATTTAGGAATATATGTTGTCTCTTTTCCAGTAGATACCACCTGATTTTAGTTTAGGAAGATTGTTGGACCATTTACCACATGATATGGCTTTACTTTTTGACCAATTAACCTTGACAGAGGAGATAATGCCAAAGTAATGAATAATTTCTTTTAAAATGTCAACATCCTCATGGTCCTTAAAAAAAACAATAATATCATCAGCATAACTAGAGAGCTGAAAAGTTTCTCCAGAGCAAGGTATAGTCTCTCTGATTTTCACCCAAAGATCAATAGCCAAAGCATATAACATCCCAGATAAAGCACAGCCTTGTCTAATACCTCTATGAATTTTAAAAGAAGCACTCAATCCACCATTAATTTTCCTTGTACATCCTTGTACAAAACCCTAATCATAGCAATAAAACCAGGGCTAAACCCAAACTCCTCCAGTGTGCGCCAGAGATAGTGGTGCTCAACCCGGTCAAATACCTTTTCCTGGTCTAAAGAAGTGAGACCATTATACATGTCCAATAACCTAGAGATGTCCAGAATATCCTGGATAAAATAAATATTATCATAAATTGACATAAATTGGGCACATAGTAGGTCTGATCATGGTGAATTAATTGTCCAACCACCTCCCTCAGCCTAATAACCAAAACTTTGCAAAGGAGCTTCAAATTGGAGCACAGGAGTGAAACAGGGTGCCGGTTCTTTACTTCTTTTAGATCATCTTTTTTGGTAGCAGAGTTATGACTGCCCTCCTGCAGCTCAAAGGTAGCAGCCCACTGACCAAGCTATCATTGAGCACAAAAATCAAATCCTCACCCAACACTGACCAAAAGGTTTAATAAAACTCAATTGGTAGCCCATCAATTCCAGGGGCCCTACAGCATTCCATTTTCTTTAGGGCAGCATGCAACTCTCCAGATAAGCATTAGCCTCATCAGATACCTTAGGTAAATCACTAAGAAAAGAACTAGCCAACTTATCCATTTCTATATATTCATGTACAGCTCTTTTTCTAATTTCATTAGGTTCTATAATTTCTACGCTATCTAGTGAGTATAAAAAGTGTATATGTCTGCTTTGGTCATTCTTTTTTCCAAGTCAAAGAAGAACTTTGTTGGACTATCTATCTCTGTTAGGGTCTGAAAGCATGAGCGGACTGGAGCCTTCTGTGCTTTAATACCCAACAAATCATCCAAAACCTTTCTTTTGGCTTTGTGGAGCTCAATATGTCCTCGGTTTCCTGTGGACTCTACTAATTTTGTTGAGGAGATTCTTTTCAATGATGAAATTTTCTAGATGTGGTACTGTACCATAGTAATACCATGTTAATACCTATGCCATCACTATACAATGTTTTTTGGACTCTGAGTTTTGCACCCTAACCACAGTTACACAATGAGCAGTGCAATCAGAAATCACAGCTTCAGGAGAAAATTCACACATTTCATCAGTGTGAAGATATTTCATGTTCTAAGTACAGTCCCTGCAAAACCTTCCATTTGCAAGGTTACAGAGTTCTCTGTAACCTTTGGAGGGAGAGTCTATTGCTGGGGGTGCTGCAGACCTGGGAAGAGGTGCTATCCACAGATCAGCGGATCCTTCTGTGTTTACTCCATGAGAAGTGACAGACACGTTAACTCTTGCTGTGGCCACAGGAAACCCACTTTATACCCTCAGTTTATACGGAACAACAAAACCTAAACAATAGTCTCTGGTCGAATATTTAAATGTTTCTTATTTTTAGATATAGTATAATTCATTGGAATAGAACTGTTTTGATTGTGTTTAATCTGAATAAGCAGTCAGTATTGACATTAATTATAAAAACAGTTCAGGCCATTTGTGAATTATATGTTCTATGAACTTAAAATGGCTTTTAACATTTAGATGTTTGCCTTTGTAGTTCTTTGGAGCCATAATGGCAATGATTTTTTAAATTGCTTTTTTAAAATACCAGACATTTACAGACTGTTGTTAAAAGAAGAAGGGATGCTACACAGTGGTAAACATGCCTTTTGCTGCCATTAAATTAAAAATGAGCTAATATTTTGCATGAAATAGTAAAATGTCTAGTTTTCAACTTTTTATATGTTGTGTATGTTCTAGTGTGAATAAAATATGGGTATATGAGATTTTCAAATCAATAAATTCTGTTTGTATTTACATTTTAAACAGCATTCCAACTTTATTTGAATTGGGGTTGTACTAAATGCCAGGATCCTGACAGCCCTGTTTTTGTGTCAGATCATGTTTGCATAGGATATAAACTCAAGCTCTATATCTTTTGTGATCTATGTGTTGCTTGTCCTTGTGTGGAAGCACATGGCCATTGTTTGTGTACTTTGTGCCCTGTGCTCTTCTGTCTTGAGTCTTTACCTTGACCTCTTGTTTCCTTGTCAATTATCCAATTATTAGTTCATGCCCCTCACCTGTCTGCCCTTGTTAGCATCCTTGTTTGGTTCCTTATTTAATGCCCTTGTGCCTGCTGTCTTGTGCTGGTGTAATTTCTCCCAGTCTGTTTTGTATCCTGCCTCGAGTCTTGTGTCCTGTTTGATTTTGCCTAGTAGAAATCTAGTCTTGGAGGAGGGCGGTAGCACCTGCCCGTCAATCAACCAATAAGAACCTCAGATGGGGACACTTGTCCCTTCCAACGTCACACCTCAGCATGGGCCTCCAGGGCAGCTAACCTCCCTGGGGTGACTGTCCCAGGGTGGCGTCTGCTCCACTTGGCAACTGATACAGTGAAACTAGTTGTCCTGCTAGTGTCATTATAATGGAGTCTGGTAGCGTGGTTAAAGCCTGTCATGATAGCTTGTGAGCAAAATCCATCTCAGCTACGTGATCCAGTTTGTCAGTCGCCCTCCCAAGTTCAGAGGCGTCCTTTTTACATCAGTCTGAGGAAAGGATGCCTCTGTCCCACATGGAAAAGTTGCTACTTTTCTGGTGAAGGAAGCAACAGAGCCTGTCCGTCTAGCTGAGATGCACAAGAGCTTCTACAGCCATTATTTCATCGTACCTATGTAAGGGGGTTGACTGCGCCCAATCTTGCAATTTCAAAACCCAAGTCTGGGTGGGCCAGGACAGTGCAACCATCAAGACTTTCTCCTCATCATTGTATTCTCATTTCATTTTGTACAAAGCTATATAAATTGTGAAAAGCACTATACAAATAAATGTTAACTAAATTTATCCAGTCAGTTTTATTGCACAGACACTGTGCAAAGTCAGAAAGGACGAGGAGCAAGTCTTGATGGTTGTGCCATACTGGCCCAAACCCCCACTTTCAGAGTTGATGCTCCTGGCAGTAGCTTATCCCTTGCAAATTCCCCTGAGAAGGGACCTTCATACCGAGAGGCAGGTGTGATCTTGAACCCATAGATAGACCCATAGATAGATAGACACATCTCGCACCGTGACGAGGTGCGGAAGACTTAGCAGGTCACCAGTGGTGGTAGACACAATCACACAATCACTCAGGCTGGAGCCTCCCATGGAGCAGCTTTACACCTTGAAGTGGCATCTGTTAACAAATTGGTGTTCTTCCCAGGGGGAAGGTCTTCAGATTTGAGCAGTCCACTTTACAGGAGAGGCCATCCACCCTGAAGATGTACGTGGCTGCTATAGTAACATACCACAATACACTGGATGGGAAATGCTTGGAGCAGCTTGACTTCATGTTTAGGCTCATGATGCACTTTTGAGATGTGATGCAATAACGGAAAAAAGAAACAGCCAATCAGAAGAATAGATAGCTACTATTTTCACATGGAAAAAGAAAAAATGCACCATATAAAACAGTTGCCATGCCAACTTGCTACTGTAAACAAAGGCTTGCAATGCTTGCCAAGCCTCCGGGCTCTGCTGGTCATCCACTGTTCTGGAACTGACATTAATGCACACACAAACACACACACATCTCAGATACACAAACATACAGCCTCTGCTCCAGGTCCCTCACACCCGCAAAGCTGCAGATCTTTGTCAAGGTGAATGGGTGACTTGATCTCTCTCGAGTCACACTTATTTATTTAGCTGTTCTCTACACTCAGTGTGACCCCATCACCAGAAACTGCCCCATAAATCAGACCACAGAGTATTTATAGCGCAAGACTCACTCTGACTTTTTAAATAGTTTCAGGTCCCAGTACATCAGAGAAGACACTTTTACTTCACTAATGAAGTACATACTTTTAGTATATTTTGTGTAATTTTAGTGCATGCTTTTAGTATAAGTAGGTGAATTGGGTTGCAACTATAGTGCTAGATGGTCCATCTCAGGAGAGTTTCCATTAGCAAAAACTGAACTGTTTTCACATCATTCAAACATTTGTTGCAGTACACATACACGTGTAACCCCCTGTAGATGTAAGGTCATATAATTTCATAAATTTAATAAACCATATTGAATACAATTATGAATTTATTTATCTTCTCCACAGGTCATGTTCACCTGACAGATTTCAACATTGCAGCTATCGTGAAGGATGACTTTAACGCTTCATCTATAGCAGGAACAAAACCATACATGGGTGAGAGCTTTCATACTACTGCTAGGAGCCATATTTACATGCACACTTTTTGTCATTCCAATTGAAAGATTACGATTGACCTTTCATATGGTATTATGTAATCCAATATGGTGTTTACATGTGCCAGTGCTTTCAATCAGATTAATTTTGTGAATGTCCTGTTTGTTGTTTTTCAGTCACTGTAATACCCAATAAGATAAAAAAGCAGGTAAAATTTAATTGCCTTGAAAATAGGAAACAGGAATATCATGATCACAAATGCTTATTTAGTGTAGCAGTTCAAGTAACTAAAAACCTGTAGAGAGTACTTGATAACTAACTTTAGATGTACTCTTGACATAGTATACATTGTTTAAATGATCTGTTGATTCAGCCTTTATCAAGTTATTTTGCTTTGAGTAATTTGTCAACATAAAGTTTTAAACAAATAAATTAGACACACAGCAATATCAACAACCAGCATATGAAACTCTCATTCATAGTACAAAACTCATTTATGAATCCCAGCATGCATTGTGCCATGAAAAATGATGCAGCTGAACTGTTTTACTCTTCTCTGCTTTTGTTTTTGCTGTTGTTTTTGTTGTGACTTTTTTAATAGCTTGTTTTGTGATGTTCAGAGTTGATCTGATTGTCACTATTGTTGAAATTTGTATGATGAGTGGTGATGTCTAAAGTGTCAGTTAAACATTCTGTTCACCTTGTACTTGCACATTACAGTGTTTTTTTAGCACAGCAGCTGTTTAAAAACACAAATCATCAATATATGTTTATACAAAATATTTTGTTCATTTATTATTTCATTGTACAGGGGTTGCACAATGAAACTGAAACACTGGCCAATATTCATGGCTATATTTGTGCAGCCTGGTGGCCAATCTGGTGGCCAATCATCTATATATATATAAAATATTGACATGCACACAACATAATGGAAGTCATATCAGAGTTCAAAAGAGGACAAATTGTTGTTGCGCGTTTCGCTGCATCTGTGACTAGGACAGCAAGTCTTTGTGGTGTATCCAGAGCCATGGTATCCAGGGTAATGTCACTAATGCTATGCTGACATCTAACCCTAATGTCAGCATACCACCATGAAGGACAAACCACATCCAACAGGAGTAACTGGCGACGCAAAAGGAAGCTGTCTGAAAGGGATGTCTGGGTGCTAACCTGGATTGTATCCAAAAAACATAAAACCACAGCTGCCTAACTCACTGCGGAATTAAATGTGCACCTGAACTCTCCTGTTTCCACCAAAACTGTTCATCAGGCGCTCCATAGTGTCAATATACATGACCAGGCTGCTATAGCCAAACCTTTGGTCACTCATGCCAGTGCCCAGTGTCAGTTTCAATGGTGACAGCTGTGGAAATCTTGGGCTGTGGACAATGTGAAACGTGTATTGTTCTCTAATGAGTCCACCTTCACTGTCTTTACCACATCCGGAAGAGTTATAGTTTAGAGAAGCCCCAAAGAAGCTTACCACCTGGACTGCTGCATACCCAGAGTGAAGCACGGGGGTGGATCAGTGATGGTTTGGGCTGCAATATCATGTCATTCCCTAAGCCTAGTACTTGTGCTAGATGCCAGAGACTACTGAGCCATTCTGGAGGACCATGTGCACCCAATGGTTCCAACATTGTACCCTGAAGGTGGTGCTGTGTACAAGGGTGATAATGCACCAATACACACAGCAAGACTGGTGACAGAGTGCTTTGATTAACATGTGAAGTTGAACATCTCCCATGCTCTGCACAATCACCAGACCTGAATATTACTGAGACACTTTGGAGTGTTTTGGAAGAGTGAGTCAGGAAACGTTTTCCTCCATCAGTATTATGCAGTGACCTGGCCGCTGTACTTCAAGAGGAATGGCTCAAAATCCCTCTGGCCACTGTGCAGGACACTATCATTCCCAAGACAAACTGATGCTGTATTGACCGCAAAAGGAGGCCCTACACCATACTAATAAATTATTGCGGTCTAAAATCAGTTGTTTCTGTTGCATTGTCCAACCCCTGTATTTATATATATATATATATATATATATATATATATATATATATATATATATATATATATATATATATTCTGTTAAATATTGTTTATTGTAACTCCATTGTACATACTGTAGCTATACCTTTATACTATGCTGCAATGCTTCATAGGCGCGAGTAGACATGGGCCTGGTGGGGGGCTCTGTGGCATCCCCTTTTTGACTAAAGTGACAGTGTAAGTTTTGCCTACAGTCACCAAACTTGGTATGTGTATTGTTCTCATCAAGCCAGACAACTTTCAAAATTACATTCATTAGCTCCGCCCAACAGGAAGTCAGCCATTTTGGGTTGTATGTGGATTTTTGTCGATTCAATGCTCTGATTTAAACACTCCTCCTAGGGGATTTATGGGATTGTCACCAAATTTGGCAAATATTATGCAAAGACACTGAAGATGTTAAATTGCGAAGGTATTTTTGATGTGAACAGCATTGCCATAGCGAGGCAATAAATGTATGGGAAACAGGAAGTGTTTTTTTTGTATTTTCTGCGTGCATTGAGTGATTCCATTTAAGCTTCACCTGTATGTTTGTTTCTATGGAGTAATGGCATAGAGGAGTAAACAGAGTTTAAAAGAGTCCTCTTAAATTTACCCAAGAAATTTTAAACTTGGTCAGAATAAAGGAGAGATATTGAAGATACTATATTGTGAATGGATTGTTGATATCTCAGACATTGCTGCCAGTCACTTTAAGGCAAAAAGGGGAACAGGAAGTGTCTCATATCTCCTGCGTTCATTTGATTTACTTCAAACTTAGGAAATATGTTCGGTGTTGTGGGCTGATCAGAATGATGGGGCTGTTGTGAGTCACAATGATAGCGCCACCAACTAACAGCAGGAAGTGTCACTTACAACGGACTTAAAACAGATTTTAAAAGAGTGTTTAGTTATTTTAGGAGTTAAATGCATGTTACAACCATTCATCATTTTCTGATAAGCACCAGGTGGCGATGCCACCATAGTGCTTGGGTCTATCATTGCTGCTTGCAGCTATATTTATTTTTCAAGGTTTTGGGGGCTTTTGGGCCACTTAACACGGTGCATGTATCATACATATGCATGGACACAGAAGGGAAGAACCTAATTGCAGGCCAGCTTGACAAAACATGACCTTCATTAAACAAAACTCCCTTGATGGGGAAGAAACAAAAACAAAAGCCATGAACAGACTAAACTGAAAAACAGGCAACTAACAAGAAATCAGGCAATTGACAAACTAACACAAGACAGCAAACACATTAAATAGGACAGGAAACAAGGCAGGTAACGAGGGCAGACAGGTGGGAGGAATGAACTAATGACAGGAGGATTACGAGGGGACGGGGGTCAAGACACTCGACAGGGCGAGCACATGGCACAAAGTAAACAAACATGCTCTGAAACAAAACACAGGGCTGATCCTGGCAAGAGAATCTAAGAGAAACTCAAGACATGAAGCCAGGACTCTGACATGACACACCTGTATTAAACTTGATACAAACAACTACAACCCTTAGCTCTGCCAAACAGGAAGTTTTGGATTTTCTGAAAAATGTAAAAATTAAAAATGAATAAATTTACAGCAAAAAATTGTAAACAGGAAGTGTCTAACATCTTCTGAATGTATTGAATGATTTATATCAAACTTGGGAAAATGTTTGGTGTTGTGGGCTAATCACAATGATGTGGCACCAACTGGCAGCAGGAAGTGCCACTTAAAATAGAATTTACATACTCCACTATTATTCACAGAGTTAAATGTAAGTGCACACTGCGTTGGTTTCAGAAAAGCACCAGGTGGTGATGGCCCAGTAGTGCTTGGGACCATCATTGCTTTTTGTTGTTACTTTTAAAACCAAGCATAGTTTTTTTGTTTTAGTTTTTTAGAATTTTTAGTTTTTGTTTAAATATTTTTTATTTTTTTTTAGAAATTTATGTAAGTTTTACGTAAATTTAATGGTATTATTTTACGTTTTATTTAATGGTAATAACCTTGAAAGGATGTTGTGCTTCAGTATTGGAATGTTTCCTCAAAAACCCCACTTGGCTGCATTAATCAAAAGCATTGTGAGTGAAAGCTGATTGGAGAGCATTGGTGCCAACTGATGCTATGATATACTTACAATGCTTACAATGCTTTTGGGAAATGCAGCCCTGAATGCTCACTAAAGACGCTCAAGGCTGAGATGTAACGCACATATCTTGCCAGCCTGCTCATAGTTAGCGGGCAGTCTACTGTTAGACTGCTGTCTCCATGCAAAAAAACAACTGATACTGACTGCTACCATCTTTAATTTAGAAAATTAAACTCACACAAGAAATCTAGGCTACATTTCTCAAAAGAATTTTGAGACCAAATTGATTATAGTGGCCATTGGTGGCAATTGGTGCTGATATACTTGACTTGACACCTCATAACACTGCTTTACTCAACCCACAAAGAACATACAGTCTGTTTCACCATGTTTATAAAACATTTCATTAAAATGTACCAGACTGACATATAAAACTTTTTTAATGATTCCTATAGATGCTAATCTATAAAAAATCAGTCCTATAGGCCTCAGTTTTAATAAATCATTGTGCTGTAATATGTATACAAATGTATTTAAATGTAAGAAGTTCAAGAAGTACTATGGTTTGTGAACATGTACCCTGTTCCATTGCATTTTTAGAAATACCTTGGAGTGCCATGTAAATACCACAGTATATTATCCTGTGCATTTCAGTGAGTGAATTGCAATTAAGGTAGTTTTAGGCACTCTGCAAGATTTGATGTCAATAACCTTATGGTAAAATCATGGTAAAAGTCCTGTTTGTACCTACTTCAAATATATTGTTAGCAATGCAACTTCATCTACACACACATATACCTAATCTTTGCTTGTCTTCTCTACCACTGCAGCCCCAGAACTGTTCGAGAATATCGAGGGAACACATCCTCGTTATTCTTTTGCAGTGGACTGGTGGTCTTTAGGCATCTCCACCTATGAGCTGCTCCGTGGACAGGTGAGAAAGAAAACACTTTAAAGAGCATTACTCATCATAAAAACCTGATGTTTCCTTGACCACTGCATCTAGAGGGTTTAGTCTTTCTCATTAGCATGTATGTTCCCTGAAAATGAAACCCATGAACTTTGCACTGCTAACACAATGTTTAATAAAGCTGTTTAATGAAGACCATATATGATAAAATATCAACTTTGATCATGTTTAGCATGAATCTGTCTGAGAACTATAATTCTAAATCCTCTGAATCAGCGGTAATAAACTCAGGTATTTGGTTTGAATCCATCTGCAGAATCAAAAACATGGGCAAGGATTGATGGTAATAGACAGACAGTAGACAGTCCAATAATAGACAGTCCAATCAGGCAAATTACATAATCAAAATAAATGTGAGATCCAGAGCAGAAAGTTGATCAGTATTCTGGTGATGGCTCCCTCTAGTGGTTGGTGGAGCAGATGTTACTGCTTCAGTATACAGCAGCTTTTGATTTTTTTTGTGTACCATTGAAAAAAAACAGCAAAGTTTGCAACAACATGAGTGTGAGTAAAAACAGAATTTTTAGTTTTCAGTTTTTAAGGTTGAATATGACTGAATATGAAGATTTTCATTCTAACAGCACATCAACTTACTAATTTATTCAAAATCACCTTTTAACCCATCACTGTGACACAAGTCAACTAGTGACAATTTAGTGTTAAGAATATTTCATGGTTTGGTGGATTTTACTCTGTATTGTCTCTTTAGAGACCGTACATCATGCGTACTAACACACCAGCCAATGAGATCCTGCAAACTTTTCACAAGATTCAGCCCTATTATCTTGTGGCCTGGTCTACAGGGATCAAAGCTCTCTTACGAAAGGTAACAATAATCACACCAACTGTCAATGTAAAAAGACTTCATTCATGTATTGATTATATATTTATTTTTAAGTTCAGTTAATTAATGATTTTAAGGTTTCTGTTGTTGACAGCTGTTATGTGTAGATGCTCAGAGGAGGATTTCCTGTCTGTCTGAGCTTCAGGACATGGCATATCTCTCTGAGGTGAACTGGGACTCTGTGCTCAGCAAACAAATCCCACCTGGCTTCCTCCCTAATGTAAGTATATAAAACACGTGCACACACATTTCAAGTGAATGATTTAGACCTGGATGTGAATATGATATAAAATAAATGAACTGTGCATAAAAAGAGACGATGACGATGTTCGGAACGATGAAATGCTTACATATTACTCTGTGTTGTACTTAATTAATTGGATAAGGCACATTTGAAATTGTATGAATATTATTGCATTAGTGAAAGTGATAACGATTAGTGATTACATTAACATACATTAACAATTAGATAACAATTAATTAGTGATAACAAAGTGAAAGAATATGTAGCACAAGCAAAGCTTTTAACAAAAGAGTTTGAGTATAGTTATGTTGTTTGGTTGTCAGTAAAATGCTTGATAGTTTGTTGTTATATATTGTTAAGAGCGCATTATGACCAAGCAACAGTTTATGTTGATTTGTGCACTGACAAACCACATAATAAATATTTGTATGCTATCAGAGACGGAGACTGAACTGTGACCCCACGTTTGAGCTGGAGGAGATGATCCTTGAATCCAAACTGCTGCATAAAAAGAATAGGCTGACGAGTAAGACGAGAGATAACAGCTCTGATGGATATTCTCAGGTAACATCTCTGGGGAACATATTCAGTCTCTGTGAGCTTGATGGATATGAATAAATTAATCTGTATGGGTGTGTATATGTGAAGTTGAAGGATATAAATGAATCAATCAATATGGGTGTGTGTGTCTGTATGGAAGGGCCTGTACAGTCATGGAAAGTTAGTGTTGTATGTGCACATTTCTGAAATAGCAGGAAAAAAGTAGCAATAGTCCACATACATTCTCCCTCAACCTTCCTCTCTTCCTCCGTCACTCATTTCTGAAGTTCACTCTGTGTGTAGTCTAAATCTCTAAAGCTTCCAAACTCATCAACACTCAAAAGGCAACAGCCCTTAAAACTGTGGTTACACTTTATTGGGGTCCTTGTTACAGCATAATTATATATTTAAGTGCTGAGTAATTTTAAGTAACAACATGCACTTACTATAGGGATAGACAGTGAGCTCAGCAGTCTGTGATTGAGTTTTTACATATATAATGAATGTCATATAAAAGCCTTTTGCTTAATTGTAGCACACTAGATTCGGGAGTAAGAACTAAACACTGGAAACCTGTTGACGTCTTAAGACACCCAAAGTCATAAGCATACATATTATAGAGGCAGGAGACACCTCACCAGTGTCACTAGACAAATAACAGAGGCAGAGAGGCCTAAAGTGATCAATCAGAGATTGTTTGTTTGTTTTTGACTACACTACTTCTGGTGATTTTTAAATAATCCTGCTGCGTGTAAAATTGCAAACACTTCATGTAATCTCTCAATTATTATGAGGTCCAAAAAGCTCATTCTAATTATAAATTCTTTGTATAAAAACAAGACAGGCAAGGTCAAGAACCGGCAAACAGGAACAATAAAGGCGAGGCAAAGGCAAAACGGTAAACAGGCAGAGGTCGAGGCAGGCAGCAAACAATCAAAGTCCAATAAACAATCCAAGGGTAATAACAGGCAATCCGATAATCACAGGGAAACTGCTCAGAAATGATAGCCGGGGCAAATCAAGACTTCGCAATGAACGAGTGTTTGTTTGGGGTATAAATAGGTGACTGGTAATGAGGTACAGGTGTGTGAGGTGCAATCAGTGTCAGGTATGTGGTATGATGGGAAATGTAATTCAATGGAAACTAGTTAATACTCTGGTGATGGTTCCCGCTGGTGGTGCGGAGGAGGCAGTACAGGAGCCTCCTCTGTAACTCTTCCTCAGAGCTCATTGTAACATTCATTCCAGTAACCAGAGGCAGATCACAGGTGTGCCATCAACAGATTTTATAGACGGAGGTTGAGTGTTTCTACTGCTGGATGGATGTCCTAATATTATTGGGGGAGCAGTCACTTGTCATTTATCATGAAATATGTATAAAGTTATTGTTTCTTTTAATTCTTCAGAATGGGCACATCCAACAGCGCTTAGAGATTGTCCAAAGAAACTTCATTGTCTTCAACAGAGAAAAGTAAGACAACTCAAGTAGTTTCTAAATGATTCATTATTTAAAGGATGTAGCCTTGAAAAAAACCCCGGCAGTTCAGTATTAAATTTGAAGAATTCATTTTATCTGAAAAAAGCACTACCTATATGTCAGCGGAGGCATACAGTTTATTATTTTTGCACAGTAGATATCCTGGAACCTTCATGTTGTATGAAAAAACATTTTTATGTGTGTTTGTTTTAGATTTCTTTGTACCTTTTTGTACGTTTCCTGTTATAAAGATTTTGTGCCATCTTGTTTGAAGGTTGAGGAAAACCAAAGCAGATGCAGAGATGGTCAGTCTCAATGCAGATGGACACAAAGCCATTCAAGATGAAGAGAACAATGTTACAACATCAGTGTGCTTATCAGGTTAACACCCCACAGTTTTTCAACCCTTCCTTAACTCTGAACAAAAACCAGAGAAGATTTGCAGTAGATTTTCATAGACTCTGGAAAATGCATGAGAAAATCCACACCGAAGAAGAAACCTCCAAGAGGGAAAAGTCAGGACATGACTAGTAGCATATCAGGCCAGTGTGACTGACACACTAAAACTGATATGGAGCAAACATACAGCAGTGAGTTTACAGTGACTGATGGTGAGAATAAATAAAATTGCTACAGAATCACAACTAGCTCCATCATCACCCACCTCTTGTTTACATGTGTGCCTTACTACTTAATTTTAATTAGTGTTTGAAGATTTATTGTTGCCTGATTCAGTGAGCGATCAGAATCAAGTCTTAATTTAAAATGCTAAATTAACATACAGATACAAAGAACAGAAAGCATGCCATTTTTATTTCACCTCTTCAAATCTATGTGTAAGAATATATAAATGTGAACCATACAGAGCTGAACAACATTATCACACTGAGAACATTGTATAGCCTGTCTTGATATTTAAAGGGTTTTGGAAATTCATTGTTGAATCTTATTGTTCAGATGTAAAATATTTTGTCTGAATGGCAAATGCAAAATTCTGATGTAATAAAGTTACCAAGGTCCTGGCTTCCTTGTTCTTGGCCAGGATCCTGACAGCCCTGTTTTTGTGTCAGAGCATGACATGGATCCTAGTCCTAGTCTTGGTTCTTGTATTATGCTCTGTGTCTCCTATGATCTGTGTTGCTTGCCGCCCCCCCACCCTTGGCTGTTGCCGTTTCCCCACACTGGTTTTTTTGTTTCTTTTTTGTTCTTTCCTGTCTTGTGACGTTTTGTGTATGTGTTGTCTCTTGTTGCAGCAGTCTGTCATCTTGTAATTATTAATTCATGGCCCTCACTTGTCTGCCCTCGTTACCCTCCTCGTTTGCCTTCCCTATTAAATGCCCTTGTGTCTGCTGTCTTGTGCTAGTGTGTGTGCTAGTGTGCGCTAGTGTGTGTGTGTGCGCTTGTGTGTGTGCGCGCACGCTTGTGTGTGTGTGTGTTGCCTTGTGTCTTTAGAAATCAAGTCTTGTTTTGTTTTTTTCCCCCTTGTGGGAGTTTTGTTTAAATAAAAGTTTGTGTCTGAAGTTGTCAAACACAAAAACAGAGGGCAGTTGTGGCCTACTGGTAAGTGAGTTGGGTTGTAATCAGAAGGTTGCCGGTTCAATTCCAGAGCTGGCAGGTAGCAACTTGAGCAAGGCACCTAACCCCCCTGCTCCCTAGGCGCAGTAGTGTGCTACCCACTGCTCTGGGTGTGTGTTCACTCCTCACCAGTGATGGGTTAAATGTAGGCCACATTTATGGGTTACCATATCTGACAAATATGTCACTTTCACTTTTCTGCACTTGGGTTCTTCAGCCATGATGCTTGACAAAAGTACTTTAATAGACAACAGTAAGTTTTAAAAATTAAATGTACACAGGTTTGTTCTGGGCTCATTTATAAACCATTTTCAATATTTTTGATCTTGAAATTATGCTTTAAATGTTATCTGACAGATCAGTCTGAGCTGGGTGGAAATGCACAAAAAAAAAAAAAAGGTAAGTCCATGTCTAAAAAATTGTCTCGGTTATGTGTATAACCTCTGTTCCCTGATGGGGGAAGAAGATACCCAAGATGTGTCAATGTAGTGATACTAGGTATTTGACCTTGGGAGAATGATTGCTCTGCTTTTCATGTAAAACACCAATGAAAATTGGTCTTAAAAATAAATGTCAATAGGAATTGGTGAGTGAAATTTGCCTGTGAATCTCTGCCCCGGATATCTGGGTATTAAAGGGGGATGACATGCACCATTCTTTTAGGTTTGTGCTGAGGAGCATAGACGTGCTTGAGTCTCAGTGGCCAGTTTAGGGTTGTGGCAGGAGGGACACAAGGTCTCATTTCCTCAGCTCATTTCCTTGCATCATGGAACGGAGGTTACATTCCCTTTCTGTTACTCACTCAACTCGTAGTCTGCTGGTCAAATGCGTTGGAATACTGAACATCTCCTTGAGACGAGAAGACACTGTCTGAATGACTATCGTCCCATAGCACTGACTCCAATCATGATGAAGTGCTTTGAGAGATTAGTCATGAATCACATAAAAACCAGCCTCCCCAACACACTCGACCCGCTCCAGTTTGCATACCATCCAAACCGCTCTACGGATGATGCAATTTCCTCCACCCTCCACCTGGCTCTTACCCACTTAGACCAGAAGAACACTTATGTAAGAATGCTGTTCATTGACTTCAGCTCAGCATTCAACACAATAATCCCACAACAGCTCATTAATAAATTACACCTGCTGGGCCTTAACAACTCTCTCTGTAACTTGATTCTGGACTTTTTAACTGAAAGACCCCAGTCAGTCCGTGTCGGCCACAACACCTCGAGCACTACCACACTGAGCACAGGTGCCCCACAAGGCTGTGTGCTCAGCCCGCTGCTCTTCACACTGCTGACCCACGACTGCACTGCCAAGTTCAGCTCCAACCACATCATCAAGTTCGCTGATGACACAACGGTGGTAGGTCTCATCAGCAACAACGATGAAACGCACTACAGAGAGGAAGTGGCACAGCTAGCGGCATGGTGTGGCGCGAACAACCTGTCCCTCAATGTGGAGAAGACAAAGTAGGTTGTGATGGACCTCAGGAGAAACTCCACTGACCACCCCCCACTGACCATCGACAGCTCGACTGTGGAGAGAGTCAGCAGCACTAAATTCCTGGGGGTGCACATCACAGAGGATCTCACCTGGACCACCAACACCACGTCACTCTCCAAAAAGGCACAACAGTGCCTACACTTTCTCCGCCGGCTGAAAAGAGCAAGTCTCCCTCCACCAATCCTCACCATGTTCTACAGGTGAACCATTGAGAGTGTGCTGACCAGCATCACTGCATCACTGTCTGGTATGGGAACTGCAGCGCCGCAGACCGCAAGACCCTCCAGCGGACAGTGAACACAGCTGCAAAGATCATCGGTGCCCCTCTCCCCTCCATCCTGGACATTTTCCTTTCACAATGCTCCAACAAAGCCACCTGCATCATAAAGGACCCCACCCATCCCTCACACAGTCTCTTCCAGCTCCTGCCGTCAGGAAAACGGTACCGGAGCATCAGAGCCCGCACTGCCAGACTGCTCAACAGTTTTTTCCCCCAGGCTGTGAGAGCCCTGAACTCAAGCACAGCCCCCCTCTGAAAAACCTCATACCTCTTAAATATATATATATAATTTATTTATTTATTTATTTTTTCTCCCTTGTGCAATTCTGAGTGTGCTACACACAGGTGAGTAGGCCGCACAGACCACCTGTAGTAACACACTCTCCTCTATGTGCACTAGTCACTTTTTACAACCGAGGGTACATAATCCCACAAAAAAGACTAATAACATATGTATGTTTACAAGCCCATGCACTACAGATCATCTTGTACTGTTCTTCAGCCAGGAACAGTGCTTGACTTTCTTTTTCCTCGTGCAATATTTATGTGAAACATTTGTACAGTTTGTATTTAAATAGTTTAGGTGTAGGCAACTTTATAATCTAATTCTGTTAGTATTTGTGTGTAGATTTATACTGTTTCACGTCATTGTTGTATGTCTGTATTTATGTAGCACCGTGGTCCTGTGAGGCACAACATTTCGTTCCACTGTATGTCCATATAGCGGAATGACAATAAAGCTCAACTTGACTTGACTTGACACTGTGTAGACCACAACCTACCAAAAAGGAGGTTATATGTTTAAGTGAAAGTGACATATTTATCAGATATGATAACCCATACCTGAAATGTGAGCTCTGCATTTAACACATCACTGGTGAGGAGTGAACACACACCGCAAGTCATGAGCACACACACATCTGGAGCAGTTGGGGATGGAAATAGATGAACTTCAGGAGAAGAATCAAAATTTGATGTTACCACATCAAATTATGCCTTAAAGCAAAGGAATACTGTAGCGAGAACCAACCCAGATTATAGACCATGACGATTATGTCTGTCTAGGAGAAGACACAGGTTTACTGTTAGAGAAACCAAACTGTGAAAATTACTCATATGAAATTTCCAAAGGGAATTACTACACATGGAATATGACAGATCGTCAGCATTCTGACCTGCTGGGTAGTCATGAATAGCAGATCCAATTGCTGAGCCCTTTTGCCATGCTCTAGGCAAGTAATGCGTGTTAATGTCCAGGGTTCACCAAAGGGAAAATGTTTTTTTTACATGGTTAAAAGAGCACTTGTTATCACCTCTGGGGGCAAAGGTACTGTAGCAGGCTTGACGCCCTGCCAGTTCTTCAAGATGCTTATCCAAGGTACAGCAAGGTAGAAGAGACCCGATCAATTCTGAGGTTATAGAACCTTTGCAAAAGTATTGGGTGTGGCCCAGCCCACAGCTCAGAAGAATTTTAGAATTTAGTGACATATTTGTCAGATATGGTAACCTATACTCAAAATGTGACCTCTGCATTTAAACCAACACTGGTAAGGAATGAACACACACGCACACAGACAGAGCAGTGGGCAGCATACTACTGCACCCAGGGAGCAATTGGAGGTTAGGTGCCTTGCCCAGGGGCACTTCAGTTGCTACCTGCCTGTGCTGGAATCGAACCAGCAACCACAACTACAGATGTAGCTATCCTTATAGTTGAGTGTGCACATGCTCCAAAAGGACACAACACCCCGGGATTAGTAGGATTAAAGAATAGCATCCATAATCCAATGGTATAGCCTCTATTTGGAAACAGCCTTCCCCATCTGCTGACCTCCTAATGAGACAAAGAGTTGCTCAGATTTGCTCAGAACTCCTCTGTGAGGTCCAGATAAATAGGCAACACACCACAGGGATAGGGCTGGGTCCTCCTCCGACTGTGGGAGGGCCTGTAGATTCACAAGTAAAATAAATAAACCAAGTAAGCCATTAAACCATGCCAGTACAGTTCAATTTATTTTGTGTTCTCACCCAGAGGATGTCAGGAAAATTTATTCACCTTTTGTTAAAAAAAAAAAAAATATATAACATTGTAACCTTACTAAATGGTAGTCAGACTTTACACTTGCATTTTTTTCAGGTTATTTTCACAATGTGTCCACAATGTTCCATGTTTCCAATAGTCATTGATGATATGCACACCATGGTGTTTACCATGCCAGTTACACATGATAGTTTCATTACATGTCTCATCAAACCTAATGGAATGAAAACATTGGTAAATACCAGCAAACAAACAGTAGGTCAGCTCTTCAACAATGCAATGTCTCATTGAGCTGTATTATCACATATATAACATTCATGGGTTCATAATTTCAGAAGGATGCAGTAAAAAGTTCTGGATATAGATAAGGACACTGACTATAACTTTGTAAAATCTTCAACTCATCTTAAAGGTCAGCTGAGATCCAACAAACAATCAAAAACATGGTAAACAGTCCAATATCAAAACAGGTAATACAGACAAGGTAATCAAACCACTTAGAATTGTCACCAGGGCAAAACAAGACCCCACAATGACTTGATGAAAGCCTGGGGTTTATATACACAAGAGTTAATGAGATACAGGTGTAACAGGAAGTAATCAAGCCTAGGTATGGGGGATTATGGGAAATGTATTTCAAATGGAAGCTAGTACTCTGGAGACAGTTCCCTCTGGTGGCGTGGAGGAGGTGGAGCAGGAACCTCCTCCGTACCAGTCAGAGTCCTGGCTTCCTGTTTCGAGCCTTCTTAATTTCTCTTGCTGTAGTGTCTTGACCCCGCCCCCTTGTTTCCTTGTTAATCCCATTTTCAGTTGATTTCCCTCACCTGTTTGTCTTGTTACCTCCTTGGTTTGTTCCTATTTAATGCCCTTGTGTTTGCTGTCTTGTGCGATTTGTTTATTTTTGAAGTTTTGTTTTTTATCGCTCTGTTATTGCTCCGTGTTTTGTTGGCAATAAACATGGTTTTGTGTTTGTGTTGTTTTGAGTTTTTGATAGTCAGGTTTGTGTTTCTTAATTGCCTCCTCGTGGGTTCTTGTTTTTATTTTATTTAAATAAAGATCTTTTTGTTCTTAAGCTGTCTGCAACTGGGTTTTTCCCCCCTGACCTTAACAGGCAGGCTGTAGTAAATGTTCTAACTGTTCAAGGTGAAGATAGTCTGTCAAAAAGAAAAACTGTTCTGCCACAGTGACCTGCATACTACTACTTTTTCTGGACAAAACTTCAGTACGTAATTTGTCCCGCACGGTTTGTCGTAGATCCATAAATGAGGTGTCAAATCGAACACAGAACTACATAAGGGAGTACATAATTTATAAATAAAGTGCACAGTGCAAACGTGTGCAGACAGCACAAGACAATGACAAGTGCAATGACTACAGGGACAGACAATGGGCATAGTAAGTGCCAGTGCAGCGCCAACCAGTACATAGTTCTGTTTTAAAGTGATCCTAGTGATAATAAAATCTAAGTGTAAACATAAGACTGGTATAAGTGTGTAGCAGCATAGATGTGCAAAAAAGAATTGCAGGATGGAGGATGCACAGTTCTGTGTGTATATTTGTATTCATGCGTGTGTTCCTTCAGTCCAGTTTCAGTGTATTAAGGAGTCTGATAGCATGGGTGTGAGGGCCTGAATGCTTCGGTACCATTTAACAGATGGCAGGTGGGTAAAGAATGTGTAAGACAGGTGAGTGGGGTCATTCACAATGCTGGTGAATGACCTCAGAGTCCACAGAGATAAAGACGCAATGCAAGCTACTGAGAGAAGAATTTGTGACTGTGATAGGCCAAGCAAGCATGAGAATAGCGGCAGTTGAGACTCGGGTGCTCTCGTTGGAAGATGCAGAGAGCAGGCATTCAGATCATGTGAGTACTCAGCAGTGAGAGTAACCTAACTTAAACAAGATGACGCTGTACTAGAATAAAAAAATGCAGAGGCCAGATCTCGCAGCTGGAATTTTTACGCATCGCGGGAGTGAAGGAGAGATGGGAGGAGTGACTTCATATCTGAGCTGCTTAAGGACTTGTTACAGCTGGATAAGGCCCCCATAATAGAACTTTGAAATCGAGACCAGAAGACGATCAACCAGCAAGGGCAATTATAGTGAAATTTTTCAAGAGAGAGAATTATTGTTTAAGAAAGCCGTGCAGAGAAAGGAAATCATCACACCGGATGGAGACAAAATACATCTTCAGCCTGACTACACCCAAAAGGTCTTGAGACAGCGGTCAGCCTTCAACGAGGTATGTGGCCTACTCAGACACTGTGACCTCATTACACATCTTCCAGGTCTTGATAGTCAACAGCTTATTTTAGGAGGTGATTTTAATTCTATACTCCACCCAGTGTTGGATTGATCTAATGTGACATCTGGGCCATCTAGTAAATCAGCTCGATGTGTCAATGAGTTTCTGCAAACTTATGGTATGGTTGATGCATGGAAATTTAAAAATCCAACATCGAGGCAGTATTTTTTTGGATTTGGATTGATTTTATCTTTATAGACAAGAGATTGTTACCATCATTTAGAACATGCAAATACATAGGCATAGTAATTTCTGACCTTAGTCCTGTACTGATGTCTCTCTGCTTTTCGGACAACATGCCATACATCAAAGCCATGTGACAGGGCGAATATAGCAAGTTTTTTTGCTACAATAGAAATACCTACTATCAATATAAAGTCAATCTTGAACAATCCATATCAACAGTGGAGATTGAACAAGCTATTAAAAAATTTAAAAGCAGAAAAGCTCTTGGTCCTGATGGATTTATAATTGAATTTTATAAGAGGTTTCACACAAACTATCCCCAGTTTTGAAAGAAGCGTTTACGAAAATAACTGAGCAAAAATTATTACCACCAACTATGTCACAAGCTATTATCACAGATGTACACAAAAAAGACAAAGATCCCCTAAAATGCGACTCATATCACCCTATATGTTTGCTTTCAAATGACTACAAGATATTAGCTAAGGTTTTGGCAGTGAGGCTTAATTCTGTCATGTCATCCATAATACATCAAGACCAGACAGTATTCATAGCTGGGCAGCAGCTGCCAAGTAATCTACGAAGACTATTTAATATACTCTATTCACAAGGCAGCTCATGTCTGCCAGAGGTGTTGTTTTCGTTAGATGCACATAAAGCCTTTGACCGCATTGAATATGAGTATTTATTCCCAGCCCTGAAAATGTGGGTTTTGGATTTAATTTTTGTAGACAATTTTTGAGAGAATACCCTAACCCGACTTTGAAAACCAAAATGAATGGCTCCTGCCGTGGATGATCGTTGGCCTGCCAGGACTGTTGAGAAAGTGTGCCAAAACGGATAACTACTACTCACAAACTGAGACCCAGATTTCCATACTGAGAACTGATATCTAAGCTCTTAGAAACAAGTGCACATATCCCACATATCCCTTGCACTCACAGTAACAGTAACGAGTATTTCTCATTCATTGATTCCATAAAAAATATCACTGGCTGCCTCTGGGACTTACATTGAGTTGCACTGGATTCTTTAGTATAATTGTGATGATAATCTTAATAAAATTTGAAGTTTTACTAATGTCAGGTGTTAAACTAACTGTTGCAGTTACTGGACATTGATTGGTGATGTCTATTGCAAGGTCTGAGGTGTGAGCTAATGTTGGTTATATAATTTCTGTCAGTATAGCATGCTCATGTTTAGGTGTTTTAAATAGATTCTGCTTATGTAAAATTAAAACACTGTTAAACACTGTGAATGTGACCTTAATTTTCGGGAGAGTCCATACTGGGAGCAAAAAACTAGATGCTTTCCATTGAGGAAAAAGATGTCCTCCAACTGAGTGACAGTTTGTTTTTTCTCTTAGCTTGTGCTGTCTATTTAGGATCATACTATGTGTTCAATATTGAATACCCAGAGGAGGCAGCCACTACACTGAAATCTATCCAGAGGTAACCACTCATTTGTTATTATGAACGAGGGATGGGAGCAAATGCTTAAGTACTTGTTCTGTTACCACTTACTGAGGTAATAAAATGCTACCCAAAATTAGCAAAGTGATCTTGCTTATTTAAGACAATACATAAAAAAATCATTTTAATCAAGTTCAATTTATTTATATAGCGCTGTTCACAGTGGCAAACTGTTACAAAGCAGCTGTACAAATGAAAAATATCTTATTAATATTAATACACAATGATAAAAAACACAATGTACAAAGCAAATGTTCTAAGCTAATATCAGCAGTCTCCCAGTAAGCAAACCAACAGGGAAACAGTGGCAAGGAACCAAAACTCAGTGATTTATAAATGGAGAAAAAAACCTTGAGAGAAACCAGGCTTTGCAGGGAGAGCCAGTTCTCCTCTGGCATACTAATGCTGCAGTCCTTAGCTAAAGCTAAAAAAAGATGTCCATCACATATTCCTGGTGTTTTGGGTGGCACGCATTGGCTCATAGCATGAGAGAAGATCAGTTAAGTACAAGGGGGCTAATACGTTTAAGGCTTTGTAGGTAAGCAGTAGAATTTTATAAATAATACAAAATTTAACAGGTAACCAGTGTAGGTCTGACAAAATTGGAGTTATATGGTCATATTTCTTGGACCTGGTAAGAACTCTGCATTTTGGACTAACTGTAGCCTGTTTATTAAGGATGCTGGACAGCCACCTAGAAGTGCATTACAATAGTCCAGTCTGGAGGTCATAAAAGCATAGACCAGCTTTTCTGCATCAGAAGTAGATAAAATTCTACGCAGCTTAGCAATGTTTCTAAGGTGGAAGAAGGCAGTTTTTATAATATAAGCCACATGATTATCAAAAGACAAATTACTGTCTAATATGACACCCAGGTCTTTAACAGTATTAGATGAAGTGGTGTTGCAACCTTCTAACTGGAAACTGTAATCAGAGAGCTTCTGTTTAGTTACGTTTGGTCCAATAAGTAATATCTCTGTCTTATTTGAATTTAAAAGAAAAAATTACTTGTCATCCAATGTTTTATGTCTTTAAGACAGTCTGATAATTTAGCTAAGGTAGGAATATCATCCGGTCTTGATGAAATATATAGTTGAGTATCATCAGCAGTGGAAAACAGTGAAAAATTTTTCCCATGACTTCTAATGATATTACCGAGGGGCAGCACGTATAATGTGAATAGCAGAGGGCCTAAAATAGATCCTTGAGGCAGGCCATATTTTACTGGCATTAATTCTGATGATTCCCCATTTAAATTAATAAAATGGTAACGGTCAGACAAGTAGGAGCGGAACCACTGAAGAGCTTGAACTTGAATGTTGATGTAATTTTGTAGTCGATCTAACAGTATGACATCGTCTATTGTGTCAAATGCCGCACTAAGGTCAAGTACAACTAACAATGAGATGCAACCCTTTTCTGCAGCTAAAGTAAATCATTTGTAATTTTGACCAGGGCAGGTTAGGATTAGAATCCTTCACTTGAATCTGTCATTTCCACCTGAATCCACAAAGTGACATCTGAACCCCCCCTCTGCTCTTTGTAGGGGATGCAATAGGGTGGCACAGCTAGTTAAATAATAATTTTTGTTTATGTGGGCAGTAGGCTGTGGGGGAAGTACTTGGTTTGTATCTCAAAGAATGGTCTACTTAATTACTTAAAGTTCCTATCCCTATTACTCACACAGCCATTAACATGATCAATGAAATATTTTGGTGCACGGGTTTGAAATATTTTGACTTATGGTATCTTCATTACAAGTTATGCTCTTCATTACAAGTTATATGATAATTAAAGCAGTGGATGTAAATGTAAATAATAAAATTTCACACTCATTTATTGATATTTGCTGGTCCACGTAAGTGTAACAAAGGGTCGTTAGGATCCATTTGCAGCAGTTTATTGTAGAATAACAGACAGGCAGGGTCAATAACCAGCAGACAGGTAATAATAATAAGGGCAAGGCAGAACAGTATCAAGAACAGACAAGAGTCGAGGCAGGGGGAATAATCTACACTTAACCAAGAAACTGTCAACAATAGTGAGTATTCTGGTAATGCCCTGGGAATTGGGACGATCGGTAATAAAGTCTATGGGGAAGGGGACAAAGGTCTTTGTGGGGTGGGTAATGGCTGTAATAAACCTGCTTGTAGTTGTTTGGGTGTCTTGGCGTGTTTAGTTGTGAATGTGCTGGATTGTGTCATTGGTTAGAGAGGGCCACCAGAAGCGATTTCGAAGTAATTGAATGGTAACTGTGATACCAGGGTGACCTGAACTGGGTGTCTCATGAACCTGAGTGAGTAGATTTAGAAGGGGAACAGGGACAAAAGTGAGATCTGCTGGGCATTCAGGCAGTGATGGTTCTTGACTGTTTAAATGGTTCATCTCTGTGACTATATCCCACTGAACAGGAGCTACTAGTAGATTTTCATTGATAATATTCTCCTGTGTAGATGAGTTTAGCACTTCGTCAGTTTGGAAAGATAGGGTGTCGGCTTTGGTATTCTTGGACCCTGGACGATAGATGACAGTGAAATTAAAGCGCATAAAAAAGAGCTCATCGAGCCTGCCTGGAATTTAGCCTTTTCGCTGAACGTATTCAAGGTTCTTGTGATCAGTCAACACACTGAATGGATGAGAAGCTCCACCAAGCCAATGATGCCATTCCCCCAGAGCTAACTTCATGCCTAGTAGTTCACGATTTCCCACATCATAATTTCATTCGGCCAGAGACAATTTCCTGGAGAAATTAGCGCAAGGGAACATTTTAGCCGGAGAGCCATAGCATTGTAAGAGTATGGTGCAGACCGCAGTATACCTCCACAATGAAGGGATCAGTGCAGAGGTGAAACTGGTTTTGAGATCCTGAAAGGCGTGTTGTGCTTTTGTAGTCCAGACGATACTACGAAAGCACAATTGTTCTTGGTGGATTGTTCTTTTGTCAAGGGTGCAGCAACAGAACTGAATTTGCGGATGAATCTTCAGTAAAAGTTAGCAAATCCTAGAAAGCGCTGCAGCTGCTTCACAGTACGTGGTTGTGGCCATTCTGAGATAGCTTGGACCTTTCTGTCGTCCATGGCAACACCCTCTTGACTGATCACATAACCAAGGAATGAGGTACTGGTATGGTGAAACTCTAAGGTCAAGGTAGGCGGCAAACAATCACAATCCAGAAACAGAGCAAAAATCATGGCAGGCAGCAAAGTAGTCAAAAACGATAAACAGTCCAAATCCAAACACAGGTAACAAGAGTACATAGAAAATGCTCAGAAATGATCACCATAGCAAATCAAGACCTCACATACAATAAAGTCCAGATGGGGTTTATACAGGGAGTGCAATTGGGAACAGGTGTCAGAGTAATCAGTCCCAGGAATGCGGCCTCATGGAAAATGTAGTCTGGAATTGAACTGACTAATATTCAGGTGAGGGCTCCATCTGGTGGTTCGGAGAAGGCAGTATGGAAGCCTCCACCGTAACAGTAAGTGTAATACATCCACCAAGTATTGTATGTGAACACCTTCCCTGTTGTGAGAATGAGAGCTTTATCATTCTACTCCATAATTAATGAAGTAGATACGGGGCTGGAAAACAACACAATTTTTTGAAGTGGAACTATATTCTGACATTTCACTGCCACTGTATCACTCTGTAAGCCCAGACTGTTGCTGCGTGGTGATAAACTCATTTGCCAAACTCACACAGTTTAAACCTGGTTCATTTATGGTATACATTGATGCATTTTTTTAAAGATTAGTAATTTCAGCTTCCAGGGTAGACGAGACGAGACCTAACACTAACCCTAACAGGAAGAGAAAACATTTTAAATCCAGAACTGCCATTAAGTTCAACACTGCTATGAGTTTTGTTCACACAAAACTTTACATTCTCCATTAAAAACCTTTAAAATGATGTATGACTTGTTGGAATCAGACTCTGAATAAAAAATTGATGATTAATTAAGGATTTGGGAAGGCACACCTCTCAGAAAATGTACAAATAAAGGTTATTTTAGATGTTTAAATGCTAGTTACACACTTTCTTAGTACCTGTACTCCCAGGGATACAAACCCACAACCTCTTGCGCTGCTAGCACAATGCTCTACCACTGAGCTACAGGAGAACCTCATATGTAACAATTAACATTTATACACACGCATATATACATATATACACACATAAATATATTATGTAAAGTGTACATACAAGACCAATGAACAGGAACCCGTAATAAAACCTTGTTAGGTGATGTGTGAAGTAGTTAAAGTGCAGTGTATGCGGGGGTGGGTTGAGATTATGTCAGTTCACATTAAGTAATCGGACAGCTTGAGGAAAGAAGTTGTCCCTCAGTAGGTTAGTACGGGTCTGGATGCAGTGGTACAGGCACAAAGGTGGATGTTTTTAAATATGAGGGAACCACAGATAGAGAGAGGGAGAGGTTAGAGATCTCTGTAAAAAAAACCTGCTAACTGGACCGCACATGCTCTGAGTATGTGGCCCGGAATGCTGTCAGGACCTTGCGAATATTCACCCGACAGAAGGACCGGGTGACATCCGCTACAGAGACAGAGAGCATAATCTTTGCCATATTAGTAAATACAGTGAACCAGATTAAGTGATCAATGATTCAGTTCAATGGGTATTGGCTATAGAGCTCCATTTAGGCAAACATTCAAAGAGTTTTAACCTAATATTTCACAAAAAAAATACATTTGTATGTTAGCAACTGTATCTACATTATCCACAGGATTTGTTCTTTAAAATGATCTAGTTGAGGCCCTGTTTTACATTTTTCTGAACCTGCTTGCACCCCAATAATTACTCCTTGCAACTGTATTTTTATTTAATTATTATTTGTGTTGATGTATTTCTGAACTGTGCTGTAAAAATTGTATGGTCCAGGGGGAGGAGCCAGGGCTATAAATGGCTCTAGGAAACCATTTTGTGTCGGTAGTTGGAATAGGTGGTTGTGAGTGGAAAGTTGTGGTTTATAAAGAAGTAAACTATTGTAATACATGTTGACTGGATCATTTGTTGTATATATTGTTATCAAGCATCTGTCTTGAAAATGATACATTTAGTAGATTTTTAGTAGATGACACATTTTTTAGATTTTATAGATTTCATAAAATCAGTTTTAATAATGTTCTTGTATACATTTACAACTATAAAAAATAAATGCAGTTTATAAATGAAAAAATGTTATGCCTTTATGTATTGTTACATTTAAAATGTTAAAATTCAATACATTTTTTAATGGCCAATTTTTTACAATACACAACAATAATGCTGTAATGTCCATTACAGTAGTTAATATTTGCTGCGATAAAAAATACAGCATCTGATAACAATAACAGTACTGTGAATATTAGTGTTAAAAATATTACATAGCTGTGATTACATTTACAGTAAGCATACTGTGGAATGTATTACAGCAGCTTACTTGCCAATTGCTGCGAGGAAGTTACTGTACATTTCACACTATTATTTTTACAGTGTGCCTCATACATGCCACTGTAAGTGGATTACTGTAAAGTTGTTTTTTTGTTTTGTTTTTCTGGCAATCCTGCAGTTCTGATACTGATGGTGCTTAAGGGTGACAGCAGTCAAATGATCACATCACACACATCACATCTCCTTTGATCAGGACAATTCATCACTGCAAAAAACGCAACACATCACTGCTGCTTTTAAACATCCCTAACTCCCTAATACTACTTGTGTCTGGTGTTAGTTTCCATCGGCCCTATACACCTGCAGTTCTGTCAGATATGGATGTGATTTCAATGCTGATGTCCGTCAGCTCAGATAAAACGACTTTTATAAGCGATTGGTGTAAGTGTTTTTAGGGCGTACGAAAAAGTGGGTGAAAAATTCCACTTAACATTGGGCTGAATTTTGTGACGTTATAGCTTTGCATCAGAATGTCGTAGAGACTTGGGGGTGGGTCTTATATCGCTCGGCTTAGTAAGCAGCAACAAATGGTAACATTTCAACTTCATTGGCACACCCTAGCAACCAGTTACAGTACACTAGCAACAACCCTATTGACTTCCATTTAAAAAGGTGAGAGGCATCAGAACACCATAGAGACAAGTGAGTGGCTTTTTTTGACTCAAACCGGTTAGACTCAGACTCAGCAAGTTAGTCTTTACTTATTACCATGGAAACCGCCCAGCCATGCCCTAACAACCATTTAGAACACCCTAGCAACCAACATAAATTAGCTATATCTCATCACCAGAGCATCATAGAGACATGAGAGTTGGCTGTCTGTTGGTTTTACCCTGTTAACTGTCTAGCTACACCCTAGCAACCATTTACTTTACGTTAGCAACCACGACATAAAACGAATAAGCCATATCTCAGCATTAGAAAATTGTACAGACATGTGGGTGGGCTTATAGGTATTGCCCAGGCAACTTCCTGACCACACCCTAGCAACCATTTAGATCACCCTAGCAACCTCTTAACATAATGAATAATCCATATTTTAATATATCCATCATTCTAAGTCATGCTAGCCTCATGCTAATGTGATACACCTATGTGTAGTCACAATGGTGATGTCTGTTTGGTGATTACTCTATTATTTATTTTATTATTTGTTATCTAATATTTTCTTTTGTACACCGAGTCTTTTGTTTATTATTCACCGTTAAATGCTGAGTTTGAGGCAAAACAGTTTCAGCCAATGGGGGAGTGGATGCGTGAGGTTATCATAGTGATGCGCTGTGTTTACTCCAGACACTGATGAGCTGCGACTGAGGAAAGCCACTAAAAATTCCTTGTCCTTTTTGTTTCTCCTGATAACTCGGGTTCCACACAACACACATTTTAGTAATCTGTTTACGTGTTCTGCATGCCACAGGACCCGTAACACTAATTTATGCTATTATCATGTTACTTCATGTTAGCATCATGCTAAGTCATGCTAGCATGACTTAGCATGATGTTAACATGACTTAGCATCAGACGTCTGACACAGACAGAAGTCTGTCTTTTTGATCTGTTATTAAAGTACAGTATTAGTAAAGGTATAAGACGTTCAGTAATAGCTTACAAGACGTTCACCGTCAGTGATGGTGAACAAAGTGTGCAGAGGACAGCTGCTGAGCCCCTCCCTTACCATGTGTGTCTTTTGTCAGAGCAGACACCTTCCTTATCTCATATACACATGCACGTTGAATTTTCATGTGTTATGAGGACATTCCTTGAACGTTATGGTTTTCATACTGTACAAACTAAACTATATAATATATACTCATATATATATTTTTATGGTATTATTGCAAATTACTGAACGTCTTATACCTTTACTAATGTATATTATACTCCTATTCTATAAAATTTTATCTTCTTTCATGTGTTGTCAGTGGAACGTTCTAAAAACGTTAGCATAAAAACTTCTGGGGGATGTCTGAAGAAATGTAAGAAAATTTAAGGATGAGTATAATGAAAAGTAATAACTCAAATACTTCATTATCAATTAACATGTTTGGTATTTCAGTGTAAATTGAACAATGAACGTTCTTAGAACTAGTGTAATTTTTTTATGCTTGAGGTTGCAAACAAATGTTGTAATATATCAAATCAAGAGTATATCAAATCAGTATCTTTCAGAAGATGAGAATCATCTTTATACAATGTTTGGTTAAAGGAAATCTTAAAACTTAAAAATTGGTTGGTGAATGAAAAAAACTTTATTTGCTCATACTTGGCTTCCATGTTTTCCTGGTATGCACTATAGAAAACAAAGCATATGAATAAAATATCTTTAAAAAGTCAATCGTCATAATTTTATTTTTATTTTACTACGTTTAAAACGTGGTAAAATGGGCGTGGTTTTGGACAGTATACGTGACTATCATACAGCGAAACACAACGGAGGACTCATGCAGAGCGACAGCGGCTTTCGGGTAGGTTTAGTGAATTTTGTTGACTGTAGGAATAAAATACTATCGCAATGTTGATTATCTTAATTTGCAGCAGTTGTTTTAAGTTATAAGTAGATCAACAGTGTGATTGAAATCTCTCGAAAACTGCTGCCGCCGTTTACAGGGCTGTTGCTGCAGTATTTAGTACGTGTACTAAGGAATACAGCCGAAATTATGTTGATAGAAGATGTTGCTTAGACTGGCTGTTACGATTTAGTTCACTCTTTACATATATTATTTTTTTGTCTTGAGATTCACCTCAAATCTGCTACGGTTAGTTGAAAGGCCCCGCGCAGCCTTTCGTTTGACGTCAGACATTCATTAGACGTTTCGTTTCATACCAATTAAACTCTTCGCGCCTGTGTTAGATTATTCACTAATGAATATAGTCAACACCCCTTAAGGGTTAATGAGTTTTGATATCTCCTTTTGAATGACATATACGCTGTTGCATAAGGAAGTCTAGACGGCACCCTGAAGCTGTTGTTTCTAACCGTATATAGTAATAAAATATAACTCAGCTATCTGATTTCTTGAGACAGTTTTAGGTGCATCCTGTTCTGTTCTATATAATCTGCTTCTGATGAGGAAATAAACGAGCTTAAGTCAACCACACACTAGTATCTGTCTCTTGCTGCCATAGCTCTGCTGAAGGTACCTCCTCACAACATCCAATTAATCTGGTATTGAAGATAACTGGTGATCCAAACACAGCAAACTAAATTGTATTCTTACGGCCTGTAAATGTTTTTATATACGGTATTGAATCCATATATATATATATATATATATATATTTATGCATACATTTTAAGAACCTTCAACAATAATGTTTTTATAACTTACTGGGAATGTTAGGAAAATGTTCTTAGAACACTAATATATATAGTTTTTAAATAACGTTCTTAGAACATTAATATAACGAGACTGAAATGTTCTAAAAACAGTCTTAGAACATTCAAAACATCCAGTTTTTGAGCAGTTGTATTAATGTTCTTGTTTGGTTATAAGAACATTTTTATAACTTAATGGGAACGTTACAGGAACATTTTTATAACGTAAAATTGTTAGCTGGGAAGACCTGTAGACCAGTTATGATAAATAAAGACAAGGAGGCAGAGATGAGATCAATTTGTAGAAAATTTACTGAAGAAATATAGTTTGTAGTTTAACCAGCAAAAGTAAGCTTCACCACTCAAGGAATTCCTAGGCCAACCCGTTGTATTTCTTCTCACAGAGTCAATTAATCTATGCCATGACTTAGACAAATATTTTTCTTCCGTTTGGTTAGGATATAGATAATCTCCAGAAACAAGAATGTGTCATAGGTCACCACTTCACTCTGAATCTGTTTAGTGAAGTGGGAGCCATCAGTATGAAGAAATTAGTGGATTTTTGTTAACAATAACCTATAACATAATATAACTAAACCCAAAAGAAAAGTTGCTTAAGAAAGAAACTCTTAAAAAGACTTAAAATATCTTTAATACATCTTATCTATTCATTAATGGCATTTATTGTTTTGCCTTTCATCACTATTTATGTTGGTGTTGCTTGTGTAAAAATATTAAAAAAATAAAACATTTGAGCCAGGGAAATTTCCAGAATTTGCTTGATTTGACCAGTTCAGTTGTCAATTTGACCAGTGATTCACCAGTGTGAATCTATTAAATACTGTCTACAAATTCTGCAGAAAAAGTTATGCAGGGGCATACATACTCTCCCAAACATAATAACAATAACAATTCAGTCAATTCAAAAGATCACCAAATTAGCATCGGCATTGATCACAAATTGTGTTACATAAGAAAATTATTATTTAATATATTACAACTCTCTCTACAACTCTTTTTTTCTTCTGCTGACTGTATACAAGTATTGTCTGTTCAATCAAGTTTGAATCTAACAAAAGGGCAGCAGTAACTGATTGATTTCCAACATCTCCCATTTAAAAACCCTTCATGGCGCAAAAAGACTTCCACAAATCAATACACATGGGTTGATGGACAGGTATAAAGATTGACAATAGATGCAGTAAATTAATTTTGTTATTTGTGTAAAGCATATGAAAATGTTATAATTATGTTATATTTAAATATGTTATAATTTAGTCCCACTATGGAGTAGAAGGAATCCAAATTATATTCTGATGTTAAGTCTGCACCCTACATGGCAAGCTTGATCATCAAAAAAACTTTCATCTTCACACAGAACAACTTTACAACTTCATCTGTTCTCACAACATAACACAGCTCATAGTATAAAAGAAAATAAGCACATGGCATTTATTAGGCCTATATATGTAAATACATTTTCTGTAAGATGAAAAAAATTAAAAACAATTGAATAGTTGAAATAATTGTCTCCCTGGCAGACAAATAAATATCTTTATATGATTGGTCTCTTTCTCAAACTCATTCTTTATTTCTACCAGAAAGACTAAGGAGGCAAGAATACACTGAAATAATTTATTTTACAAGAAATTATTAAATAAATTGCGTTTTCTATTTGTGTGTGTAAAAGTTACACAATTCAAATGCAAATTGTAATGAAAACGCAAAGTCCATTTGCAATTGCATTTCCCATGACTTACAAATTACAATCCTGTTATAGTTAATTTGCAATAGCAATTACCCGTTTTTATTTCCTCTGTGTCACGTACTGAGTGTGCCAAAACTAAAAAGCAATCGAAATTCTCTTTGCATTCGCGTTTCCGATGCTTTGCACACAAACCTGTCAATCAGTGTCAGGATTGGGACTATACTGTGGGGTGTATTTATATTGGGAAGTGATGTCACTCACAGTTGACGTCAAAGTTGCTAGGTACCGACACAGCTCCCTTAAGCCTTAAACATGATGGCTGATTTCATGTTAACTGAAGAGGAATACAGAGTTATTCACTTTTCGAAATGCTTAATATAATTACTTCAGTAAGAGTGACGGTTAAGCCGTTTGTTGCAGTGCTTTTAAAGAAATCCCTTCCCTCAGGGATATTTTTTTCCCCTTATGGATACCCTTTCATGCAACTGATCTTGAGTTCATCACATTTCCATCCTACCCCGACCGCAAAACCGCCAAAATGTGAGTGACATCACTTCCCAACATAAACACGTCCCATAGTATAGTCACACCCCTGCAAGACATCAGAAATGCAAATGCAAAGAGAATTTTGATATGCAAAACAAAAGCTAGGAACTGCAAAAGAAAAGTTAAGTACTGCTGTAACATGACAAATCTCCATCTGCATATGCAACACACCACCCAGACCAGTCAGCCCTAACAACAGGTAGCACCACAAACATGTCATTTCAGAAGAAATCAACACTGCCTTGTGCTTTTGTATCAAAACTCCCACCCACATCTTGGCGCTCTCAAAAAATAATAAATGCATTAATTTGTTTCATATGTCAGGATTTATGGCCATACAGCGTTATTGTAAACACCAGTTTCAGACAATTGAGGAGTGTGAGCTGCACAACACAATACCCACATGCCAGTTTTTACCCTTGCCAGTTTGGACATCAAGAGCAACACAATCTTCTTGGTTATATATATATAACCCTCAGTCCCTGAAGGAGGGAACAGAGATGTTATGTCAACATATGGGGTCTTGTTTGAGAGCCCTATCACATTTGAGTAGTAGAAAAAATGCACCAGTGAACATTGGCCCGAGAGGAAGGAGTCAATAAGCATTGGGCCGAGTCATGCCTACCCGGAAGGTGTATAAAGCCGTCTGCAGCTCGCTTTCATTCAGGTTTGTGCTGAGGAGTCGAGATGTGTCTCGGCCAATCAGCGGTGAATCAGGCTTGCAGCAAGGGGCTGTAATGTCTCCGTTCCCTCCTTCAGGGAACGAGGGTTACATACAAATCCAAGATGTTCCCTTTCAGTCAGTGACGTTCAACATAATGCCAATGTACTAACGGATGGGGTCCTTGTGGAAAACGTCCCAAGACGGCCCACATTACAGGCTAGGAATGCAAGTATGGGCAGGCAAGACGTTCCTCTGTATGACAGCTTCCCAGCCTCCATAACCTCCCCAGAGCTCCATGCAGGCAAACTGTTGCAGCCCACCAGGATGCAGAGACTGGACACGGAGAGGTCATGACGATTGTTTCTGTCCCCCCCAGGAAAAGGCACCTCGGTGCACTGCTCTCCTTCCTCTCTGGGTATAGAAAACATGAGAAAACACTCAGAAAAGCACCCAAGGGAGGAGGCAACACTTGTAGCCGAGTGAGCCTTCACTCCGAGGGGGCACGGCACGCCAGTGAGCCAACCTCTGTTGGAGACGGCCTTTCCCTTCTGCTAAGCTCTGAAGCAGACAAAGAGATGATCAAAGCTTCTGCAACTTTGCCTACGGTCCACATAAATGTGCAAAAGGGGGTTCAGGCTCCGGGCACCCCTTAATAATCTGATGACCAGCTCGTGCACATACACTTCAGGTTGGAAGTGGACAACCTCCATTCCAGCCCTTCCTGCGGAAAGGAAAGCACAGAGCTGATCGGGCAAATGCAGGGCTGTTCTTCACAGGAAGAACACCAGTCAGCGAAGAGGCTCTACTTGTTGGCATAAGCCCGCCTGGTACAAGGAGCCCTATACTATGTTACAGTGTCCACCACGCCTAGGGGGAGATTACTCAGGATCTCCCTGTCCCATCCAAGGACCACACATGGAGGTTCCAAAGGTCGGGGCGTAGGTGCCAGGTGGTGCCCCATCTCTGAGAAAGATGGTCCTTCCTTAGGGGAATCCGCCAGGGAGGGGTTGTTGCAAGGAGCATCAGGTCAGGGCACTGGGGGAAACGTGTACTTATGCAGACCCCTGGGCCAGCTGTGTGCCAATGCATCCGTGCCAGGGGGGCCTTGGACAGGGAATAAAACAGTAGGTAGTGGGAGGACTCCTAGGAAGCAGACAGGACCACCTGTGCCTCCCCGAATCGATTACAGATCAGCTGGATGGCCTATGGATGGAGTCTCCACTGTCCTGGACTTGACAGGTGCCATCAGAACGCATTGGCAACACGGTTGAGCTCGCCTGGACAGTAAGTGCCGTAAGTGACCGCTGACCCCAGAGGAGGAGATGGCAGGTGAGTTGAGACGTGAGCGTAGACCACCTTGGTGGTTGATGTACGCCATAGTACAGCATGGTAAGACACTACCAACAACTCGAGGCAATTGACATGCCACAGGCGTCTGGGCCCGTCCAGGTGCCCGAAGTCGCCTGCCCATTGCATACAACACCACAGCCTGGACACTTGTTCTAAGGGCACCCCGGCCCAAAGAAAGGCAATGTCCGACCAAGGGTTTAAGGTTTGACGGCAGTACAGTGTGTGCAGCGGTGCCATGCCCATCTCGGGACTCGTCGTGTAGCCAGTGCTGCAGCAGTCTCATATGCATCAAGCCAAGCGGTGTGACCACAGCCACGGGTGCCATATGCTCCAGAAGCCTCTGAACAGTTTCAGAGGGGCTGCTGTCTTAGCTCTGAACAGGTTCAGGCATCACAGCAGTAACAGCATGCACTTCTCATTAAGGTGCGGCACCATAGTGACCGAGTTCCGCTCCATACCAAGAAAAGAGATGCCTTGTGTTGGGGAAAGCTTACTCTTTTTCCAGTTGACCTGAAGTTCCTGGTGGCTGAGGTGCCGGAGCACCAGATCCCTGTGTTTGCACCACAGTCATGGGCTGTAAAACCCTGACTTCATCTCGGCTGGAGAGACAGGCTCTATTATGTCCTTTGCATGGAGGACCGCAATCCCCACTCACAGGACTGAGGCATCACTGTCTACCACTGAGGTAGAGAGGATGCCTGAACCTGGGCGGGCGCCTGGCGAACTGAATCACGTAGCTAAGTCTGCAAGAGACATGCCTGGAGTGGTGCTGCGGGTGGGCTTAAGGCGGAGAGAAGGCTGACCTACTAGCCTCGGCAGGGAGGTGGGAGGCACGTGAAGAGGCAGTGCATGCTACAAACGCAGCCTCACCTGCCTTGGCGAAGTAAAGGACGAGCTCGAGAGTGAGGAAGTGATGTGTCTCACTGTCAGGCAGCTTCAAGTTGGGCCTGGACCAAGGTGGAGTTACACCTGGAGAGGATATGTCTGATAGCCTCTGTCTGGTTCCAAACTGCCAAGAAATTCTGGGAAAAGCCCTTGACAGCGTCGCCGAAAAGCTCGATCCCTGCAGACTGCCAAGAAAGGTGGTAGGCCTGATCACAGACAACGACGAGACGGCCTACAGAGAAGAGATGGGCGCTCTGATACACTGGTGTCAGGAGAACCACCACTCACTCAACATCAACAAGACCAAAGAGATTGTTGTGGACTTCAGGAAACAGGAAAGAGAACACTGAAAGATTGGGTCACCAGTGGAGCTGGTCAACAGCTTCAAGTTCCTCGGAGTTCATATCACTTAGGACCTCACATGGTCCGCTCACACAGATGCAGTGGTGAAGAAGGCTCACCAGCGCCTCTTCTACCTCAGGCGTCTGAGGAAGTTTGGTATGAACTGCGACATCCTCAGATCATTCTACACCTGCACTGTGGAGAGCATTCTGTCTGGTTGCATAACAGCCTGGTTTGGGAGCTCCACTGCCCTTAACCGCAAGGCCCTGCAGAGGGTGGTGGGAACTGCCAGCTACATCACAGGAGGTGAGCTTCCCTTCCTCCAGGATATTTACAACAGACGCAGCTCCTGCATCAAACCCGGCACAGAACTACCCTTGTGGAGCTAGGTACTGACTAGGACTAAGTCAGGATCCAAACAACATGCTCTGACACAGAAACAGGGCTGTCAGGATCCTGGCACAAGAATTTAGTGAAAAATCCAAACAAGGAAGCCAGGACCCTGGCAGCTTTGGATAAACAATTAAAGATGTGCAGACTACTCTTACAACCGAACATCGCTAGCCATGCACCTGGGCCTGCCAGCTTTATCGACTAGATAGTGTTGTCAACCGAAGTGTAGTGCAGGAAGAATGGCTCTGAAGAAATGCCTTCATTGATGCTCCTTGTGGTATTAGAATGGGGAGAGGACGTGTCAAAAATCAATAAAAATTGTGTGTGGCTATATCAAGGTTGCAAAGAAGTAGATAAAGGAGAAATATTAGTATGGGCAGACAGATTTGGGTGTGGTTCCTTGCAAAAACTAAAATGAACATTTACATTTAGAACAAGTATACATAACAGATTCATTAAAATTGTTACATGGAGGAATACCATCAAATTCAGTAACAGGACAGCCTGATTTTATGTTAACTGAAGAGGAATACCAAGTGCATTTTTAGAGATCGAAATAAATATTTGTTAAATTGTATAAAACCATGCGTGATATTTTTGTGTTACAGTATATATAAAGACAGTTTAAGTAGCTGTATGTGCAAGTTAAACCTGCTTATCCAGCGCATTTTCTCAAATCTCGTGATTGTATGCCTCAGGGAGGTATGTACCATTTACTGTGGGTAATTTTGTAACTATAGCAACCTAAATCTCTGACTCAAAACTATCACAAAATGCTTAATATAAACACTCAGACAGGCGTCTGTTCAGAGCCATCATCAGACAGACTGAGACCTGCTACCAGATAGCTACTTTTGATTTTATTAATGTTGAAACATTAAACATTTATATTAAATATTACATGAACTTGGAGCCATCAAAACAAAACATATACATTTAAACATGTAAATGTCAAAACAGTCTTAAAATTTCAAGAGAGTTCATCCAAAATTGAAAATCCTTTCATCATTTACTCAGCCTTATGTCGTTCTAAACCTGTATGAGTTTCTTTTTTTGAACACAAAGAAGATATTCTGAAGAATGTAGGTAATCAAATGGTTGCTGGCCATTGATTTCCATAAAAGTTTTTCGTCATACCGTACAAGTCAGTGGTTACTATCAACTGTTCTAAATTGTTCCACCACAGCTTATTGCTTTAATAAGTTCGTTTCAAATGACCATTTTTGGTCATTTTAAATTATTTTTAACATCTGAGGTAAATTATACATTGTTACTTTCATTATGGATTTTTAAGTCTTGAACAATTATAAACCAGCTCAAAATAAACACTTTAAATCATGGGCAGATCTACTGGGGTGGCACAGAGTGGCAAGTGCCACCCCTAAGAAAAAGCATTGCCACCTCATATGCCACCCCAGCACTGGTATCCCAATGTATAAAATATAAATTTAATCAGTTTCCTCGAGCGATATACAGTAGCGGCACTCCAATGTGAGATAAAAAGACCATGTACCCGTAAGTAATGGCAAGATAATGTCTTTCTATTACTGTGTAATGTGTGTCCAAACATACAACTCTTATGAACTGCCTTGTTTTAGTGAATTAAACACATTCAATACAACTAGCCTGATCACTAATCACAAACATATGATTTTATTCGACTCTTTACGAATCAAAGCATTTGTATGAATGTACATGTAAGTATATTATATTATTATAGTTAATTTTGACGATATCTTGCATGTACAGCTTAACTCTAACTGTTCTCAAAAGTACATTGTTCAGTAAAACAGCCTGTCTTCAGGATTGTCCAAACTTTTGTTAAAAATGATGTCACATGACATTGCTGCATTTGGCGCTGTCTGGCTATTAAGTTGAGGATCACACCAACAAATCCATGTACTGAATTACTGTCATATTTTACAGATAAATGCTGAATCAGGATAAAAAAAATACAATAAAAATATGACGAAATATGTTGTGGTTACTTCCACCTCTTAGAAGCATCATTCAAAGACTCCGGGTTTTGATGCCAAAAGATAGACTTTATTATCAGAGATACAGAGCCAAGTCTGTCCCTCACAGTAGGTGAATGTCTTAGAGAGTGATCTGGTACCTCATTGTGGGGGAACAATCAGACATCGCTCATTTACAGACCATAGTTACAACCCCATAGTTGAGGGAAGGGACATATGTCTAAAATGAGTTGAGGTAGGGTTAAGGTCTGGTGATTGTCCTAAAGGCCAGGGTCAGAGATTTAAATTCCATGAAGAATAGATGGCTGCAGCATTCTGGATCATTTGCGTTTCGTCATCGTTTGGTTTGTTGGCTGGAAGGCCAGCCATAAGCGCATTGCAGTAGTCCAGCCTTGATATTACGAGTGCTTGGACAAGAAAGGTGTGATTTTCCTGATGTTGATGCAGCACGTACATGCAGGACTGAGAGATTGTTGCAATGTGGGTAGTGAATTTCAGCTGGTCTCAAACACCACCCTGAGCTTTCGAATGGACAGAGTAGGTGTAAAAGTTGATGACCTAAGTTGTGTACCATCTACCAAAGAACTGAACTATAAGCATTTCTATCATTACTAACCTGTTTATATCAGTGCTTGTGTCTATAAACTCATTCACTGTTTTGTACATCATCGTCTAGGTCTGGTATATCATAACAGAGGAAATCATATTGACTTGAATCAATCTTTCAATCAATAGTTGTAATCTTTGTAATATTACAGTAAAGACAGTTTGAGGTTTGAGACAAGATTTTGATGTTGTGACTTTCTCCTGCTGATGAGGTGATGTGTGAGGTCATATTTTAAATGACACATCCTGCTAGAGGCAGAAACATCAACGTGCCAAAACAAAGATAACAAGAAATTAGTTTAAAAAAAGAGAACATACTGAACATCATAAAAAGAGGACTACTGAATCATCTGTTATAAAATCATAAGCAACACATTTTACAGAGTAATGTCCTGGAAGTCATAGTTCATTTTCCACTAGATTCCATATCTTACACACAATTAGATGCATATTTTTACTGATTTACTTATTTTGTCAATGGAAAAAATTATTTGGATGTAATTATAATTTTAGGTATATTATAGGTTTAGGTATATATGTGAAGGTCAAACGTCCTTACTAACACAGTGAAATATCATGACAACCAATTTAAGAGTGTATATGTATGTGTTACTTATGTGATTAAAGTGTGATAAAAATATTAATACATAAAAACATGTCAATGAAAATCCACTCTAAACTGAATGCTACCTCAATCCCATCAAAAGTAATTACTAATCTTTATTAAAGCTTGAGTCATTTCCAGGTTTAAATAAGATACACTATATCCACATAAATCAACGCTGTGTGACCATTGCCAGGAACATTTTTATCCCGTAATCCGTAATCCATTTTATACAGTTCAGATCTGTAAGGCACTTGTGTGTAAAGGTTACAGTATGTGATCTATTTACAATGAAGTGAAGAAAGTCATTCCAGATAGTAAGGAATTTTCTGTCTCACTTTATGTCTGTCTGACTGTCTGTTTTTCTGTCTCTCTGTTTTTTTGTCTGTCTCTGTCACTGTCAGACAGAAGAAAACTCATATATTTCTACTGCATAAACGGCTCAATATCAAAGTATCACCTTCTCACATACAGTAACTTTCTAGCATTTCCCTCTGTGCTCTTCTAATCTATATGTGTATTCATTCTATATGTGTAGCCAAACATGGGAATTATCTCTGTCAGCACAAAATGATCCTCTTTTAACCAACAAGGGTCGTCTTCTGAATACCACCATCTCAGCATTAACAATGCATGAGATCTTCCCATGAGGCTATAGGATCCAGTCCCTGTGCAAACCATAACTGCATGATAAATTATTTATCAGCACCATACACTGTTCTATGTTCATACATACATTATACATATACATATATACATTATACATCAGTTATCGGTTCTCTGTTTTTATCCAAGAAAGTTACCAATTGCAGCTTTAATGTGCCAGAGGAGAACAGGCCCTCCCAGGTGAGCCTGGTTTAATTGGACTTTGGTTGGTTCTGGATTGGTTCCTTGCTACTTTTGCCCTCTTGGTTACTTACTGGCAGACTGCAGACATTTAACTTGGCTTAGGTTTTATAAATTGATTATAAATTGAAATATTTAACACTTTACTATTTTTCCCATTCTCTTTGATTGTGTAATGTTAAGGTATTTTATAGTAATATTACAAATCTCTTACTCCTGTTATATAAAATTTTATCTTCTTTCTATGTGCCATCTCTACGTAAGTGGGAACAACATATCTTGCTTAATATGATACCTGTCATATATCATGCTAATTGACTAAATGTTGCAAAGTCTCAGAAGTACATACTGTTTTGTTAGGCTGTCTGAATACAAATTACCCTCTCACTGTAATAGGTATGAGTCTTCACACACACTGACAGGGATTTCTGATGCGTGTCCATTTATTCAAAAGGTCCAAATGTGTTGATTTCCTCAGTTCAGTCAACTTTATATTCATAATCAAACTACATTCTAAGTATCCCTAATTAGTTTTACTAATATACATCTTATAATAAACAATATAAATTTGCAATAATTCCATGTATTCTGTTTTATGTGGTGCACGTCTGATAATTTTTCTGTGTTTTATTTGTTATTATATGTAAAGCTGCTTTGAAGCAATGCAACATTATAAAAAGCACTATATAAATAAAATTGAATTACACATTTACCCATGGCTGTTCAGTTCAGGTTTTCGAGTTCAGGCTTAACATTGTTATACGGTTATTACAAATAGAATGTTTAAGAACACATGCAATATTTGTACCATCATAACAGATAATCAATGATGTTACTTTAATGGTTAACCCGTATTGCTTGTTAACCCAGGAAACTCGGTATCAAAAGAGCTGTACACACTGCACATGGTTTAGAGTAACTCATCTGAAGGTCTGTAGCGTCTTGTGCTGGCTGATAAATAATGGGGACAGTTGTGGCCAACTGGCCCATTGAGATGGACTTGGAAAATTGCTGTTTGTAATTCCAATGCTGGCAGGTATCACAATTAGGGTGTCCTTAATTGTGATACCTAATCAAACCCCTGATTGGTTTAGCTGCCTGCTGCTCTGTCTGTGTGTGTTTACAACTTGCAGTGTATGTTCACTCCTCAACAGTGATGGGTTAAATGCAGAGGACACATTTTGGGTATGGGTTACCATACCTGACAAATGTCACTTCATTTTCAGCACTTTAATGATGTGGTAGGCAGATACATTTATAAAAAATAGCGTTTGCTTCACTTGTCTCTAAATAAAACAGCTGTGCTACTGTACTGGATTAACATCAAACATTACATAAGCAGACTGCATTGTGGCTAATGTCATTGTTCTCCATGCTGTAGGAGAGGTCTACATGATTGAGCTGTACTTGTGTAAAACTCACTGCTAGGAGTCATGAGTGTTATTTGGGGCTGCCAGGATGTTGCTATAAGTTGTTCTATTACAGTATTGTATTACAGTATTACTGGTTGTTTGGGATATTTATTGGCCCAAGTCAAAAGAGCTCAGTTCTAAGTTTGTGTGATATTCTGGTCTGTATATGGCCCTCATCCACTCTTTATTGTAAGTCTATAGGATTACAGATTTTTGGCTTGTGATGCACACATAGGTAGAAAACATTGCAGTGTCCTGCTCTACAGATCAGTGTGTAGAAAGATACTGTGGTACATCAGTGGAGTGGCTGAAGTTAAATGTGTTAAAATAAACAGAGAGAGCTTGTTAATATTACAGGCAACACAAGAGGTGTGGGTTTGAACCTTTGTCTGATTAAGATGTAACAATGAAAACCATCTGACAACCATAGTGTAACAACAAAACAAAATTTCTTTTTTCCTTTCTCTTTTCAGAATGCACACATTGCATTTATATAAAATCTTGCTGGTTTAAAACACTATAGTTGACTAGTGCAGGCTAAAATGTCTTGACGCAAATTGTACAACACAGGTCATTAATGTTGCATGTTTTCTGCTGGGCTGCAGCAGGTCTTTAGTGGGTGTTGGGGATGCTGTGGACAGACATAGTTCATAATTAGTACAGGCTGTATTCTAAAGCTGATTTCTAATTTTGTAATTAATCAAACCAAACAACTATGAAATTTTAAAAGCCATTAGAAAAAGTTTGAGATAAATAAACATGACTAAGAATAATCAGATCATGGAACATAAAATATTCCATATTAGAATTTGCTAATGAAACATTTTTAAAACGCATAACTAAAATGAGCAGCTTCCTAAAAGAGAGATGTATGAACTGAACAGAGTGTGCTAGATGAGATGTACAGTGTGCAGTGCTGTGTTAAAAACTACTGTTGTAAAGACATTATTATAAAGAAAAAATTTCATTTAATGACAACTGTAAACAACAAAATGCAAATGCTTCTTAAATGTAGGGTAGGCAATTTCAGAGAGGCTAGCAATAGCAAACTAGCTTTGAAAGTATAAGATTCCACCCTCCCTTTCCCTCTCCAAAGCCATGCCTCCTCCAACACATGAACGCATACATAGTTTGACAGGCAAGCAGGACATATTATCATTGTATTCAGACCAAATTGACTAATTAAAGGAAATACAATTTCCCATCATATTTATTTTTAATTTTAGGGTGACCATGACATGTTTTTGTGAGATTCACCCATATGCCTAACAACATCATGTTATCATACAAACTGGATTAAAATGTACATTTTAAAGACATTAACTACTTGAAATGTTATTATGAAATGATGCCTAGCATCCAGGTATAAGAGGAGCAGGCTTCTCGAACTGTCACGAGGTATTGCAAAGCAGACACAAGCAACTACTGTGTGCCTCGTAGTGAGCTCTCTGCTGCACTGTAACATCCCAGCACACCAGATAAGGCATTCCCTCTCCCCTCACTTACGGATGGGGAGGAGAACACTCACCTGATGTATTCCAACTGGCTGCCTTTTCAATGCTCCTTTAAACACAACCATTGGACCCCCAATGAAAAAGGCACTGGGAAGTGCTTTTGCCTCTGCTGAGAGGAAAACACTAAAGAGACTATATCTTACCTGAAAGGGGAGGTGACGTGGAGAAACACTATGGACTTACCAAGGGGGGAAGAACTTATAGGCAGAACTCTTGTGAGGTGCCCCATTGACAGGGCAATGAGCACACAAGTGTAGGCAGAGAAGACTCTGAAGAGGAGCAGACACAGGGTTCACTGACACAGAAACCAAACAGTGGAGAACACAGCGTTATCGACCGAGCCTAGCACAGGGGTTCACCTAAAATACCTCAAATGCTAGGCCTAGTGGCATCATTCCTCTGCCGAACATGCCACCAAAAGGTGGATATCAAAAAGCACATTTGCCAGCAGAGCAAGCTCTAAACCCTACCGGCTGTCCTGAGATTAGAAATTAGATGTGAGCAAGACTAGGGACATTATCAGTTCACTGCATAGGTTGTTAAACCTCACAAAGGTATTGGGTGTAGCCCAGCCTACAAATGTTTGCTAATAAGGCATCATTAGCCAGATCTTAGAACAAAGAAACTTCTCTAGTAGTGTGATCAACACGACATGTCTGGAGACCTGTTCCGAGGGCACTCCTGCCCATAGAAAAGCCAAGTCCGACCATGGACTAACTGTACAGTGGCACTCCTGTATGATTAGCACATGGTGAGTGCCATGGGGCCAACCCCTTCTCCAGATTCAGTCTAGCAGCCAGTGCTGCAGTGGTCTCATATGAATCAACTTGAGCGGAACTGCCACTACAGAGGATGTCATATGTCCCAGGAGCCTCTGAACCTGCCGGACAGGCTCTATGGCCTCCTTAACCAGAAGAGATGTTATCTACACCTAAAATACAGAGGTGTGTAAAACACCCTGATTCTGGGTGGGCACCTAATGAACTGGATGACATAGCTGAGACTGGCTGAAAAGCGACCAGAGGAACGACTAGCTTCATCATGCCCGAGGTGAATGCTGACCTGTGGTAGGTAGGTTAGACAGTGCATGCCCCGGCAGCACCACACCTAGGCCTACTTGGGGGCAGCTGAGTCACATCAAAACAGGATATGTTTGATGACCTCAGTCTTCTTGTTCACCACAGAGAACAGTTGAGCTAAGTCTTCAATAGTATTACAGGCTCGCTTGAGAAGATCGAGAAATAAATGGATGCAAGCCGCTTCCTCTTATACAAGGATGCAAATTCTGTTCAGCACTTTTTCATTTGTCTTTTCAGAGGTGATCAGAGGTGATTGGGCTTCCAAGGGTGAACCCCAGTGTTGTCAACAATTCAATGTCAAGTGACTTACAGAAAGGGAATGTATATTTATTATATGTAGTAGGCTATATGTTGTTTTGGAATTGATAAATATTTTTAACTCGGTACTTAAAATTTTTAACTCTAATCAGATCTGTGGAGTGAGTGCTTCTCTGGTCACAGTATCTGCACAAAGTAACAAAAAAAAAAAAAAAAGATTTTTGAGGAGATATTTAGACCTGGTATACAGAATGCCTTCAAAAGAAAGAGACAGCCAATAAAGAAGTTAAAACAATCAGTCAGTACAAACCAGTTAGTGAAGGTCCTGATACTACAGCTATACTACAGTTACACTACAGCTGTTTGTTTAAGAATAGAAAAGTAGATTTGATTAAATAACAGGATGGGGAACATTTTCATCTGCAACTGTCACCACAGTACGTTAACGCAATTTAAAGATGTAATTTCTAAACTGCAGAGTGACTTTACTGCTCAAACTGCTGGAGATGGAGACACATGTACATATCAACGAACACATGTATAACACCCCAGTATAACTCCCAGTGAGAATCTCCTGACAATGAACAACAACATAACAGCTTTCTGTTTGAACAGTTCATAAAACAATTCTTTCAGAGATTACTATCATTATTAGACAATTTACACAAAAACACTTTTAGTTGCGTAGACTCTGGCTTTATGCATCAGTTTACACCAGAATCATTTTACTTGTGTAAAATATCACACATTTGTGGCATTTATAGCAAAAAATTAATTTACTTGCTTATAATACTTGCTTGCTTAATAGTTGCATAACGTGACGGTTTACACAACAATAGTTTTACTTGCGTAAACTGTTGCAGGAAATGTTTACATTTGGATTTCACCTGCATATTTTCATGTGATGCATCTATTTAATTTATGGAAGAATAGTTTTACTTAAGTAAAATGTCACACAATGGATCAATCAGCATAAGAATGTTTTAACAAACAATTTTCTGTTTGTGTCTCATATGAGGCCCAATGAGAGAAATAGTACAAAACAATGAATTAAACACCGGGTTGGTTGCAGCCGTCTACTTTCTAGAGGGTGAACACTGAACTGCTTGTGTGGATGGTTTGTAGTGTATAGTCTCTTTCTTTGTCTGTCCTTTTGTCCTTTCTGTGTTCAGGCAGTGAGGAAGACACCTCTCCTGAGTGGTCCTGATCACAGAGATGTGACCTCACTGATAAGCCCTGAGTCAGCACCTATAACTCCTGTGAGAGGGTGTGTGTTTCTATGAAGGTGTCCATTCTGCTTTATAATTTCTCAAAGTGTGTGGGACAACAGACAGACAGAGTGAGACAGAATGAGATTAGTTGGTTCTGGCTAGTGGTAGCCGCAGTAAGTGCAGTAAAGACATGGTGGGTCTCTGCATAGCAGAGGTAATCCACAATCCTCCCATTTGGTTCTGATTATGCTTTTGTCACACTTGCATTGGTCTGTGTGAGTTTGTTCCACAGAGGTTTTTGTCTCTGTTATCCAGAAGCCGAATCCAGTGCAGTGTTCCAAGTATAATCCGTGATCATTAACTCTGAATTTCCCACTTCTACACAAGCAAAACAAAACAGCCACTAATATCCCTTTAGTCAGAACAACAGGAGAACTGCGAGTGCATGCGACAGCTCCAGGTTGCTTGAAATCCTGAACAAAGACAGACATTAGTTTAGTGTGGAAAAGCCCAAGAAGCACATGGCTGACCTTTATAGTTCTTTACTGGGCGATGACAAATTTCAATTGTAAAAACTCACCTATAGCAGATGTCACAGACATCAGGGCCAAAGAATAAAGGCAAGAGAGAAGAATAGAAACAGAAATAAAAACTAAAAGAAAGAAAGGATTAGAAAATGGATTAATAACAGGTAACAAGATATGAGACAACGTAAACAAACAATATCAGTTTCATTATTAGAACAAGTGCAAGGTAATATAATAATAATAATGTGTCTAGTGCTAATTTACCTAAAAATCACTCACACTATTCGCTAATTGTTATGTCACCCAATAAATACTTATAAACCAAGCTAATAAGGTTTATTATGTTCTCCCACTCAGGGGCGTTTCTAAAGGGCTTGCCCTCCCCCCCCAGTGCCCCCCAATAGCAAAGACTGATCATAGTATAACACCAAAGTACTGCGAGAGCAATGCTGTTAATCGCTGCATGACTCAGAGCATCTGCGCTGCCAATCGGCATAGCATGATTCCACAGATCACATCTGTGTTCATTGCAAGTATTAAATTATATATAATAAAAATGTTAATGCATGTTGAAAGCTCTCTAGAGTTAGTGTTTCCTTGTGTTATTCAGCCATGGAGCACCGCTTCAAATACCAGATAACCCTGCTGGATCCGCTTTGTTCCCCCATGCCACCCCATCTAAAAAAATCATAGAATTGCCCCGCTCCCACTTCAGGCACAACGCCTTTTTCCAGCAGTAATTCATTTTAAGAACTTCATTGCTAGAAGGAAAAAAAGCAGCATCTCACCTTCTCCTCCAGATCTTTGATCTGTCTCCTCTGAATATCAGTTTTATCCTCCAGGTCTCTGATTCTCTGCATTAAAGCAAACATTTAGCACATCAGACATACAGCACCACTCTGAAGGTTATTAAGTCTTGATTTGATAATTATGAATCTAAAATAATAATAGTACATCTACACAATTTAAAAGCATAACAAGCATTGTCATTGGCCCATCAGAGGTGTTCTGTTATAATCTGCTGCCCCCCTACTAACAGCTATTACATCTGATCGCTAGCAGGGCGAGAATTAACCACAACACCAACAAATACAAACAGCCTTAGTTTTAAAGATGGTACTTACTAAGAGTAATTGCCAATAAAATATTTTACAGCTGAGCATAACTATAAAGAGAAATAGACTATATAAATGTCTACATTCTCTGGAGAACACAAGCCCTGCAGTAGAAGATGGTGTTTGTCTGGTGATTGTTCAGCAGGAGAGGGTGTTTGCTGTCTGGTGTTTGTGTACCTGATGGGCCTGGTGCAACAGCTCCATGCGTTCCTGCAGAACCTGGCAGTCATACTCTCTGCTCTTACGCAACATCTGCCTGCGCAGTTTCTCCACGGCTGTGCGTAATTCGTCCTTTTGCAGTTCACCCAGAGGTTCTCCATACTTGATCACCTTCTCCTGCTGGAGAGCATTGTACAGCGTGGCCTCCAACTCTTGGATTTGCTGTTAAACACACAAACAACAGAGCAATGGAATAGGCCACAAATAACAATTTCTAATTTATTTCTAATTTGTTATTTCTAATCTAAAAAAATCTAATTTGTGACTAAGATAAACCTTTCATAACAGATCTAATGAGCTCTGACAGTGATTTAGTGATTGTGTTTTTGATTTAATTAAAAATGTGTTTACCTACAATACACATAATCCACCTGTCAGAGATGTCGCTGTTACCATGGAAACAAAATAAATGACAAGTGACTGCCCGATTTTTAAGAACATTTTTTAATTTGATTTAAATGCTGTAATGTTGTTTTATCTGGTTTGGTTGACGAGATAGTTCATGATAGCAGTTACGTCTGAGGCAGAACCAGAAGAAACCTGCTCTACAGCTACAACTGTAGTGCTGAGGAGATTTTACCATGTAGGAGTGATCCAGTGCCTGCTTCCTGTAGTCCAGCTCCTCCTCCAGATAGCCCTTTTGTTTGCAGAACATCTCCTGTAAATCAAAAGTAATGCTGTTAGAAACATCATCTCCACATCTGCAGTACAGCAGACGTACCTCATTTCGTTTTTTAATAAGTCAGTGCTAGAACATTGAAAACTAAAGTACATAATGTTGCACAGAGGACAAATAATGCGTGTCTGAAGTGGTGTGTACCATCTCCAGCTCGAGGTCCATCATCTTCTGGTGCAGTGCTGCTTCTGTGCTTTCAATCTGCTGAATCCACTACACAACAACAACATGATGAAAGATACTACATTAAGGAAGAGCCAGACATGTACACCCTCTCATTATTCCCATGCTGGTTCTGCTATGCAGTGCAAAAGCTGGCGGAATAACAGGTTCTTCTCAATCTATTAATTTTCCCTAATACAGGTGGTAGGGTATAAAGATTGTTCCTTTTTTCCTCTTTTTACTCATTTGTTTGTGACTGTAACCACATGCACACTTTGTCCACCCGCGTGTAGGAATGTATTTATTCTTTCCCTAGATGTCTATCTTTTGTTGTGTAATAGACGTTTTCCCCTTTCTCCTCAAATTAGTTTCCTGAGTCAGCTGTAACACCATCCTGAAATCTATAAAGCCTGCTTCATCAGCTAAGAATTTGGATGTTGAATCTGATAACAATTTGTCATTTGAAAGCCACATTCCCGATGTTTGTAAAACTGCAGTTCCCTTTCTGTCAGTCAATGTTGTGTCGATGACGACACTAGGGGTTCGTTCTTTGGAGCCAATCACCTCTTTTATATGAAAGTTCAATGAAAACTGGCAAGTGGAATTTGTGTGCCAGTCACCACCCTGGATATCCAGGTATATAAGCGGGTGATCAGCGATGGTTTGCCTTCAAACTTCTCCTGGGCACTTCAGCAGGGCAGTCACAGAGCCTAAAGAGCTTATTTCCTCTGCTCCCACGGTGGTGCAGCATCTTTTTAAAGATGTCCTCCCGGCTATAATGCAGAAACTGCACATGCACAACTCTTTCCCTGGGCCTTTCCGGACTGTAGTCAGCTCAGTGCCCCTCTCAGAGTGGCTCACTAATAGCAGTCCAAACAAGGTAAGGAAGGCAAGTTCAACAGGTATAGTTTCGGCCAGCCTGCTAAGGACATTGACCCCTTAGTACAGTTTCTTGGAGCATGGGTAACACTATCCAACCCATCATAGTGGCTCCTCAGGACAATCCATCTCAACTATGCGATTCAGCTTGCCCAGGTTCAGCGGTGTACTTCCATGTGTTGACACGTACTTCCATGTGTCGATCCTCCCTCGACACAGGCCATTTCTTCGGTTGCTTTCGAGGGACGAGTGTACCAGTACCAGTACCAGTACCAGTAGGGTCATTTTCTCTAGCACCTCCGGTGGATAATTTGGTTGAGGAGTTGTCTACTAGGCCTGGTACTTGTGTACTCATAGGTAAGGCATAGGATTCCCCATGCCATGGGTAAGCCCATATGACATACAGTCCGCAGATTAGGTTTCCCCATTGGTAAACTCTGTGTCTTCCCCTTGGTAGGGTACCTCTACCTCACCTCTGAGTCTAGACACCCTCTCTTTAGAGAGAGGCCTTCTCAGTAGTTTTCCATATGCGTACTACCTGTCCGGTATGTACATATGTTGTATTTACCACGTGGCACCTATTATTATAGGATGAGGTCTCCATAGTGTTCCCCCATCAGCAGAGAGAGGGACACTGTCCCAGCTTTGCACAATGGCTGGCCACCACTCAGGTCTTGTTTGGTAAGTATTTGCTCCCACCTATGTCAGGAGGCGCCTTACACGCAAGCTGGAAGGTTGCGATGCAATGAAAGCACTCATTACGAGGCACGTTACGGCTTGCCCGCGTCTGCTCTGCTTAGCTTGTAGCACTTTCAGCTCCTGTGGAGCTTCGTATACCCCTAGTGTCGCCATAGACACAACGTTGCATGACAGACTGAAAGGGAACAAGAGTTACATACGTAACCAAGACATTATCAAAATCAATATATTAAAATGTAATGTAAGCCATCAACACTGCACTGACTGACCCCTGAGACAAACTGACCCAGCTCCAATTCAACCTGACACTTGTCCCAGTTCCAGATCAGCTAGATGCTCATCCTCATGCAAACTTAAGAAGATTACAGCCATAACCTCCAAATGCAGTGGGACTTGCCACTGTTGCCCTGTTGGCTTTCTTACTGCTAACTTTTAGCCTGGTTTAGGGTTTTATAAATTGTTAACATTGCTTTTTCATATAATGATGTAACTACAGTCATAAAGATTCGACTAATTCACTCGAGGTCTAAACTAAAGACCCATCTCTTCAGACTTGCATTCACCTAATTCAACTGCTCTTACACCTAGGCCACAACAGTTAGGCTTAACCGGAACCGAGCACACTTTTCACCCATTTCACTAATAGCTTTCACATTCTATGTGAACAGCCCCTACACTAACATAAGTCTGTTTTGTTTCCCTCTCTTTCTCTCTCCCCTCTCTCCTCCGAGGGACTCTGAGCGATACAGATTAAGTTCCAGTTGGACGTGACAAAGTTCACAACAGCCTGACTACAGGAGGGGGTGACCACCATGAGAACTGTGAAAAAATCAACCGCCATTATCACCCATTACACTAATGCTACTGTTAATCTATATTCATATTCTTAGTAAAATACATTATTCTGTCTATACCAGCAGTCTGATTTTATAGCTGCTCTCAGTGTCATTTTAATGTCTGCATCCTTGCCTAAACATCCCTTATTGTATTATGTCAGCCATCAGGCTAACATAAACATAACTATAAAATAAATATAAAATCACCAGACCCAAATTAAAACTTAGTCAATACTGTAATTTAAAACTTAAATCATAACAGCACTGATTGTGACGCTGTAAATCTATAACCCTTTACATCAAAGTACTGCTGATTGCAGCTGTAACGCGTCAAAGGAGAAATGACCCTCCTGGTGAGCCTGGGTTCTCCCAAGGTTTTTTCTCCACACATTCATCATTGGAGTTTGGGTTCCTTGCCACCGTTGCCATGTTGGCGTGCTTACTGGGAGACTGCGGATAACATATATTTGATACTCCATAGCAGACATCTGACATATCGTTGTTACTGTGTATCATTGTATATATTTCCTTGTTTTTTATCCTTTTTTTATTTTCTCTGTAAAGCGGCTTTGAGACAATGCCACATTGTAAAAGCGCTATACAAATAAAGTTGAATTGAATTTAATTTATTTTCCACTATTCTCTTTTCATTATGCAGTGTTCAGCTATTTTATGGTATTGCAAATCTAAACTTATATTTCTGTTCTGTAAAATTTTATCTTCTTTATAAGCACCATTTCCTTGGTAACCTGGAATGGCATATCTTGTTTAATATGATATCTGTCATGTTTATTTACTAAATTTCGCATAGTCTCAGAAAAAGTGCATGCTGTTTTAGTAGACAGTCTGAATACATTACCATCTCATAGACCACTGAGAGAGGTATAAGCTTTCACATGCAATGACAGGCATTTCTGACGTCTATTTCTTCAAATGGTTCAAATGTGTAGTTATCATCAGTTTAGTCAACTTTATATTCATAAACCTAAACTTATAATCCCTCAGTAGTTTTACTAGTATACATCTTATAATAAACAGTAAAATTTTCAATAATACCATGTATAGGTATACAATTTTCCTATTTTCTCTCTTTTTATTGTATGTAAAGGTGCTTTGAAACAAAAAAACTGAATTGAGTTGAATAAAGTCATAAAATTGGCCAGAACCATGAAGTAATTTCTGAGAAAAGTTTTAAAGGGATAGTTCACCCAAAAATGAAATCATTTACTTATCCTCATGTCATTTCAGACCCATGTGACTTTTTTGCTTATGAGAAACACAAAAGAAGATATATTGAAAAATGCTTCTGTGGTTTTGTGTCCACACAATGAAACCACTGGGTGCCACTGTTCTTTGGTTACTAGTGTACTACCAAAACATTTTCTTTTGTGTTCCTCAGAAACAAAAAAATTCTTACAGTTTTGGAATGACACAAGGGTGAGTAAATGAGGGAAGAATCTTAGTTTTTGGGTAAACTATTTAATATAATTTGTTTGAAGAAGCCACTTGGTTTAAATATTGTTTTATCTAATGCAATGAACATTAGCCATTTTAAGTGTGATTTTTAAGTGTGCCATGGCAACCACATACCTTCTCGGCAAGAGACAGGACTGTACTGGCTTGAATAATGGCCACCTGCTCCTCATTTCTTAGGTTCTAATAAAACCATAAAATGGATACATTAATGGGTCTCAGAATTATATTATGTTTTTCCACAATTTACATCTGATAATAATCTAAGATATGAGAGAAATCGTGACTGCTGTACCCCATTGTCTCCCAGTATATCCAGCAGTTTGATAAGGTCTGGTATACACACGTCCTGTAGAGGAGATCAAAGCAGTACTGAGTTCTGTGTCAATCAAAGAAAAGTCTTCTGTAAGACCATTTCTACATACCTTCACACCCTCCTTAATACAGTAAATTTGCAGGGCGCTCACTCCTTCAGAGAAGGGATGAATCTGCAGAGAAAATGGAGGAGACCTCCTCTCCCGCTCCTGTCAGATCACATCACACATTTCATTAATTCATTGAGGTTTCACTTTCAAAACTCAGGAGACTTCATAGAGAGAGTTACATTTAAAGAGAACGTTCACACAATGTTGACTGACAGCCTTAGTCTCCATTCACAGTCCTGTATGGAAATTCCAAATATCACTATATATGTTTTTGGGTAACAGTTTTTGTTCCCTTTCGGAACTCATCACAGCATTATAATAACTAAATCTATGGGGAGTGTTGCCTGTGTACAATCACACCAATAATATTGGTGCAGTTTAGGAGATGGGCTTCACCATGCTCCCGCTTTATTACAGGTAATGATAAACACAATCTTTGTGTTATGTACATTTGTACATGTTATGCACTTTCCGTTATGTACATTGGAACGCAGCACACTCAGTCAGCTTTCGAAGGAGCTGCTCGGTGTTTGCAGCAGCTGTAGCCATAAGGTTTACAGGTGAAGTTAGCTCAGCTAGAGTTTTAGCGGACACTCTAGCCCTCAACTGTGAGCATAATGGTTGTGTGTCATTTCAGGAAGCTCACTCTGTAATGGGAATATAATATTCACATAGGTATTTAACACACATGCCTTCTAATTCTGTGACATGTGAAGAGTTGGTGGAGGTTATAGCCTGTGCTGTGGCTAAGTTAAACCTAGACTGGCCAGAAAAACAGCAGAAAGTGTCTCATAGGTAGTTCTCACAGGCAGTTAAATAAACTCCCTGTAAAAAGCTTCCTTTCTCGGTTCATGTGAATCCCATTACTTCAAATTATTTGACTCTTGTGGGGTTGGCAGAGTATGGATATGAGTTCTGCAGGTGTACCTCCTCACCTTTCTTAAAGAGATGGATGAAGGTGAGAGATTTTCCCCCTGAGGCAAAGAAGAGCTTAGCCACAGATTTGGCTCAGCCACCAAACAGATACAGTGCATTCAGAAAGTGTTCAGACTCCCTTAACTTTTTACAATTGTGTTATGTTGCAGCCTGATACTACAATTGCTTACATTGTTTTTTTTTCTCATTCATCTACACTTAACACACCATAATGACAAAGTGAAAACAGAAGTTTAGAAATGTCTGTACATCTTTAAAAAGAAAAAAAAAATCACATATACTTAAGTATTCAGACCCTTTACTCAGCAAATCTTTTTGGGTATGACCTTGAAAATACCCTGAAGCTTTGCACACCTGAACTGGGGGATTTTCTGCTATTCTTCTTTGCAAATTCTCAAAATTTGCAAAGAAGAATAGCAGAATCTTAATCAAGTTGGGCGGGGACTGTCGGTGGACAACCATTTTCAGGACCCTCCAAAGTTTGACAGGTTTAAGATGTTTGATAAGTGAAGGCTCTCACTGGGCCAGTCTAGGACATTCACAAAGTTGTCATTATCATGTTGGAAAGTGAACCTTTGTCATGATTTGAGAAAATCATAAGGCGCTTTATTGACAAGCGTGCTTGTACATACAAGGAACTTTCTTTGGTTGTAGCACCTTTTAGTACACACATTCAAGACAATGTTAGTACATTTGTAAATATCACTACAGTGTAGAGAATGAAAAAAAATGTATATATGGACAATTGTACAGAATGGAAATATTAAAAATATGAGAGACACTATACATGGCAATATATTAGGGAAAAAAACTACTTCTGTGGTTAGAGGTTGTGGTGTTAAGTGCTCTGAAGGGCTGGCCAGACGTGTGTTCAGGGTGTGTGGAGTCTAAAATAATTTTTTTCCTGCCATATTCTTCACTCTAGAGGAATACAGGTCCTGAAGAGTGGGCAAGGGTGCACCAATAATCCTTTCAGCCATTTGAACTTTTCGTTGTAGCCTTCGTAGGTCTGATTTGGTAGCTGAGCAAAACCAGACATGTACTGAAGAGTAGAGGACAGATTCAAAACCTGATAAGTAGAACTGGGTCAGCAGCTCCTGCGTCAGCACAAGTTTTGCTGTACAGTTTATTCTTAACAATGTGAATGTGGGATTCCCACTTCAGGTCCTGTGACATGGTGAAGCCTAGGAACCTAAAGGACTCCACAGTGGCCACAGTGCCTTTTGGGATGGTGAGGGGATTGAGTGATAGAGGTTCCTTCTGAAGTCCACTATCATCTCCACTCTAAACTATTCAGCTCTAGTTTATTTTGACTGCAACAGACAGCCATCTGTGCAACCTCCCTTTTGTAAGCAGATTCATCACCATTCTGGATGAGGTCGATGTCTGTCATGTGCAAACTTCAGGAATTTGACAGAGGGGTCTACTGAGGGTTAAAGGCAGAGTCAAAGTCTACAAATATGATCCAAGCGTAAGTCCCTGGTCTGTCAAGGGTCACAAAATGTAATGCAGTCCTGTGTTGACTGCATCATCCGCCTACCTTTTTGCTTGATAAGCAAACTGAAACTGAAGGAGATCTCAAAATGGACCAGTTATGCCCTTCAGGTGGGCCAATACCTTTCTCTTAAATGACTTCATGACCACAGATGTCAAGGCAACAGGTCTATAGTCATTTAGCCTTGTGATCCTGGGTTTCTTTGGAACAGGACGATGGTGAATGTTAAAACCATGAAGGCACTTCACACTGCTCCAGAGATCTGTTGAAGATCTGTGTAGTGATGGGTGACAGCTGATCTGCACAAACTTTCACATTGTGAGACATTGTCTAAGGACAAATGCAATTTTATCTTCTGCATTTGTGGAACTGATTTGTGGACCTTGTTTGCAGTTTTAGTATTCCAGTCAGCCAGTTTCAAAGGCTGCTGGGCCCTATGCCAGCAGCAGCCCCTGTTAGGTTTGCTCCATATGAAGCCATTACAATTATGGCTCAAAAACAGGGGCATTCACATTCTGTGCAGCCCTCTGTGAGTCATAGGTTATATGCAGAGGACTTTGTATCCTTCATCTGTGGAAGATGACCCCAATTTAACCTTGGTTTCTGTGCTTGGGGCCTGTCGCTCTCTATTGCAACTATTGCAAGATTATTATAATGGATGTCTCCCTCACAGGCTAGGGTGTGGTTCTACAAGGCTACCCAACCCATGCACTCTGGGACAGTCATTATCTCATGACAACACTTTACATTGTGGTATTAACACTATGGAGGCATTCCTAAATATATTGGTTTTTATGTGATGACTGAGTAGAAGATCTACAGGCCCTTTAAGTTGCTCTTGCTTAAATTTGGCCCCATACTGGTCAAAGTATATTCTTTAGAGTATATCTTAAGGTGCCATGCTAAGTTATGTTTAATGCCTTCCCTCTACTGTTTTAGTTGCTAGAGTAGGAGAGGCTTCATTTATTGGGTCCAGTCTGGGCATTTAGAATGTATGTAGACCACTTGAACCAGTGACATAAATCCAGTCAGCTTTTGGTTTGCTTTGGTGGTTGCCACTTGGCTGCATGTAAAAGCAGTGTATGTCACATTGGATCAAGGTGTCAAGACTCCTAAAGCGTTATCTATGAATGTGTCTTTACAAGATATACAAAATGTCTGCAGTTGTGGCAGCTGCTGTGTCAGGCAGGCATCTTTGCACAAATTTTACAGTTTAGACATGAATTTGGATCTCTGCTAAATGTGTTTTTACAGGGTTTAGGCTAGGGTTGTAGGGTCAAGGCATTTTTAGTATGGTGTAGTGGGTATACAGTTCTCCACAGAGTCAGCTTCCTGACTTGGAATTGTGTTCCCTCGAAAGGGAATTTCTTAGTTTCTGTTAATTTCTTAGCATATGTTACCCAGTTCCCTGACCTCAAAGAGGTCACCTGACCTCTTTGTTGGCTCTGATTAAACATGTGGTTGAGACACAGTCACACCAGAGGTTTTCCACATATCGTCAGCTTTCTGACGCATAACTGGGTTACATTAAAACTAAGAGGCAAAAGCAACCTAAGTCAACATGACAGAGAAAATGAGTCAGAGAGAAGCTGATCTGACCTCCAGCTCCAGTATGCGAAACTCCAGCAGTTCATTTTGATCTTTAGAGTCCTGTAGTTCCTGCTGCACTTTTCCATTCTCATTCTCCAACTTTTCAACCTGCCAAAAAACAGAAATATAAATTAAACAAAGTTATATAAATAGCAGGAAACAACTTTAAATATATGACTGATAAAAGTTATTTGACCAAAATGACCTTTAATTGCACATTACAAACACATCTTGTTGCATCATACATGAGACAAGAGACAGTAAATTGATATCAGGGTCAGAGTGGAGGTTTTAATTTTATAAGACAGTCCAAGTGCAAACAAATCCAAAACAAAAATACAACATAAATCCAAAGAACAGGTGAGTAAATCATACACAATTGGCAATCCAACAAACAGGAAAAACATTTAGCGGTGCAGTGTAACTAGTAATACTTCACAAAGAAGCAGTGAAACAGCATGGTTTAAATATGCAAACAGGAAGTGACTGGTGGATGTGGAACTGGAAGTGCTTTAATATCTGGGCGAGGACTCCCTCTGATGGTTAGAGAAATTGGTCCTGGGCCTAGATGCTACAGTAATTAATGTTACCACAAATACCTAACCAGCCAATGTGGCAGCATGGCTGGTTCTGTTCATCTGATCAGATGTGTGTGTTTAGATGCAGCTCGGATGTCTGAATATCGGATATGTATCCAATTTAAATCCACATTTGAAAGTGGCTCAGATTGGATAGGAAGAAACGGATCTCATGTGTTTACACTTGTGAAACTAATTCTGTGTCAGAAACGAAATCTGTGTCAGTTGTACAAAATCTGATTTTTTTGTGCAAGTGTAAACACAGCCATGATCAAGAGGATCTGCTGAAGTTTAAACCAAGCATCAGAATGGGAAAGAAAGATGATTTAAGTGACTATAAACATGGTTGTTGGTGCCAGACAGGCTGGTTTAAGCATTTTAGAAACTGCTGACCTATTGAGATTTTTACATACAGCCATCCCCAGTGTTAACAGAGAATGGTCAGAAATAGCACAAATATCCAGTAAGTGACATGTCCCACTACACACAGTTCAGCACATGTACAGGAAATATGATGGGTTATGTATCTCCTCCAAAACTCACTGTTGCCCTGCCACCCATTTCACACAATGGATGACGGCATTATCAGATGGAGGACAGGCTGACATTCATCAGACTTTCTGGGTGTTAGGAAACAGTGTGGAGAAAGAGTGCTGTGGAACAGTGCTGAGAAACAGTGTTGAGGAACACACACCTTCTCCAGAAGCTCCTGATTGCGTCTGAGAAACAATTGCTTATCTTCCACCCATTTGGAGTCCTGTGAGAAGAAGGTGAATGACAGGAGAGTCAACTGTACTGACATTAAAAATCTGTTTGAAAGTATGAAGAAAAAAATCAGTCCAATATTATAAATCTTATACTAATACCTGCCCTGTGTATTCCTGTGTCATTCTGAGCTACTGTGCATACATTTTTCATGCGCTAACACCATATGTTAATCGAGATCTTGTACCTGTCCCTTTAGTGCAAGTTCTTTTTCCAGATCCTCAATTTTAGCTTTATACCTCTGAACATCTGCTTGGAGCTGTTCATGGGCCTGCAAAGACACAACACATAACATACAACAATAACTTAATTACAATAACAATAACTGATGCACTGCAAAGATACTGTAATGCTGTGTGTACAATATGTGACAACATACTAACAGTTTTACTCTTTTATAAGTAGTTCAAGTACAAACATTTGTATGATATTCAATCCAGTTCATTTCATAATTTATGTGCATTTAATGTATTTTTATATCTTTTAATAATGTAAGTCTTTAGAAGCTATAGTTTTGGGTGAAACACTGGTTTTAAGATTTACATTACATTACATGTATGTATTTGGCAGACGCTTTTATCCAAAGCACCTTACAGTACATTCAAGTTATACATTTTGTCAGTACATGTGCTCCGTGGGAAACCCACAACCTTTTACGTTTCTAATGCAATGCTCTACCAACTGAGCTGCAGGAACACATAAATAAAGATAACATAAATTATGTATTTTTATACACAGACAAGGACTAGTTTTTCCTGTGACTGGTACAGCATGGAGCAAGCAATGCTAAGATTGTGGGTTTGACTCACAGGGAACACCAACTGATAAAATATATACCTTGAATGTATTTTAACCCTAATTCATATTTCCACAGCCTAGACAGCATGTTGCCTTTAAAGTATTTCAGTATTACCTTAGCCTCCATTTCAGCATCCAGCCCACCTCCCTTCTGCTCCTGTAGGAGTGCGTAGGCTCTTTGAAGAGCCTGATACTCCAGAGTCAACTGCTTAAAACGCAACTCAGACTCCTCAGCTGCCAGTCTCTGCAGAACAATGAGAGAGAAACACAAAAACATGTTGAAGAATGAATACAACATCTAATGTCCTCAACATCCAGGTGTTTCTGAAAGCTCACCTCATCTAAATCTTCATCTGGTGTGGCCGGGGTTCGATCCATGCGCAGGGAGGCCACAGAGGAAGTCTCTGAATCCATTGATTCTTCATCGTACCCAAAGAAAGTATCTACAACAATGTGCCTCTGAGTATAAAATGACAAGAATTCTGGGTAAATATGGTCTTTATCATGGAAGCTGATGGAGTTTAGAAAGTTGGACTTTGACAAATATGGTCACTATGAACAGCTGCTATATGAAAAAATGTTGCACAAAGATTTCTCAAAAATTCTCCACAGTAAAACTAATCACATGTTCGGATCAATTTTGGAACAGTGAGCATAAGTATACAATTTTTATTTTAGCTAAACACTTAACAAATAATGAAGAGGATCAAATTGCAGTCACACCTTTATAGGTCGGCTTCGTTTATGCCTCTTCTTCCTCAGGAGTTTTTCTCTATTCTGAAAGACAAAAGCAGAAGTAAGCTAGCGTGAAAGTCAGTGTCCCTAACTCACTAAAGAGATGTTGAACTTACTCGTGTCAGCTCATCGATCATGTTCTGCTGCTCTAGAACCTGCAGCTTCAAGAACTCGATCTCCTGGTCATCACTGGCTTGATCCAGATCGTTCAGAGACTTCAGCTTCTTCATAGGAGGATGGAAATTGATCTTCTCCTTCTGAATATACCACAACATCACAATGCAGTAGGATTCTGTTCTGTGAATTGAACTTTACAAATGTTTATGACTTAATAAATGGTCATTTCTTATAGGGGGCTAATAATAATGTCCCTGGTCATTTTAGCTTTTTCTTCCATAACAATGTTTTGGTGTGCAAATATAAATATTTTGGTCCAAAAATAGTATGTTCAGAAATGCTGTGTTAAAAATTCCTTGCTCTTTTAAATAGGTACTTCGGAATAACTTGAGGAAACCTAAAATTTCATAGGGGGGCTAATAATTTTGTCCTCAACTGATATATGTATATATATATACATATATTGGTTGGATTACATGACCGTGCTCCTTCTACTTTGTTAAATAAACTTCATTGCACAAACTCCTCATTGGACGGGAAGAGCTCGAATGTGGACATGGTGACAAATGGGCAGGGCCAAATGCTGCAAAACTGCCAAAGGACAGAGGTTAGGGATGGCTATATATATGCACCCCTGCGCAATGATAGGTTGGATTGGTTGGAAGTTTGTTAAATAAACTTCATATTGTTGGATTGAAGTGACAGTGAGGTACCATTTCATTGTTCTCCTTGGTTAAGGATTTGATCTTTTCCTCCTTTCTCTGAAGGGACTGAGTCAGGTCGTCATTTTTCCTGCTCAGCATTTTGTTCCTTTCCAGCAGAGGTTTGCACTGCTTTTCTGCTTCCCGAACACGCTTCAGCTATAAGAGAAAAAAAAAGAAATTAAGTATTCATACACAATGAAGAAGATAAATGAAGCCACACTTAACATGTACAGGAAGATTTACAGATATGTAAACACACCAGTTCATTTCTTTCATCCACTAAAATTGCATTGCGGTCTTCCAGTTTGCGGACGGTGGACTTCAGTTCAGCTATACGCCTTTGGTGTTTCCTCATGTCCTAAACACACACAGCAGGTACATCTCTTGTATGTAACACACATAACAACACTGAACAAATTCAAACTTTGGACTCCAGGCTGCAACATTAAAGGGAACTGTGAACTGTTTAAGTGATTAAAACATATGACAGGTCTAATAAGGAAATAAGTATGAATAGCTCGAAAAGATCAATCCTCACATAAAAATATCAATACCAAATCATTTAACTAGTAATTTTATTTCTTATTTACTGTGAATGCACAAATTTTCATATATTTTGAATTATTAACAAATGAGAAAAAATCTGATAACTTGCACTTTAGGCTTATTAAATGTTAAAACAGGATGACTTTCAATTATACTGTAATGTTAAATAGGTAAAATTACTCATTTTATCACCAGGAAAAATGTCCTTCAATCATAGTATGTTGTAAAATGATGTCATTAAACAAATACTTAAAATATATTTATACATTAATTTGGAGATTCAGTGCAAAACATGTATGAACATGTATGAACACAACATTTTGTGGGTGATTTTCTCTTTATTACAAGAAAATCACCCACCACACAATTAATATATATATATATGTGTTTGACATGTCAACTTACATTCACTGACATATTCATAGATTTATATAAACTGGACATTAACACAGACATTTTCTGTGGCAGCTTCATATATATCACATACCAACTGCTGCTGTTAGCCTCACCTACAAGTAACATAAGCACACAGTAAACACTGAGATAATGATAGTATTTATTACCACAGAGACTATTATTTTCTTTCATTCACATTGCTCTAGAACTACAATATCATTACCGGACTCCCACAATGCTCTGCTCCATCTCCGGCACGGCCAGGGATCTCTCGCTTTGGACTGCCCAAGTTGCATTCTGCCTCCTTTACCAGGAACAACTGCTCATCCAGTGCATCCTTCTGCAGTTGCAACTTCTGCATGAAACCAGACGCCGTTTCCAACTCCTTCTCCAGTGAGAAGATGGTCCTGTCCTTTGCCTTGATCTCATCCACCTGCACAGTTTCAGACAGAAAATTAATCTAAGAAGATTACGTTGTCTATAAAGATTACAGACAACGGTTTTATCAGATGAGTTCCCTATGTAAGTAGTATTTTAAGGTGTCACAGGTGTCACCAACCCAAAGGCTGTTCTAAAAGGTAAGCTGCAACATTTGTTGTCTAAGACGTTGAGTTTTAAGGCTACATCACATGTATTCTTAACAGACAGGACTATCCCAGAATACACTGTGGCGAACTGAGTGAACACCATCCAAGACAGTAAATGACAGGAGAAATGTTTTTTTTTTTTTTTTTATTGAAATTTATTCAATAATAAAAAGTAATGGATATTACTTAATATCCATTACAAATATTATAATATAATAAAAATATAAATAAAAAAATATATATTATAAATAAAAAAAAGAATAACCTAACTTAAAATAGGCTGTTTTGTGTTCAGTATTTCTATGCAGGATGTTGTGTTGTTAGCTTAGCAAACAGCTAACACATGCTTTTGAAATCCATTTGGAGTTGAGTCTCCCATGTGGTGCACTATTTAGGGTGCGTTCCACTGTATGTGGGCAACAGACAGCTCACTAGGTTTTGTAACAGAGACAGAATGCTGTCAGGTTATGTTTGTTCTCATCAGAAAATGCTTTGATTTCTAAACCATAAATACATCAGAGAATAGAACGATCTTATTATCTGAATGTTTCTGTAAAAGACTGTTGTCAAGAGTTAATGATAGCAAAGCATGTCTGATTCTTACTGTACTGTAGACAGGTGGCAATGAATCAGCTCAGAGTTGGTTATAACCAAAAAATATAAAATATAAATATATTTTGACCATTAAACTAGTGATTGCTATGAGAATGTGATGAGACTTTCAACCAGTACAACAGAAAATATTTTTGGGAAAAATCACCTACCCTGTCTTTAATGGACTCTGTTAAAGCTTCTGGCTAATAGCAATAATGTCAAAATATCACATATTGGTAAATTAGGTAACCAATGCTATTTTTATGAGTGATAACCACAAACAACATCAGAAAATGAAAGACTCAATTACAAAACATATGCATGTCCCCAGCAATGTCCTCCTGGACATTTCCAAACTGCTATAAAACTGTTACCTGCAAACTAACCCTATTTCCCAGTTCTACCTTCAGACTGAAGATGATGACTTACCAATCGACGAATATCTCGCTCACAGTCCCACTTGATTTTGGTGATCTGTTCTTGGTGTGCCTGATGCTCGCTACGCAAGTCACCGGCTTTCATCTTGTCGGCTAAGATCATGGTGTTTAGAGCCTCGTCTGTCTGGCGTTTAGAGGTCTTCAGTTCTGCTATTTCCTGCAGCAGTTTCACACGCTCCTGCTCGAAGAACCTGCGGGCCTCCTCTCTGGCCTCTAGCGTCAGCACCGTACGAACCTTCTCTCCACTTCCGTCCCGCAGCGCGCTAAGAGCCATCCGCAGCCTTTGGATCTCGCCCTCTTTAATTTTGGTGGTGCGAGCCAGTTCCTGCTCATGTTGTCGTGTTAGCGACTCTCTCAGTGCAGCGAGTTCCTTCAGTTTTTCCTCATGCCAGCGAGCACGCTGCTCTGTCAGTGCCACAGTGTGTCTGTGCTGCTCCTGCTCACGGATACGTTTGCCTTCCTGAACCTTCTCTCGCTCCAGCTTGGTGACCTGTAGAAACAAAACTCATCACCATCTGGGTCACATGAAGGCTAGATGATTCTTTTAATATCTGTATTAAAGTCATATTGGAAATGTACATTTTATATGTGTATCAATGCTTGTTGTAAATGCTACACATTCAGGAGACTTTGTTTCCTTCTTGTCCTTCAGGACTCTTGGAATCACTTGTCTCTGACTTGTCTTGATCTGACTATGTACATATACTGTATGTGATGTTGTAAGTGATACTGTACTAGCACTAGCCACATGTTTTAAATCTTTCAGCTATGCCATAAAGTCATAGCTATAATAGGCACATACAAGCACAGAAATTAGCCAATGGTGACTGTCCCGGTGACACACACATTTAAAGCAACATCTGATCAGATTATCAGGTGTGCAATTTCTCACTAGTGAACATGTATGTCATTCTAAAAATAATGCTATTCATTCATTTGTGTTATTCTAGATTTGTGTTAGGGTGTTCTATAATGTTCTGGGTGGATTGTTACTGGTCTAGATCCACAGATCTCAAAATTACTGTTACAAACCTCTTTCAAACATCACCTGAAAGAAGTGACTGTTACCACATAATCTTCAAACTGAGGTAAACAGGCAAAAGATCCATTATAAACATATTATTTTCCTACCTTGCATTTTTCTTGATGCAATTCGATTTGAATATCAGTGAGTTTGGACCGGAGATCCTCATTGGCTGCTTGCAGGGCTGAGATCAGGGCTTCAGGCTTCTCGCCCTTGGCACGGCCTTTCTTTGCCATTGGGTCAGATGCAACAGTTCCTCACACACTCTTTTCCATTATTGTCAGTTCAACAAACATTTCCAGTTCCGTCTTTTCCTCATTATCCTTACAGTCATTATACCTGGATGCAGCAAAATCACATGATTAGAAGAGCCCTATTGTTATTATTTGGTTTGGTGCATATATCATAAATACATGTGCATACCCCTGAGAAAATCACCCTTGAGATTTCTGATATCTCAAATGATGTTGCCATGGTGAGATGGTAAAATCATTGCGAAAAGGGAAACAGGAACTCTAATATAGTCATATATCTTGACATTAATATGACTATTGTGAGTCATGGCACCACCAATTGGCAACAGGATGTAATGAAGAGTGGGACATGTGAGGATCCATGTGCAGCGTTTTATTCGTAGTCAAACAGGCAATGGTCAATAAACAGCAAACAAGGTTATAGGAGGGAAGACAAAGGCAAAACGGTAGACAGGCAAGGGTTGTGGCAGACAGCAAACAATCAGATAGCCAAGATTCAGTCCAGAAGTGAAGGCAGGCAGTAAACAATCCAAAACGAGATAAACAATCCAAATTAAACACAGGTAATCCAATATAGTAAGGGGAAATCCGCTCAGTAATGTCACCAGGGCAAAACGAGACTTCACAGAGTGTTAGAGTGAGGCTGCGGTTTAAACACATGAGAGTTAATGGGGAACAGGTGTGACAAGAAGTAATCAGTCCAAGGTATGGAGCATTATGGGAAATTTAGTCCAGATTCAGGTTAATACTCAGGAGACGGTTCCCTCTGGTGGCGCGGAAGAGGTGGAGCAGGAACCTCTTCCATAACACAGGAAGTGTGTCACCTTAAACAAACTTTAAAATAGTCAACTTACATTTAGCCAAATCACTTCAGACTTGATCAGAATAATGTAGAGACATGACTGATATAAAGTTCTAAAAGGATTTGTGATATTTTAAATATAGTTGTTATGGCAACATGTTAAACTTTAAAGCCACATTCAGTTGTTTATGAGGCACTTAAAATGCTTGAAATGAAATGAAATTTGGCACACACATCATAGTCGTTGGCCGTTAGGCATGGGCAAAAGCTTGTGGTGGGGGGCTCTGTAGCGCCCCCCTTTGACTAAAGTGATGGGGTTAGTTTTACTTACAGTCACCAAACTTAGTACATGTATTGTATACATGTAAATGACAGTAAATGAATAGCAAAAAATGGAAACAGGAAGTGGCTCATATCTGGTATGTGAATTGAGTGATTTCGTTCAAATTTGGACTATATGTTTGGTCATAGGAATTGAGGACATAGAGGTGGGTATTGTGAGTCACAGTCATAGCACCACCAACTGGCTAAAGGAAGTATGTCACTTACAACAGTTCAGAAAAATCCCCTTATATTTACCCAAAAAGAAGAGATTGAAGCTGATAAACTGAAAGTGACATATTTATCAGATATGGTAGCCTATACCTGAAATGTGACCTCTGCATTTAACCCATCACTGGTGAGGAGTGAACACACACTGCAAATTATGAACACACAAACACACTTAAACAGTGGGCAGCACGCTACTGCACCCAGAGAGCAAATGGGGGTTAGGTGCCTTGCTCAAGGGCACTTCAGTTCCAACCTAGCAGTACTAGGAAACAATCCAGCAACCTTCTGATTACAAGCTCAACTCACTAACCAGTAGGCCATAACTGGACGTTTTCAGACTTTTGGACAGACTTTTGGACACTTAACGTCTTATGAAACTTTTGCATTTGCATATATCTTACATACATGCAAAGACATAAAAGATTCAAAATTGTGAAGGAATTTTAGATATTTTGAACAAATGGTGCTGCCATGGCAAGGCGATAAAATCAAGGTGACAAATGGAAACAGAAAGTTTCTAATATCTACAGCATTTATTGAGCAATTTGCATCAAACCTGGCCAATATGTTTGGTGTTCTGGGCTGATGATATAGATATGACTGTTGTGAGTCACTTACGTTTAGCTTCAGACTTGGTCAGAATAATGTAGAGACATGGCTGACGTAATGCTTTAAAAGGATTCATGATATCCTAAATATAAAATTAGATCTAAAATTAGATTCATTAGCTCTGCCAAATAGAATGTTGGCAATTTTGGATTGTATGTTGATTTTATGTCAATTCAAGCCTCTGAATTTTTAAATATTCTGTAAATATTTTTAAATATTCAGGAAATTTATAGGATTGTAACAAAAATTGGCAAATATTATGCCAAGACATTTGTGATGCCAAATTGTAAAAGGATCTTTGATATCTCGAACAAATGGTGCTGCCATGGCAAGGCAATAAAATAATGGTGAAAAATAGAAAAGTGTGATTTACAGCAAACTTAATTAAAACACACTCTAAAACAGTCCTTAATTATTTTTAGAGTTAAATGCATGTTACAACCATGCATCATTTTCTGAGAAGCAGCAGGTGGTGATGGTGCTGTAGTGCTTGGGCCCATCATTGCTGATTGCAACTATATTTATTATTATTATTATTCAAATTTCTACTCATTTTTGAGACACCATGCTCAAAAAGTCAAGAAATTCAGCATTCATGTCAAGCCTGGAGAACATAATAAAGTTCTGCATTTAACAGGCTTCATGAAGTAATGAAGCTGAGCAGTACCCCCAAATGCAGGCAATAGCTGGGATGTTGACTGGATGCGCACAACATTTGGTATGATTATTGTCTTTGTCATGTAGAGTCAAGTTTATCTGGTATTGTTTGACTTTGCTCAACAAGAAGACAAGCATGTTGGATGGAATGTGAGAATTTTGGTTTTCCTGCAGTGTTTTAAGGGTGTTTGTGATAGCTGAAAAATTATAAAATATTATACACACATCACTTAACACAAATTTTGATTTAAAAGCTTTCAAGGTAGTACTAGTTTCACCAATTTTGGTACACCAGTTTTGGTCCTTCTAGAAAATGCATGCGGAATCGACTGAAATATTGTATTAAACTATAGACATATGTGATGTTAAATTGTGAAAGATAAGTAAATAGCTAAAACAATAACAAAATGCAAATGACTTTCATGTGTTACGGAGGAGGTGGAGCAGGGACCTGGTGCCACCAGAAGGAACCATCACCGGAGTACTAACCGGTGTTTATTCTAATTGAACTCCCCATCATGGGGATTCCCCATCATGCCTCATACCTGGTGATTAACCTTGAACTCTGTACACCTGGACTCCTTTTACTTCCCTATATAAACACTGTTTACACAGTCTATCTTTGCAAAGTCTTGTTTTGCTATGGATACAATTTTGAGCGTTTATTACAGTGTTTGGATTACTAGTGTTTGACCTTGGATTGTTTATACTACTTTTGCCTGTTTACTGCCTGCCCCGATTACTGGATTTACCATACCTGTTTGCTGGTGCTCAACCTTTGCCTGTTTACTATTCTAATAAAAGCTGCAAATGGATCCCCGTCTTTACGCCTCATCATTACAATGAGTCTCAACCCTCAATAGTATTTGTTTAGTATGGTGGTTGCTAATGGTCACATTTGGAAATGGACATTCTTCTCACCAAGCTGAACATATTATCAATTCACTTGGCTTAGCTTCACCTGACAGGAAATTGGCCATATTTAAATATTTGCATTTTTCAGGTATTTTTTTACAAACATTTTTCATATTCCTCCTAAAACAGTGCATCAGAATTCACTTTGTTGTATTAAACTACAGACATATGTGATGTCAAATTCTGAAGGATTTGTAAATGGCTAAAAAACCTGAAATGACAGGCAATTGATTTGCATGACATGCAACACTCAAGAGTATACAATTTAGAGTATATAATTTATACATGAAATTATGTAATTATATTTGTACAAACAGTAGTGTATTGTTGTGATGTCATAATTCTTTGTTTTGGTTATATAAAGCAAATTTACATGTTGACATGACATATAGAGTTATAGTGCTATTGTAAGAATTCAGAGCTTGGTATAGTAATTATAGAGGGTATCCTGCTTAGTCCATATGAATGTCTGTGCAAAATCATTTAAAGGTGCTATTTTAAAGTGAAAATTTTTATTTAAGATATAAAGAACTTGGCTAATAATAAAGCTTTATAAGTTAACTCATTTAGCTGCCCCTGAATTACAGTATACTGTAACTCAAAGATTACGTTTTTCTTGAAAACATGAAAATTGCAAAAAAATTCAATGAAGTGCCCCATTTGCATATACATGTATATGAAATTTGGTAGGCATATGTATCATCCCAACACCTACAAAAAAGTCTCTTGAAGTCTTGCTCTAAGTCCAGCAGGATGTTCGAATTTTCTCTGCAATTTTTGCCCTGATTTAGATTTTTTCATGTGTCAAACTTCGATGAATCAACATCACCTTTGGTTAGTGTAATCTAAAGGCATTTACAAGCATGTTGTAAATTGTTGTGAAATTTGACACACAGAGAGCAGTCTGAAATGTTACTGGATCAAATTTGGTGTCTCTATCTCAAACCATCTAGTGTCACCAACTGTCCAAATGTTCACTTACGGTTATGCTTATAACGTTTTATCTGTAAGTTTATCTGTATAAGTTCTAGAAAAAAAAATCTTTTCTCCTCTGATTCCTTGCCTCATGCCAATTCCAACGTCATTTTCTATAATGAAAATCATTTAGAATTTTCCAAAAAAACTACTTTTTAAAACTCCTACAGCATTTGTCCCATTTGCACAAAATTTGTCACATAGCATCTAGAGACACTGTTGACAAACAATTATTAAAAGCCTTTTGATAAAACCCAAGCATTCTTGTATGCTACATCAACTAATTCTAAGGTGAACATGCCAAAATGGATCTTTGTAACAGTTTGGTGTTTTGACATGAAAGATGGTACATGTGATCATAGGCAAGACCTAAGGGTGCCTGCACAGTTTTGTCATAGCATCACCAACTGGTCCAGGATAGGGAAATTGGCTTTTTTTGCTTACAACACTTAAAATTTTTTGTCAAAAATCATATAGGTGCAGTCTTTAGATTCCTTGGGGCATACCAAGTCAAATGAAACCCAATGTCCTTAGTCAGCCATTTTGGGCGTTGGCCATTTTGAATTTTGTCATACAATGCAATATCTTATAAACTCAATCATGTATCTTTATGAAACTTGGTATGGTTCATCGTCCTCATTGTCCAAGGGTACCTATAAAGTTTGGCGCAAATGTTATAACAACATTTATTAAACACATATAACTTCTGATTAATTTGCCTTATTGTCATGTGGCTTATCTTTTTAGATTTCTTGACTCATGTCGAGAGCTACAATACCAAATTTGTCACAGTCGACTGTACTTCCTGTGCGCCATTTTGAGTTATTTTGAAAATCTTCTTTTTCAAACTCCTATGTTGTACATCTGAGTTGCTCAAAATTACGTGTGCAACATCTAGGGACACTAGATGTTGTTATTAAAATCGAGTATTGCATCAAGATATTAGATGGCAAGATGACAAAAGGGCTGTGTCTTAGGCTGTGTATCAACAAAGCTTTGCCATATTGACATGAAACTTTGCATGTGTCATTTTGAACACATCCTTACATTCAGTCTTAAAATATGAAAATTACTAAAAATAACTAAACATATTTTATTTGAAAATGATCTATGTCAGGTTTTACATAAAACCGGACTGTTCACAGACAAATCAATTAATTAAAATTACTCATAACAAGATGAGTCAAGATGAGTTAGTTGTGTTAATAAAATACATCATATGAGATGTGGTAAACATGACATGTTGGATTAGAAAGTAAATCAAATGACAACAATACCAGAACTGGTGTGTGATGTCTGTCCACTATTGGACAACATTAGAAATAAATTAGTGTAAATGTGTGTTTTAATGGAGCCCAAGTAGTGTACACTCAATGATTACTCAATGCAGAAATATGAAGCTATCTTATCTTATAAAGAATAAAAGGTCTTTCCTTGTTCTCTAGCAGTTCATTTTTAAGCAGATATCTGCAAAGAAGCACAGCGGACACACACAATACCCACAGTGTTTATGAGTCAAGACATACACTCCCAGGGGTTACTGCCAATGGTTGCCCTGACAACAGGTGCAGTGAAGCAGTCTCCCACACACACACACATTGTGTCAGATCTAGGTGCTGATTACACACAACAGCAGATGTGTCCAAAGCATGCTTCAGAGCCATGCACACTCTCAGAAGTACACACTGAGATACTGTACATGAACTAAAGTAGACCTTCTTTATCTAATCACACTGTTCAGTCAATACCAACTTAATTAATATAATTATTATTAATTAATATACAACAATATTGGCACACATCAAAATATGAGGTACTGATGATTTAAAAATGAATGAAAAGTTTGTATGTGTGGTACAGTCAGAGAGAGACAGAAACATTCATACTAGTGTGAGCCATATATATTATATGAAGGACATATACTAATAGTAACTTACTTTTTCAAATTCAATTTATTTATATTGGTAAACATCCTACTTTTGCCTAAACACATTTTATAGTCATTGTTGTATTCATTACAGATTACAACCTAAAGAAACAGGTAATTAACCAGTTAAAGAAGTAACTATGAATCATTAGTAACTTATTTTCCATGACACGAAAGTTCCTAACCTTATATGGACAAAACCAATATTCTGTTCTACTAAACACTTTATACACTTCTATGGTTGACCAATATGGGTTTTCCACAGAGAAGGATGGCGACATAATGATATATTACATCATTTAGTTGTCAGCATCGGGGGAAGGGGAGAGCACCTTTGCTCTTTTCTCTATATGCTCCCTTTTGGCTCGTTGTTTAGAAAACATGGTTTGTCATTTCACTGTTATGCTTATGACACCCAGGTTTATTTGCCTGTCAAACGCAATTCTGTGGGTCTTGAGTCTCTTATGGCACGCTTGACGAATGTAAAGGCTTGGCTTCAATTAAAGTTTTCAATGAAAAGAAAACTGAAATAATTGTTTTTAGCCCGTCTGAGTTTTCAAATTTCACAAAATTGGATTTGGGTGGGATGTCTTTGTGCTTGAAACCATAGGTATAAAAAACCCTGGGTTTTATTTTTGATGATGGTTTAAAGTTTGACCATCAAATAGGTTCTCCTGTAGCACAGTGGTAGAGTGTTGCATTAGCAGCGCAAGAGGTTGTGGGTTTGATTCCCAGGGAGCAAATGTATTAAGAAAATATATAACTTGAATGCATTGTAAATTGCTTTGGATAAAGCATCTGCCAAATGCATAAATGTGAATAAATTCATTTGTCAAAGCTTGCTTTTTTTCAGGTGTGTTTGCTTTCTAAATCAAAGCCTTTTCTTTCTTTTAAATAAACTGTTTATCCCTAAGTCAAGGCTTAAGTGTAGGGGAGATCGTGCTTACTGTATTGCAGCCTCCAGGCTTTGGAACACCTTGCCACTATGTGTTAAACAAGTTTCTTCTCTTAATATTTTTAAATCCAGGCTAAAGACATTTTTATTTTCTAAAGCGTATGGCTGATTGCATATTTTTATGTTTTCTGTTTTTTTGTTGTGCGTTTTTCTGTTTTTGATGACTTGCTGTAAAGCACATTGGTCAACGGAAGTTGTAATTAATTGTGCTATATAAATAAATAAATTGTCATTTGTCAATTGACAGCGAACCAGCACAAGACCGCAAATACAAGGGCATTAAATAAGACAACAAACAAAGCAGGTAATGAGGGCAGACAGGTGGGGGGAATGAACTAATGATGGGAGAATTACGAGGAAACGAGAGGGTGGGGTCAAGACATGCAACAGAGAAAAACTTTTGCCCCTCCATTGCCATCTCTGTTTGAAACATTTAAAATTGCAGGTAACTTAATATACTTTTATTTACGTATGTTGAAGTCAAACAGATATTTCCCAGGAAATCAGATCCGGGAGCTCAAATTATAAATTATTATTATAAACTTACCATTGAAATCAGGGGGGAAAAAAAATTTAACTTGCTAAAAAAAAAACATTCTTTATTCTTAAAAATATTAAAATGGCTTTCATTGTGGAAATCAGTTTGATACATCGTTTTTCAGTAACAGTAAGATCTGTACTTGCTCAATGACAGACATTCTTCCAATTATCTATTTACCTCCAGCTCAGTCCATCCTCACCATGTTCTACAGAGGGACTATCAAGAGTATCCTGTGCAGCTGCACCACTGCCTGGTTTGGGAATTGCACCGCCTCAGACCACAAGACCCTCCAGCGGATGGTGAGAAGAGCTGAGAAGATCATCGGGTCTCTCTTCCCTCCATCACAGACATCTACACCTCACACTGCATCCGCAAAGCCACCAGCATTGTGGATGAGCCCACACAACCCTCTCACACACTCTTTACCCACCTGCCATCTAGTAAATGGTAGCAAAGCATTCAGTCCCTCACGACCTGGCTGTGCAATAGTTTCTTCCCCCATGCTTTCAGACTCCTCAATACATAGAACTGGAGCTGAAGGAACACCCACACCCATACACACACAACTGTTTATCCTCCACCCTGCAATTTTTTGTATGTTAAATACTTTTTGCTGCTGTAATACTTTTGGCTGCTAAAACACTTATTGTTTATTTACATAAACACTTATGTTAACACATATCTTTATTTCACCAGGATCACTCTGGAACAGAACTGTGTGCTGGTCGGCACTGCACTGGGACATACTTTGTCCATTGTATGCCCCAGAAGTCATTGTACTGTCTTGTGCTGTCTGCACGTTTGCCACTTGTGCACTTTATGTATAAATTATGTATAAATTATGCAGCCTTGTAGTCCTGTGTTGTTCTGTGTTTTATGTAGCACCTAGTTCCTGGAGAAACGTTTTGTGTCACTATATACTTGTATATGGTTGAAATGACAATAAACTCTCTTCACTTGATCAAGCTCACTGAGGGAAGCATACTTATGCAGACCCCAAGGCCAGACAAGAGCAGACAATGGATTGATTCCTGAGAGTGGAAGAGATCCATCCACTCTTCGCGGAGTGTCACCTGGCGTGAGAGCGCATGCACTGTGCGATTGAGGTTTCCTGGGATAGGAGGGGCTTGCAGAGACTTCAGTCTCTGACTAAATATGAGGAGGTGACAGATAAGCTGAGACATGCAACAATAGCAAATACTGCCCTGGCAATTTATATACACCATTGTCGCTGTGTTGTCCGCAGCTTCCACAGGGCAAGCACGACTGCCAACAGCTCAAGGCAGTTGATGTGCCAACACAGGCGAGATACATACCCGTTGCATACAGCACCTCAGCCTTAAACAGCACCATTACACTTCAGGATTTTTAGAATCCTGCTTAATTATGTAATCTGGTTGCAGTACACACGAAAGTGAAAATGCATAACATGATATTTGAGCCCTTTAAATTATTTGTCACTCTGAAACTTTCAGTCTTGATTTAGGGCTGGGTATTGTGACAAATTTGGTGATTCTTATTTATATGGTTTCAATTTGATTTGATTTCAGTTTGAATAGGGTTCAGTATAGATTAGTTATCAATATTTCAGTTTTGCAGACATATCTAACACATCCATTTAAATCCATATTTACATGTGGTATTTAAATGTGGTACAGTCTTACATAGGGAAGATGTGGTCTACTGGTTAGTGAGTCAAGAAGGTTGTTGGTTCCATACCAGTGTTGGCAGGTAGCCCCTGAGGTACCCTTAAGCAAGTCATCTAACTTCTGGTTGCTTCTCAGGCGCAGCAGTGCTGCCCACTGTTCTGGGTGTGTGTGTGTTCACGACTTGCAGTGTGTGTTCACTCCTCACCAGTCATGGGTCACATTTCAGTTATGGGTTTCTGATAAATATGTCACTTAAACTTACTATATTCCTGAAAAACACATTTACATTAATAATGGGGCCACACAGGATAAGAGGCAAAGTACAGATAATAAATATGTCCTCTTACAATGTTTACCATAGGATCTAATGAAACAAATGGGGAAATGGGGTCCACGGACATGGTCCTCCATAAGAAAATGTTGCACATCTTAAAGGTAAATGCCAACGAAAATCTGGTGCATTTTGAGAGCAAATTTATGTGACTAGATATATATTTTGTGCTCTAGTAGTAATTTAATCATTTGTTGCATTTATATTAAAGGTGATAATAGGGTACAAAACTCATATACACAACTGAGATAGGTTAGGGGTTAGGGTTAGGTTAGTTCATAAATGGTCAAAACATTGTCTTCACTGTATGAATTCTTATTAAAGCTACAAAAAATATTCAGTCAAGAGCAGCAAATTATGATTTTCTCTTTTTCTTTTTCTTAACATAACACCATAGAGAGCATGGAGAAAATTAGACTACTGTCACATTTAAGATCTAATGCAAGGATCCAATAATGTATTGATACTCCCAACTCAGTTCTATATATTGATATAGCTCCTTCAACACCACAAGTGAAACCAAAGAGCTGTACAGAAAGAGATAAAGATAAAATAAAAACATAAAATCTATTTAAAGATATAAACAGATAACAAAACATTTTTAAATGCTAAAGAAAACAATTATATTTTAAGCTCACTCTGATATATACCCAATGGAGGAAATATTTTACAGACAGAGGAAGGGTATTCAAGAGCCTAGGAGCTGCAACAGAGAATGCCTTTACATTTTAAACGAGATTGCAGAACCATTACAAGCAATTTCTTTTGAGTACTGAGATTAACTAGATTGACAGAGACAGATTAAATCAGTGACATTGTCTGCCTTGAAAACATACAACAACACTTTGTAATGAATTCTGTATCGTATGGATAACCAATGCGGTTTGATTAATCTTAACCCTAACCTACACTGGGAGTAACTTGGAATAATGTAATTAAAGGGGAGACCTCAAAATCCACTGAAAATCAACAACCTGTGCAAGAAGTGAGTACACGAGATGCAACAGAGGCAGACACATCATTACCCAGAACACCACATGGAAAGTTAGAGCTAAACGAACAGTCTTATAATGTCAGGGTTCTGGCTTCCTTGTTTTGGTTTTATTCTAAATTATCATACCAGGATCCTGACAGCCCTTGTTTTTGTGTCAGGGCATGATGTTTGGATCCTGACTCTATACTAGTCTTGGTTTTTGCATCTTAGAGTCAGGATCTAGACTGATGCTCTGTGTATTGTGATCTGTGGAAGCACATGGCCATTGTTTGTTTACTTTGTGCCATGTGTGCTCTCCTGTCTTGAGTCTTGACCCCGCCCTCTTGTTTCCTCATTAATCAGCTCTCATTATTTCATGTTCCTCACTTGCCTTCCCTCGTTACCCGTCTTGTTTAGTCTAGTTATCTAGTCTAGTTTTGATTTTGTTTTTCTCAAGTCTGGTTTTGGTTTTCTTGTTTTGAGAATTTGTAGTCTAGTTTTGGTTCTTGTTTTGCCCCCTTGTGCGAGTTTTTGTTAATAAAATACATTTTTTGTTAAGCTGTTGTGCGACTGGGTTCTCTCCTTCATCGTTCATTATATATAATCAAAAAACGGTATCAACCGTCAACAGAAGACCTCAAAGACAAAACAAGAGATAGTCAAGAGTATGAACATGCTCATGAGTTTGACCAGAAACACATTGTAAAAACTCAAATGACTTTAATACATTAAAAAAATATCTGACGAGGGGCTTTGAAGGGCAGTACAACATGTATATTGAAATCTTCCAAAAATGAATTAAAGAGCAATATGGTAAATTGCAGATAAAAATTCAGAAAACCCCTGTATAATATCTCCCATGAAAGCCTGGGGGTCTATAAATCAAAACATAGCACAGATTTAAAAGTGTTCAATGGAATTAACTGAGATGTAAAAGTACAACAGGATTCAATAGGTAAAAGTTTACACTTAATTTGTCATTAAAAATAACTGTGAGACCCCCGGCCAACAGACAAAGGGGTACTGAATAACTTCAACCAGGAGGAAAGTTCAGAAAAATGAGTCATTCTGCCAAGCCTTAGTGACAAATAAAAAAATCATGAGAGAGAAAAGATTGTTTAAAATTAAGGTTTTAATTGCCAGAGATCTTGCGTTAATCAATGCCATTGTCACTGAAGTGGTGTCAGAAGAGAATAACAAAGAGGAATCATAAAAGTATACTGTTCAAAACTTAACACTATGTCTAATTTGAGGCTATGGGGAACACCTATGGAGTGACAAGTGTCTAAATCTCATGTCTAATGATGTGCTAGATGCACATCAGGTGCACCTGGGAGTATATTATGGCACCTTTAGAACGTGTCATCAGCTTTTTTGTTCTCAGGAGCTGTTTGTCTGTTTGTTTTCATGTCAAAGCACCAATGGACCAATGCTGGCATTCTCTGGTCTGTCAAATTTACTCGCTGGTCTTCCAGAGAGCAAAGATACACAGAATGTGGCTGGGGAGGCAAGACTGTGGGTGTGCTATCCAAGCCTGCTTGCCCTGCATATGAGAAGCTATTGCAGATCATGTCTCGCAGGTGAGATAAGCCAGTAATTGCTCTTGACCGGCTCAACAAGCAATTTCTGGCTGGTCATGGCCTTCCCTTTCTCACTCCCTCCTTACTTCCCTGTCCTGCAGTGTTGCAGTGTCTTTTTGTCTTAGTCATATCCTTAGTACATCTGGACTTTCCATAACACATATAGCACAAGCATGAGCTCAAAGAGAGATACTTCCTCTTTTTAACCACAAGTATAAAAGCTGTAAACATAAATGAGCACTGAAGCAACTGGACTTCTGTGTCTTTGTGTTTTACCACTCCCGGGGCCATGGTCTTTCTTCACACAATCACTGCCTACCATAAAATAACAGGATAAACAATATCCAAGAATTTATTGTTGAGTTATGGGGGCTCAACCAGGATTTTTCTGGAAATACTGAATTGTGTGTGAAAAGGATCTTTCAAAGAAGGTCCGGTGCAGATGTGATAATGTACTTTTGTCTTGCCTTGCCTGTTATATATGACTGACGAGGGGATGTAAAACTCCCCTATACTGTTCTGTTATTGGGTTAGGGAGTTAAAGAGTAATTCCCTGTGCTGTCAATCCACAGTGTATCTGAGGCACAGGAGACACCAAATAAAGTGCGATGACACAGGGCGGCCACACGCTCGTAGAGGAGGAGATCCTCTTGGAAGAGCAACAACTAAATTCTAACTAATTGGCTTGGTGAGCAGATTTTGTAGAGTACATTTTATTGCTGCTGTTGTTTGTCTTAGTTTGTTTTGTGTATATTATGTGGGATAGGGCTGGGCAGGAAATTTAAACCTCTAAAAATGATGGATCTGCACATAATTTGTAAAAGATTGTCTTTGCCTTCTAATCCCACAAACTTTTATGACACATACTTGTTATGCTCAATTGACTGGAGCTAATTACAGAGCAATTTTGCTAAGAGTTTTAGATGACGATGAACTGACGCTCTGACAGTTAACTGACAGTTATGACCTGCACTCAATTTGACAAATGATACCCTTGAGGGAAGAGGTACTAGTGGAGACCCATACCAATCTTGATTGGAAAATCCAGAAAATGTTGAGGATTTCTATGGACAATTGAAGACATTCTTAGAAAGTAGAATACATGCTCATTATGGTTTATCACATGCTACTAAAATGAAACAGGGCAGGAATGAGCCTGCATTAGTATTTGTAACCAGATTCAGAAAAGTATGGGAAAATGACTCTAAACTGCCTCTTGATGAAAATATGAATATTTTGTTCATAAATACGTGTTTAAACAACATGAAACCCCAAATTTCTCATATAACTTCTGCCTCACTCCAAGACAATACTGTCAAGCAGTTCACTAGTTTCATATCTCCCTCCATGAACCGGGATGTTATGCTTAGCCTGCGTCAACAAATGGCAGCTGTAATTGAGCAGAGACCAAACAGGAAATCAAGTGATGTGTGCCATAACTACGTTGGCAGGGAGGACACTGGTGTAGTGAGTGTAAAAGAGGTGGAGAAACATAGAGAAACAAGTTGGAAGTTGAGATCACCCCTCCCAATTACTCAGCATTGCTCAAACAGTAAATGGTGTGGAGTATGTAGAAACAGGAGCTACATATTCCTAAATATCTTCCAAAGATTATGAAGTACCAGTCACAAATCAAATTGTACACTCTGTGGGAGTTACTGGGACTGACACTGAATGCTGCATTACCCCACCCTTGAGGTAAGGGTGAGTGATCATAAACCTTTCTTTCTTTCATATCATTCATGACTCCCCTTTGAATCTTTTGGTTAGAGACATCATGCACAAATTCGGGATGGAAATTACCTTTTTAGGTTATCATGTCTGTCATTCTTTCTTTTTTTATGTGCAGGCCACTATTGAACCACTTCCTGTGCCATAATTGACACAGTTCCTGGAACTCAAGATAGCATTGACCTATCCATGGTTAACCCAAACTTGTGGTCTCAGTACAAAGACGAGACAGGGCTCATGAACTGAAACAACCAAACAGAAAACAACTATTCCCACATATCTTAAGCAGTATACACTGTATACTGCTTAACACTGTATACCCTGATTAACCCAGTGAGAAAGTCTCATGGGGCGAGCTGGAGGTTAACACAAGATCTGAGAGCAATAAATTCTCTGAATGTCTCTTTGGCACCAGTAGTATCAGACATACCAACTTTTACGAATTCCATTCCATGTCAGCAAAAGTTTTTCAAGTTAATCAACCTGTGTGCTATGTTCCTTTCCATTTCTGTCCATTCTCGCACGCAGCCCCTGTTTGTTTTACTTTTAAAGGTAAATAGTACGCATGGATGCATTTTGCCCAGGGCTACATAAACTCCCCTGCTATTTTCTCTGCAGCAGTGCAATGTAAACTCACTACCATCACAGACTTGCCACCCATGGTCTGTGTTCTCCAATATACTGATGACATCATGATCACAGCAGAAAATTAATCAGATTTCTCACAAGCCCCCATCATTGTCTGCAATGTCCTGGCTAGGGCAGGGTTCAAAACTTTCCAAAGAAAAGCTTCAGTGAGTCAAGCAAGCTACTGTTTGGTCCATTACATGTCATTTGCCAAGAACAAAAGGCCATATCCACTGACTGAGTTCAGCTGGTGAGAAAACTGCAAAGACTACAAACTGTGAAACAACTACAAAGTTTCCTTGGTCTGGTTAACTATTGCAGGGCATTGATCCCTGAATGTGCTGCACACGACAGACAACTCAGTCTGCTCAATAACCACAAGGCTTCCCCAAATGTTCCACTAATGTGGACTGAGGAAGCACACAGACATTTTGATGCCTGCTGAAACACCTGCTGTTTCTTTTCAATTCAGTTTTATTTATATAGTGCTTTTTACGATTAATATAGTTCCTTTTACATTGCTTCAAAGCAGCTTTACACATATTGAAAAACAGAAATAGAAAACATGTCAAACAAGTTCAACACAGAAAACATGTTATTATTGCAAGTAATGTGTATGAGATGTGTATTAACAAAAACAATTAGGTATACTAGGTTTGTAGTTGGTTTATGAATAAAGACTGGAAGTGCATTAGAAATATCTGTCATTACGTACAAAGGCTTGTACCTCTCTCAGTGCTTTATGTATTCAGACTGCCTACTTAAAAAGTATGTACTTCTAAGACTATACGGCAGGTAGTCGATTAACATGATAGATTATAGGTATCACATTAGGCAAGATATGCTGTTCCAGCTTACATGGAGATGGCATATAGAACGATAACGTATTATGGGACAGCTGTATAAGGGATTTGCAACAAAATAAAATACACACAATACACAAAAAATAAATACAAACATACACAAAATATATACAATACACATACCTGAAAATTACACAGTGAAAGAGAATTGGAAACAAAGAAATAAAAAATAGGACTGTATTCTTTAGAATTGTAATAATATTGTATTTCCTATTAACAATTTACAAAACCCTAAGCTAAATAAAATGTCAGCAGTCTTCCAAGAAGCAAGCCAACAGGGCGACAGTGGCAAGGAACTAAAACCCCATGATGTACAAATGGAGAGAAAAACCTTGGCAGAAACCAGGCTCAACCGGGAGGGCCAGTTCTCCTCTTGCACATTAAAGCTGCAATTTGTAACTTTCTTGAATGTAAACCAAGAGCTGATAATAATGATTTATAATTCTTTATTGATTTAAAACTGTTTCTCTGCATTGTGAGCACTTATTGTGTCTCACTGATTAAAAACTGTTTTGATTTAAACTCATTGTTTACAGCTGTAAAAACTCATTGATTTAAAACTGTTTCTCTGTATTGTGAGCACTTATTGTGTCTAGTTGCCTCTTCAGGTTGACTCGCTTGTTGTATTCCGCACTTGTAAGTCGCTTTGGATAAAAGCGTCTGCTAAATGAATAAATGTAATGTAAATGTAAATGTCAGGCAGGCTATAGGGGTGGCTATTGCGGTCCTGGTGCAAGAGCATGGCCCTACTTATACACTTATAGCATACCTGTCTACTAGTGTACAACTAAACACTGCCGTTAAAGGCATGCCTGGCTGAGAGAATTTAACTTTTGCCTTCTTTGATTCTGTATATGTACAAGTAGCCGCAATACTCCATAATTTGAACACACAACACATGACCGCACCACGCTCAGGTTATGAAGCAGCTTTGCTCACAACTAAATACTTGTTTACTAAATACTAAATTGACTATTAAACCAACGTCAGATCTTAGTCCTGCTATTCTGGCCATGCATGGCATGTCCTCAATAACTGATAATGATACGCATGAAACATATGATTGCCTTTCCGAAATCGTTGTCCAGGGTTGATCTAAAAGATACACCCCTGGATGGGGGGTACAAATGTATGTTGATATGATCTCTGCCTGCCATAAAATAACAGGACAGACAATATCCAAGAATATATTCAATATATTACTGGACTGAGGGATCTGGGTTGAGCCCCACTTTTAGTACAGGCTGTCCCAAAGAAGGAACTATATCTCAGATTCCTTTACTCCCCTCAAGGAAGAGTTTGCTTACCATTATGTTTTTTAGCCCTCAATGTTGTATATTTGAAGCTTAGGTTTTGGTCTGGGACTGCAGTTTCGAGTGCGTGGAGCCGGCATTTTATGGCTCCCCTAGGATATCATGACCCAGATCCCAAACTCCACAGACTACAGACCCAATTTACATGGGGGTTCCAGTCCAAACACAGATGCTTCAAATCCACCAGGCTCAAAGCCTGTTTCTGGGAAATTGGAAATGTAGGCAAAGTAATCACACCAAATTAAATTTAGGTTTACAGGATTTTTCTGTAGCCCCTTACTGACTGTTGAGTAATCTGGTTAAGCACATTTCCAAATGCAAGCACCAAAGCACACAGATCAGTTGACCTCAATATATACATTCATGTTTCATTATTTACATTTTTGTTTGGGAAACATTTAAATGTTAAAAAAAATACAGTACATATTCAAAATGCTTGTTGGAATATCATTGCATGATAAACATTATAGAATGTTTATCATGTATTTACGCTCTGTACACTGAATGAACTCTTCTCCTTCGAACTGATTTTTGAAATACAGTCAAGAGTCTCATTCTGGCAGACTCAAATAATACTGCAAAATAGTAATGCAAAAGAATAATGACTCTTCAGATTAACAACATTAATACAGTAATTAGTATAGTAATTAACAATTAGTAGCTATTTTAATTCAGTGTAATTCAGTAAACAGTTACTATATTCACAGGATATATTAATAAAATAATATATTGTATAGCATGAACAGCAATTAATTAGTTAAACATCAAACATATGCTTATCAGTGATATTTGTGTTTTGTAATTTATCTGAAGACTAACAACATAGCACAGGAATCAAACCAGCAACCTGATCACAAGCCTGACTCACTTATCAGTAGGCCACAGCTGCCTACTGGTTACTTAGTATTTAATGTTTCAATTATATTTATGTATATTATGTATATTTATTTAAATATGGAGTTTTGTCATGGCCTGAGATCCTGTTAAAATCAGACGTTCCCAGTTCAGAGCTAACCCTATAAATAATATAAATTAAGTACACTAAACATGAATCCTAAAATATTTTCTCCATTATTTAGTAGTTTGGTGAATGATTTGCATGATTTTTTTAATTCTACTAGCAAATTTGAGTTTAATTTATCTTAGCTTATTTTAGTCTGTTGATTGACGTGTTTGAAAATGGAAAACTGCACAGTGAATTGCATTTTTTGGGAGGGGAATTTTTGGAAAAAGCTTTAAGGTTTTGTTTACTCAAACTTTAATAAAAAATATGAGTACATTTCACTTAAGCAAAACAACTGATTGCACTTTCATATTTTAAGTTTCATAACCAATAAACCTTCATATTGAAGAATGCTGCTGTTTTCTTAGGGTTTATGACATCCCATCATGTATTGCAGCATGCATAAATTAAACTGCTACTGTTATAGCATGGTTGTTTTGCTGTTTGCTGCCTTTATTTATACTACTGTCAACATTTTTGTAAAATCAACAAATCCTGCGTATTATTTATGTGGTGAAGTCATGAACATATTTTCACTTTTTGGTTATTTACTGGTTATTTACTTTGGTTATTTTGGTTATTGATCATCATAACATGTCGTCATCATTGAGGTTTGTGTTTTTTAAATGCTGGGGTCATGCATGATAAGTAGTGGGGCAGAGCGAGGCTTAGTTAAGCATTACTGAGGGGCCTAAAAAGAATTCTGACACCCGTTCCACACCGAGTGGTCACTTACACGTGTTGATCTGAAACAACAATTCAGACAACCGCTGACGAATAGTTATCTACATGTTGTTTGTTTCAAACGCAAAAGCGAGTGGAGGAGCAAATACTGCTCTTGACTCAAATGTTGTCAAATTGTGATTTTCACAAATGAAAAAATCATTCCACACGTTATTACTCATGTACACATTTCTTTATGGTTCCTTCCTTGATAAAATTTAAATGTCTAAAAAAGGTGGAGGTATCACAATATATCTGACACAACAGACAACAGTTTGTTTCAGATGTACCTAAGAATTAATCTTAAGTGACGAGATAGCATCAATGCATGGGTGTATATGCGATGTGTGTTGTGTAGTACATTATGCATGTGCAGTGTATGTTCTGTAATGTACAGTAATGCATTAGTATTAGTGCATGGATGTATGCGCAGTGTATTTTCTATAGTGTAATGCATAAGGATCAGTGCATGCATGTATATGCAGTGTTTTCTCTGTGGTGTAATATGCATTAGCATCAGCGCATCCGGACCTGCCAGCGCAGCATCATTACGCATCACGCGCAGGCCAAGCTCATGCTTCTCAGTGACACATCCATCCAAATCATGACATTACGTTGTTACATCCTCACTGTACCATCAATTTCGCCGGTTTGCTCACTTCTGTATTTTCTCCAAACCTTCTTTTAACACCATATTTCCATTAGGTCTCAATCCGAGGCGGACGTCACCGACAGCGCACACACAATGTTAATATAACAACAATCAAACAACACCAGAATCTACAAATGCTTACCTAGAAAACAATCCTCAACGATGTGCCACGGCCTGCAAACCTAAAATCCGCATTCATGGTTCAAGAATTTCCTCTCAGCATCAGCAACCACACAATTCAAGTACATCGATGATGCCGCGTAACCCCGCCCTCCTTTCGACAGTATGATGCTGCGTAACAACCGCCCAAACCCCCCCGGTCAGAATGACGTCAGCATATTCACTCCGCAGTCCGCCTGTGCACAAATAGACAGACACAAAAACTGTTTCATCGCAACGATCAGCAAACAGGCACAGTTCATGACATACAGTCATAAAGGGAAACAAATGAGGTGACTCGAACATGAACACGAGTAAAAACGCTATAAAGCGAATACTCAGTAATGCAAACGTGGAAATATACAATGTTGCCATAAATGTCTTAATAAATACATAAATGTGAAAATGAATAAAAGTATAAATAAAATGAATAAAAACCTGTGCAACTCCACCGAGCAGGGACACCGACAGGACATTGTATGCCATAGTAACTTGGTTTCTTGTAGACGTAAAACAACACACACAAGAAGACAATGTAACCCTCACCATCTATGCTCCCTCAGTAATGCCTCTCCACAGCCATTATCCTTATCCATTGGGTTGTGGAACTGCCAGTCAGCTGTTAACAAAGCAGACTTCATCCCCGCCTTCGCCAATGAGTCAAACCTCAGTGCTTAGGCAAAAATTCAGAGCAAAAATTCACCTTGTTGTTAAATACTGCCCTCCAGGTCAACTAGGCAGTTACATTGAAGAACATGAGATGCTGTTATTGCCTTCTTGGTGATTTTAACATCCACCTAGACAAACCTCAAGCTGTGGACTTCTGAGTTTTTCTGTCCTTATTTGACCCCCTGTGCACCACAAATAATGTTCTTGTTTCACCTCTACACGTGTCTGACCATTTTTTCATACAATTTACCGTTACCCACTCCTATTCCTGTTTCTCCACTCACTCTTAACCACTTGCTTTCCATCAATGATTTTCTCTTCCCTCCCCCCAATAACCCATTTCTCATCATTTAGTATTAAGGCTGCATCTGAAACTCTTTGTCCAACTTTAACATCTTGTCTTGACAATATCTGCTCCAGGCCAACACGTGCAACACCAGCAGCATTGTGCAAGTCAAAAGATCCTGTCAACCTTAACAAGTATCAATATCTCCTCTCTTCCATTTTCTGATAGCGTCTTCACTGCCAAAGCTGCCTATTTTCAAAATAAGATCAGCAACACCTTTAACAGCCATCAACTATTCTCAACTTTCTTATCTCTTCTCCATCCCCCCACCTCCCCCACTACATCTCTGACTGCCAATGACTTTGCCATTTAGTTTTTGCATCATCAACCAATTCTCTGACCCTAACCCTTATCCCTAACCCTTGTTTACCTCCATGCCATCCACCACTCTCCTCTTTCTCTCCTCTCTACAGACAGACGTCTCCAAAATTATACTCCCTAACTTTCCTACCACCTGCCCCCTTGACCTTATCCCCTCACATCTTCTGCAAACAATCTCTGCGTCACTACTGCCTGAACTCACACACATTGTACACTTGTCAATCTCTCAATCAAAACATTCCCTCCTTGTTCAAGCAGGCTCGGTAACCCCGCTGCTTAAAAACCAACACTCAACCCCTCAGTGGTCGGCAACTATAGATCAGTTTCACTGCTACCATTCCCTTTAAAGGTTCTTGATAAGGTTGTATTTAATCAGCTGTCTTTATATCTCTCAATAAACAACCTACTTGACAGTCAATAGTTTGGATTCAAAAAGGACATTCTACAGAGACTGCCCTCCTGTCTGTGGTTGAAAGTCTATGGTAGGTTGTATTCATTAGAATACAACTTCACAGTTCAGACATCGGGGTGGTGTTTCATGACCAGCTGAAATTCATATTGCAATAATCTCCCTGTCATGCAGATACGTGCTCTACAACATCAGGAAAATCAGACCTTTCCTGTATAAGCACACAACGCAGCTCCTAGTCCAGTCACTCGTAATATTATGGCTGGACTACTGCAATGCCTTTCTGGCTGGCTTTCCACAGTCACCAGAACCTCACCCTCCTACCTCAACTCACACCTTCAGACATATGTCCCCTCCCGCCAACTACGGTCTATAAAAGAGCGACGTCTGATTGTTCCCCACAACGAGGCACCAGATCAATCTGTAAAACTTTCACCTATTTCGTTCCTTTGTGGTGGAATGAACTCCCAGCCTCCACCCGATCTGCTGAGGGCATCACAACCTTCATAAAACAACTCAAACACACCTGTTTCGCAGACACCTGACTAATCCTTAATGCTCTGATACCCTTTCCTACACATAAAAAACCTTCTTCTGTTTATCCTATCTTTAGCATCAGAATACGATTTCCACTTGTAAATGTAGCTTTGTAGACGTAGGACAAAATGTTTAATGCTCTTTTTCTTTGTAAGTCACTTTGGAGAAAAGTGTCTGCTAAATGAATACATGTAAATGTAAAATGAATCATACAGTCTTTGAGCACACGTAATGACATGACTGAGGGCAAGCAATAACACCCAGATTTTAAAAAATAGCTTACCCCAAAAAATAAGTTTAATTACAATTTAATTACCCTGATTAGGAGGTATTTTGAAAAATGCTCTGGTTATTTCTATCCAGTTGAGGGTGAGGAAATAAAGACAAAATTTTCACTACTCATGTTTGCTAAGCACGTTTATGTTGCCCTGTTGGCTTGCTTACTGGGAGACTGCTGACATCTAACTTAGCTAAGGGTTTGGTAAATTGTTAATATTGCTTCTAGCGATGATATAATTTACAGTCCAAAAGACAGTCTCAAATAGTCTCCCATTCTCATTCATTGTGTAATCCTCAGGTATTTTTATTGTATATATTTTATGTATGCATTTTACTTTGTGTGTTGTGTGTATTTCATGGAACTATTGCAAATCCCTTATACCCCTGTCCCATAACGTTATCTTTTAAATGCCATCTCCGTGTAAGCTGGAATGGCTTATCTTGCTTAATGATTTTGTAGCTTTGTCGGTTCTGTCATCCCTTTTTTTAAAATCTACTATAAGCCTAGTATGCCTAATTAGTTATTAACATACATCTCACAAATTATTTGCAATAATACCATGTATTTTTTGTTGAACATGTCTGACATTTGTTCTGTTCTTTATTATAATTCTTTTTATTATATGTAAAGCTGCTTTGAAGCAATGTAACATTGTAAAAAGCGCTATATAAATAAAATTGAATTGAAGTTTATCATGGATCACTTTAGATAATAGAACACAATGCATGCACTACATTCTGAATTGTATAGTGTTTCCTGCAACAAACACATTTAAGTGATTGTGGTGCCTCTGAGAGGAACAAGAAGGGTCTGTTGCTAAGCACAGAATGTTTCACAATAAGGATGTGTCAGGGTCCTGGCTTCCTGTTCTGAGTCCTTCTATATTATCTTGCCAGGATCCTGACATCCCCTGTGTTCTGTGTCAGAGCATGTTGATTGGATCCTGACTCATCCCAGTCTTGGTTCTTGTTCCTTGGAGTCAGGATCTAAACTCATGCTCTGGGTCTTTGTTTTCTGTGGAAGCACATGGCCTCTGCTTAGTTTACATTTGTGCCTTCTGGTCGCTGTCTTGGCCCCGCCCCCTTGTTTCCCTGTTAGTCTTGTCTGTCCCTCACCTGTTTGTCCTTCCCTCACCTGGGTTCTTGTTTATTTAAAAAATAAAGACTCTTTGTTCTAACGCTGTCTACAAGTGGGTGCACACTTTTTAGGCATGGCTCACAGTTAGTGGGATCTTTTTAATTTTACCTTCAGTATTATTTCATTAAAACAAAACCTTGCCAACATTTCAATTTGAGATAAATAAAACACTAAATTATTTATTGTATAACTTTATTATATTAAGCAAATATAAAAGTCAAGAACAGACATATTTTATGTGTTTAAAGAAAATTGGATGAAATTTAACTTTTTTAGCTTTATTTGCATTTAGTTTTTGTGGTGTCTTCCAGCTCAGAAAAGCAAAAAACACACAGCCAGTTTGTTATGATACACTATGTCAGTTTAAAGACCCATTTATTTAATCCATCCTACAAATAGTCCCATGGATGTGTTAAAAGATTGTTAGGCTGCATTATTAGGTAAACCAGAACCAGTGACACTTCCCACAGGAACAGGTGCACTGGCCTCACACTAATTCTGTCTGATTTTCATTTACCCAAGGTTCTGTAGTTAACTGGATCCAAACTGGATCCGGACCAGACCGAATGGTGGGGAGATGGGAGGGGATGACCCTTGAGACAGATCAGTGGGAATATGATGTACTTCTTTAATAAACTTCCTATTACTTTCTTACCCACCTCTAACCTAGTTAGATTCTATGTTTTTGATCTCTGTGTAGTCAGCAGTGTGATGTTATAGCTGCAATTAGTAACTTTATGCTTCTGTCACCATCTCTGTTTGTAACATTCCTCAAGACTTGACATGTTGTCACAAAATGAGACCTGACAGTTTTTAAATCAAAATATAATTATAAATCAATATTATCAGCTCTCCTGTTATATCCAAGAAAGTTACAAATTGAAGCTTTAATGTGCCAGAGGAGAACTGGCCCTCCTGGTTGAGCTTGGTTTCTCCCAAGATTTTTCTCCCGTTTATACATCATTAGAGTTTTGGTTCTTTGCCACTATCACCCTGTTGGCTTTCTTACTGGGTGACTGCTGATATTTAACTTAGCTTAAGATTTTATAAATAGTATTATATAAAATTTATATAATAAATTTTAAGCATGCATAAAAGTAAGTCTAAAATCTAGAAAATTAAACACAGACATTTCAGATTTAAAAACCAAGCCAACCAACTAATCAGTGTTAAGCTACACACTTTATACTGAAAGTATAGTTAATTTAAAGGCAAATACACTGGGTGAATCATTTTTCATTGTTCTCTTGTTTTGATTTCCCATAAAGTCTGGAGGTTTCTCTGGTCTTTCAGTCAGATTGGACCGTCAAACATTTCCTCCTGAGCTCTTGTCCTCCTGCACGGATCCACTTATTGACCACTGGAATAAAGAATTCAGACACAGAATCTGAGGAACGTCTGTTTCTATTCTAGATTGACTATTCTTCTATTAACTTTTCAATGTATGAAAACTCTTTACAGTCTTTAGTTTAGTAGATTATCTCCATTGTCCTAGATAATCTTTAATAATAATATATTTCTGCCTACATATGTATGGGATTTACAATATGAATGATATGCTTAATACAAATCACAACTTTAACTCATACTTCTTACCAGACCTATTGAAATATAACTCTTAATACCCTTCATTCCAAAATCAAATACCGGATTACATTTTTTTCTTACAAATGAGCCTAGTTTAGGACCAGTAAGATTTGCATTGACATGTTTTTGTTATTATTAACCTTTTATTATAAAATTTATGTTTATGAACTTTTTCTCATAAGAATAAGACAAGGCCTTTAGAAACCATACCCCATTTGTTGCCTACAAACACAGGACATGCTGCATGTAAAGTCCTGCCATCCTCAAGTCCATTTCTCAACAGGTTGTACCAGAACACCGCTGTACCCTTAAAAAACAAAAGTCTATATTTACAGTGTGCACAGTGTATCAGTCTGTCTCAGAAAAAGTCGCACTGATCTGTAAATTGACTTCACTAACTCTCTTTGGCTGAAGTGCTGCACCAATGTTAGGAAACACTGTTGCCCCGCCTACGTCCACCTCACTCATCTACAAAAGAGAAGCAGAATGTCAGCAAACAACAAATCATATCAAAACTATTATATACTTGGATGGATTATAATCTTACATAGATTAAGACTGTGGCAATCCGGCCACCTTTAAGTTGAAAGTCTGAGTCATTTGTCAACTGTAGAGGGATTTTGGTTGGAGTTAGCAAAGAAAAAACAAAACAAACAGCAAAATCACTTTTTTATCAATCTTCTACCTTTGAGTCATAATGGGGCTCATAGTGGCCTCCAATCCCATAATTTGCAATCTGAAAAATATGTTAAATTGGTATTGTTTCAAACAACATTGTTTTGAAACATCATTCATGCCTTTAACAATGGATTATTATTAATGTTTTTACAAAACACATATTTAGGGTATTTTCATACCTGGTTTATTCAGAACCTTTTGTGTTGTCTAATTTAGCTTGGTTTATTTAGGCATATATGCACATGGTAATCACATTTGGATCTGCACTAAAACAATCAATGTGAAAACGCCTGAATAAGGTGGTCTCAGACCAGTTGAAAACAAACTCTGAAGTGGACTGCTTGTGGTGAGAAAGCAATTTGACCCAACAAACAGACCATCCATAAAAAAGAAAGCCACGATAAATTTGCAAAGCTGTTGTCTGCTCATCATGACAGATAACCCTGTTTGAGTTCAATCCCGGAAAATAAACAGGTGCACTTGTGAAATGTTGCCTTGTGAAAGCTAATTGAACGAGGAAGAAATTGCAACATTGTTGCCATTTGCTTTCAAAAAAAGCAAACAATCTACAGTTCTGAAAACCTGTAAACTAAACAATGGGTGGCTACTTTAAAAAGATAAAATATTTACTAGTTACATTTTGATTCCCATACTTCCATTTGTGTTATTTCACAGATGCTAGTAGACACATTTGACTGATATCTAATAGATTCCAAATCTTCATCCAGTTGATCCTGTTATATTCATTGACAAACTTACAACCTTCAGTTTCTAACAAATTAAAAGGCTAAACAAAAAAAAATGATCTGTAAAACTATAAATACTTGAAGCTCCTCTGCTGTCTCCACATCCAGTCCTGTGACATCAGCAATTCTCTGATTGACCTGTGTAATCACAGGGTCTTCATCTTCAGAGAGCCATGCACTGAAAGGAATACAGCCATTCACATTAATAACTAAACTTAGTACAATTATCAAAACAGTTTTACAGACAGATTCTGCTCTGACAGTTTCATCCCTGACAGATTCAGCTCTGAGACATTCACCTCTGACAGACTCAGCCCTGATTGATTGATCCCTAAAAGACTTACCCTGACATATTTTCCCTGACAGATTGAGCCCTGACAGATTTGTCTTCATAGATTCAGCCCTAAAAGATTCAACCCAGACAGAAACAGCCCTGATACATTCACCTCTGGCAGATTCAGCTCTGACAGATTCGCTTGTGACAATTACACACCTGACAGATTCATCTCTGACATATTCAACCCTGACAGATTCAGCTTTGACAATTTGACCCCTGACATAACCACACCTGACAATTTCATCCCTGACAGACTCACACCTGAAAGTTTTCCCCCTGTCAAATTCACCCTGACAAATTTAGCTCTGACAGATTCAGCTCTGAGAAATTTTCCTCTGACAGCTTCACCCCTGACAGATTCAGTCCTAACAGACTCACCCAAAACAGATTCACCTCTGACAGACTCACCCGGAACAGAATCAGTCCTGATACATTTACCCCTGACACATTCAGCCCTGACAGATTCAGCCCTGACATATTCGCTTGTGACAATTTCACCCATGACAGATTCATCCCTGACAGTTTCAGCCTTTGGAGACTCAGCGTTAAGAGCTTTATCCCTGAAAGGATAACCTTCGACAGATTCACTCCTGACACATTTAGTTCTGATGGACTTACCCCTGACAGTTTACCCCTGACATATTTACCCCTAAAAAAGTTTACCCCTGACAGATTCATTCCTGACAGATTCAGTCCTGACAGATGCCTTGACAGGTTCAACCCTTACTGATTTAACCCTGACAGATTCACCTCTGACAGACTCAGCCCTGACAGATTCAGTCCCACAACATTCACCCATGACAGATTCACTTCTGACAGATTCAACCCTGACAGACTCACCCTGACAAACACAGCCCTGACAGATTAACCCCAATAGATTCAGCTCTGCGAGATTTACCCCTGACACATTCAAGCCAACATATTCAGTCCTGACAAATTTAGCCCGGACAGAGTCATTCCTGACAGAATCAGCCCTGATACATTCAGCCCAGACAGATTTACCTCTGAGAGCTTTACCCCAACAGAGTTACAAAGTGGACCAAATTGTGAAACTCAAAAATCTGGCTGCACTAACTTAACCATATTAGACTAAAGCTCTGAAACAGAACAATACAGTAAAATATTATTACATTGAGCCAAATACCACACAATTATTACATTACCACACAAATAAAAAAAATACCATCTATTGGATCCCATTTCATTAACATTTTAAGAGTGGGTATGAATTATGTCTTTCTGACTGGAATTGGAGATTCTTTAGAACACTTGCTAGTGTTCTGAGATTTACACAAAACAATCAGTCAGACCTTCCCATATGGCAAATACTTATCTCATAGGGCACATACTTATCTATAAAGTATATAAATTCCCGTAAGGCACTTACTTTCCCATAGGACACATACGTTCCCCACAGGGCAAATACTTTTCTCATTGGACACATACCTTTTTGACACACGTAATGCAGCAGCAACTTTTTTTCCAGAGACTGGATCTAAGACTTTAGCTCTGGAAAGCTAAATATAAACAAAGTTTAGTTAAACATGTTAAATTAATATATTATTAATTATTATTAACATTATTAACCCTACGTCAAGTTCAAATATGTCAATACTGAAATAATAATCTAAAAACCTCTTTAGCAGAATTAAAGCCATTTAATATTTAATATTTAGTATTAGTATAAATGGTCATTTTAATGAATTAATAGTTGTTACACTAGCATGCTGCCAGTGCCCTTGTGCTTCACCACAGGGCACTCCTGTCGTTTATTCTATTGTTTGCTATTGGCTTTCCCAGGACCCTATGTCATTAGTATGTTCACCTATGTCTTATTTTTTCTCTCTATTTATACCCAGTTTGTTCATTCATTTAGAGCATTCTCTGTGTCTTTGTTTCCCTGTTTTTGAACATTGCCTGTATTTGTTCCCCTGGGGCAATTTTGCCATGTCTTCTTTTATTGTATTTTTAAGAGGCTTGTTGTTTTTTATTTTCATTATAACTCTCTCGGACAGTGTGCACGCTTACGTTTTTTGTATTGTAAAATATGATCAGCAAGCTGAGAAACTATGTATCAAATCAGGGGCTGATCATTGGGAGCCTTTCTCTGAGACAATTTAAAAAATTTGTATTCGTATTTGTTCTTAAAGCATAGAAGCTCCCCCCAGGTTGGGAACCACTGTTGTAGATGTACCTTTGGCCTGGCTAGTCTTTTGATGGTGTCCATCTCTCGGTCTGAAAGGAAGTCATGGTATCGCAGTATAGTGGGCTGGTCCCACTCGACCTCCTCTTTGAACGGAGCATAAACCATCTGCTTTCTTCCGGTTCTGTATCTGCACACCAGTTTCCTCCTTCTCACTGAGGTCTACAGCCATAATGGAACATTATTCCACAATCACAGTTATTAAGATTTATTTCAATCACTTATTTAAATCTGACCTTCTTGTGTTATACAGGACATAATAGCATATGGCTTTGGAACACCATGAAAAGTAAAAAAATTAAATTTCTATATTGGGGTGTACTGTTCCTTTAACACTTACATTAAACACTTTGAATTCAATCATGTTCAACTTTTTATATGCTCTAAAAATGTTTTTGATATGTAAACAGTAAAAAAAAATATTAAAAATACAAAAAAAATAACTTTTTTGTTGCCATGTCATTTTGGTCACATACATTCATAAAATGACAGATAAGAAAAACACTGAATTTGAGAAATAGAATAACAAAGGCTGCTACTCACCATCACTATCTGCTTCCCTGTGCACAGAGCTTCATATGAGCTTTCTATTGGTTGACTCCAAACAGGTGTGTCAAAGAGAGGGAGGGGTTTTGCTGTCCAATCCCAGGTCTCTATGTTCTCAATAATGTGTTTATAACATGCAGGTAGAAGCAGATCTCTTACATATGTAGGATCTGTGAATCAGTATGAATCAGTGCATTATACTAATTTCACAAAACATTATTTGTTTTAAAGTATATTTAAGATATTAAACAATTTTTACAATTACTAATCATCTAAGCAAGTTTGTGACATTGACCACTGATCTAATACAAAAAATGTACAGACAGACTGTAAACACAGAACATTTAACATTGAATCTATGTTCCTGTGAATCTTTGTACACAGTAGCATTATTGAACAAAATATCAAATTGAGTCATTTCAAAATTTAAATTACATTTTAGTTTGTCTAATACATTTGCAGGAACTGTATGCTTAATTGGGTCCTCAAAGAAAAATACCTTGAAATTACAAAGGTTACTGTAACTCACTGTAAAACTACGCACCTTGTCCAGAAGGCAGTTGTGTGGTGGCCAGCTGACAGAAAAATAAAGCAAGCTGCTGAAGAACTTCATCTCTGGAGACGTTTGCTTCCTCACCCTGTTGGAGTTTTATGAGGGTTTCCTGCGTCCAAAGGAGGCAGTGCTGAAGCCTCCCACTCTGACAGGACACCACTGCAATGTGGAAAGTGTCGTCTGGATCCAGTGTTACCTTGTTGTTCATTTCTAAAAAAATAAACACTTAGAATCATACATAATAATAGCTGCAAGTATACAAACATCTCGGTTACAAATGTAACACTTGTTACCTGATAGAGGGAACAAGACTTTGTGTCAATGACGACACTAGGGGTTCGTTATTGGGAACCCAATAGCCTCCAATCTTTTATATAAAATCTTTTATATAAAATGAAAATTGGTGAGTGGAATTTGCGTGCCAGTCTCCACCCCAGCCATCTATATAAGAGGGCTGGTGTGCAACACTCACTCAGATATTGTGCTGAGGAGTCGTGGAAGTGTCACGACCCCAAGCGGTGCAGTTCAATACTGTGGCATTAGGGACACAACATATTGTTCCCTCTATCAGGGAACAAGGGTTATATACGTTATCGAGACGCTCCCTTTTTGTCGGTCACTCAAAGTTGTGTCGATAATGACACTAGGGGTCCCTAACAAAATACCACAGGAGCTGAACTGTGCTATGAGCAGTGCAAGTGGAGCAGGCGTGGGCAAACCATGGCATGCCTCATCACGAGTGCTTTCACTACATCATAACTTTCCAGTTTGTGTGTAAGGCGCCTCTTGATTTAAGAAGGAGCGGGCACTTACCAATAAGGCCTAAGTGGTGGCCAGTTGCTGGACAAAAGCTGGGACAGTGTCTTTCCCTTCGGCTGGTGGGGGAACACTAAGGAGACCACATCCAATAGGCCACATGGTAGATACAGCATATAGACATACCCAGGGGGAGTACACATATGGAAAACTGCTTATGGCCCCTATCCCATGAGAGAGAGCCTATCCACAACAGTGAGGTAGAGGTACCAAGGGGAAGACAGAGGGCTTCACTGTAAGGGAGCTTGACCTGTGGACTATACAACATACAAGGTTACCCAGGCGTAGGGAATCCACACATATGGAGCACCTTGCGCTGGTATACAGGCTTACTTATGATGAGGGCCATGCACACGAGTACCAGGTCTGGTAGAGAACTCCTGTGCCAAGTTGTCCACTGGGGGTGCCAGGAAATGACCCTCAAGATGTCCTCTGTGCTGGACAGCAAAGTAGGATGGGATGGCACACGTTATCACCTTGAGAGAGGGGAAAGGTGTGGGAGCAAGTGATACACCCACTGGGTTGCCTTTTAGTTACCCTGCAGTACATGGGTTGCAACCAGGTCCACACAAAGGTTGTGAAACCTCACATAGGTGTTGGGTGTAGCCCAGCCTGCATCTCTACATATGTCAGGCAACCCTAGCCTGAGCCCAGGAGGACGCAACTCCACTAGTAGAGTGTGCCCAGATACCTAAGGGGCTCTGCCATCCCTGTGATTGGTAGGCCATAAAAATGGCCTCCACATTCCAATTGGAGATATCCTTCCCCTTCTGCTGACCTCTGAAGCAGACAAAGAGCTGGTTGGAGCATCTAACCGCTGTCCATGCCATCCAGATAAATGCATAGCGCACACACTGGATGCAACACAGTTAGAGTTGGGTCTTCCTCCCAAATGGTCCCTCAACCTCTTGATAGAGGGTAAGCACTGCTAGAAGGGCCATCTTCAGTGTGAGGACACTGGGACCAGCCTTTTCCAGTGGCTTGAATGGGGCCCTCCGTAGTCCCTCCAGGATCCCAAGAGGGGATGAGGTGAGGCCCAGACCTGACGACCAGGTCATGCCTACCCCAGATGGTGTTGTGTCAAGCAGAAATGGTCACCACATAGACCTTAAGTCTACCATTGTGCGCTAGAGCATAGAGTCGAGGGGGGCCTCGGTCAAGGAGTACCACAACAGGCAGTGACTGGACTTGGCCGAAGCAACCAGGTCCTCCTGGGCTTCTCCGAACCTCTCCCAAATCAACTGGACTATGTGAGGGTGGAGTCTCCACTTCCCCAGAGCCAAAACTTGCTGGGACAGCGTATCGGCTGTGGGGTTGAAATGGCTGGGAATGTGAGTGGCCCACAGGGACTTGATCCACTGCTGACTCCAAAGGAGGAGGCGACGAGAGAGCTGTGACATGCCACGTGACCGCACACTACCCTGGTGGTTGATATAGGCCATTGTCAGTGTGTTGTAGGAATAACAGATGAGATCATGGGTTGAAGGTTCCATGACACTGCGGGGTAATAACCTTTTGATTCAGTCGTGAAGCCAGTGCTGGAGCAGTCTCATATGCATCAACCTGAGTGGAACTACCACCGCTGAGGATGCCATATGCCTGTTCTTGAATGAATGCAGGCAGGCAAGCACTGACTGCACCCTGTCCTCTGTGAGATGGACGGTCAAACTGACCGAATCCAACTCCATGCTGAGAAAAAAGATCTTCTGCACTGGTCTAGGTTCTGTAGCACTAGGTCTCTGTGCTCGCACAACAAATCTCACGAGTGATCTAGAATGAGCCAGTCATCGAGTTCAGGATACAAACAACCTGTTCCTGAGCACCCCACCTCTGCAACTTTGGTAAAGACATGGGGAGACAGAGCTAGACTGAAGGGGAGGACCTTGTACAGGTATGCTTGTCCCCCGAAAGCAAACTGAAAAAATGATGTCATGGAAGGATTGCAAACTAATCCTGCTGGCGGATCGCCAAAATGAATCTGTGTGAGCAACCTGAAGGGCAATTTGTGGAGTGGTATGCAGGGTACGCAGGTCCAGGATTGGTTGCAGCTTATCCCCTTTCTAGAACACTAAGAAGTAGGGGCTGTAGAAGCACCTGTTCACCTCGGCTGGAGGAATGATTTCGGGTGAACTGAATTGCATAGCTCAAGAGGTACTGGGAAAGGAAGCAGACAGTGAGGACGTGCATTTCTCTGTGAAGCAGACGAGCCATGACCACAACGTTCTAATGGTCATGCCCACACAATGAGAACATGTACCACCTACAAAAGGCACCTGAGCATGCTCGAGCCATGACACTCAAGGCACCAATCGTGACCATCCAAGGGAGTGATATATCAGCCACATCCAGAACAACAGGGACAAAATGCCATCTACATATTTAAAAAGGTGTTGTACTACTGTGGGAGCAGAGGAAATAAACTCTTTTAGGCTCTGTGACTTACCTGCTAAAGTGATCATGGGACGTTTAGCGGAGGATGGGACAAGGCAAACCACCACTGATTGCACAGTAATCCACAGCAGCCATGAGATAATAAATAGTCTTGCTATAAATACAAGGTGTTGGGACCGCAGCATTCATGACTCGAAGAACAAAATCAGAGTAAGTGTTGCATGCCAGCCTGCCTATATACCCAGGTATCCAGGGCGGAGACTGGCACAAAAATTCCACTTGCCAATGAAGTGCTTTAGCAAACTTACATTTCACACTCCACATTTTTAGAGTAATAAAGAATAAAAAAAAAACGAACACAACGCCTACCAGAAAACACTGAGATGTTGGTGGGATGTAATCTATACATTTCCTGCAGTCGAAGCAGTGCCATCACTACACCATTTACATCATGATCACCAGGGAGCTTTTCACCTATAGACTGCAGTTTTTCCAAAGTCTCTGTGAAAAAATATTAGCAGTGAAAGACCTGCAGTTATTAAAGATGCTTAATTTACTTTCATTTACATTAAAATAATAGTTTTTAATAATAACAATGAAAATGTTCATTTTCTGAATATAATATTCTAAATTTCTTCATTAATACAGTTGGTTCTCCTCAGACCTGTGGTATTTTTCCCAATAATTTCTCTTGTAGTTGTCCAGACTTTGTTTAGTTTCCTCAGAAGGTGAAATGCTGCCAGTGGGCTGCTGATAAATTTCTTTGTGTCTCTGGAGGCACCAACAAAGTTATTCTCCAGCACATTAACAGCCCTGATAAAAATAAATAAGAATATAAACACTGAAAGCAGTTGTCTGTGGTTACACTAAATATAATGTGTATCTGTATGTGCAAAGGAACTTTATAAAATAAAAAATTTAAAAATAAATGTTTAATTTTGAATACTATAATTCAATTATATTTTAAGAATCAATTGCATCATGTAATTGTAACATTTTGTATCTTTCATTTATGTTGCAATTTCTGAATGTATTGTTAAAATGCTCAACCTGACCTGTTTTTCTTTCCTCAGAAAGAATCGGAATGTGTGTGTGCGTGTAATATATATATATATATATATATATATATATATATATATATATATATATATATATATATATATATATATATATATATATTCTAATAGATCTAAGAGTTCTAAGAGATGTTAATCCAGGGTTACATACCAAGTGCAGACGTTTCCACATTGCTATAAATATTACACAATGATGAAATGAATTAAATTAAAAAAACTTTACAAAACTAATTATCATCTGGCTAATTCAGTTCTTTGAATACACCAGTTTATGATTAGTATAGCAGGATTGAGGTGTCTGAGATTGCACTGTCACACATTGCTTGAAAAGGCATTATGTATTGATAGTAGAAACATTGATCAGCAACACTGCTGTTGGCTAGTTGTTACATCCAAAGAACTTTTTTAACGTAGCTAGAAGGTTATAGCTAATTTGAAAACCTTTAAAAGATGTGAATTCAGTGTCACTTGTTCATTTCATCTTTCATAATGTCACCACAACAAGAGAAATGAAATATATGAACATTATACAAAGTGGTCTTTTTTTTTACTAGTGCCCTTAAAAAATTTGTCTGTTTGAAACAGCAACCAATAAAGCAAGTAAAAAAACAGATGGTAGTCCTGCATTCCCCATATACCCTAGTCAAAGTCAAGGAGCTGACCCTAGGTTTAATATGAACTGTGCTATGCAAGGCATTCCTGATGGTAATGGTGCTTTTGCCACAAAAGCATAAATAGTGAAACTGTTTACAGAGATGTACAAAGATGAAACATAACCTTGTTGAGTAATTTTTATTCTGATTTTTTAAAAGAAAGTATTGTTAAAAGAGTCTTAAAAGATTGATTGACATACTCAAATTAAAAAGCAAAAATTTCAAGACATTCACCCTGACAATCTAAAGAAGACTAAACTAAACTGGATATAGAGTTATTCAAAGAAAACTTCAGAGTAAGTGTTAAATCACCTAAAACACTGTTTACTGTACCTAACAATATGATTACTGCCTATTATCCAAGAAGTAAAAATGTATGTTGGTCTGCGCATAAAAAACAGTGTTCCACAATTCTGTTCCTTGCCTTCCTTCTTTAACTGAAATAAGCTGCTCTAGAGCAGGTTTAAGCTTAAAGACCTGTTTAGATTTAGATTTTTAAATCTAAATGTTTAAATTAACTGACAGGTTGTTTCCTCTCTATTACATTCTTGTACAATATCATGATAATTTGATTTCATACCTGCTCAGAGCATCCACCTGCCTCTCCAGTCCTGCTTTATAATCACTGAGACTTTGAGCAAACTGTCTTTGGATGTCAAGAAGTTGAGTCATATCATCTGCAAATAGTATTTGATTTTGTAGCAAGTATTTTTACAAAGCAGGTATCTTCTCTCAGAAGCACAGAGAGAGACCACAGTGTCACATTATAACACCTCTGACTGACCTGTTGAAGAGTAAAACTCATTAACAGCAGTACAGTACATCCAGTGTGTTGACAGAAATACGAAGAACCACTTTGCCTCCATCTGGATCGTTTTCTCTGACTTTGTGCTCATACAGAAGTCAAATGTACAAGCTGAGCCTAAAAATACGGACATATAAAGCATTTAAGAGACAAGCAGTCATTTGAGTCACAGGCCTGATTATCAGTAATTGTGTTGTTGTCTGGCAGAATAATCTGACAGAAATCCAGGTAATTCACAGAGCCACAGACTCAGACTTTGTGGTTTGGTCCTATACAAACAAATACATGTGTAACAATTACATGTTTACCTGAAATATGTTACATTTCATCATCTAGTTGGGAAACAGAAGTTGTTGTATTGACTCATCTTATATTTTCAGTCTCAAAATCTCTCTTACTCTTATTTGTGGTTTATTTTAAATTGAATTTTAGGGATTACAAGGCAAAACAGACAAAACTCACATTTTGCACCATAAAACTAAAATATAATTCCTTGGTAAATTCTCTGATAAAGATTCTGTATTTTGAGGCATGAAAATGATTTGTCAAAAGAATGACATTCATCAAATATAAGAGAGAAACAGAAAGATACCTGGTTTCAAACTCATATTTTCCTGACCATCATTTCTGATTTAAACTTTGTTTTAAATGTTTTATGCCTATTTTCAACTGTTTACTGACCATCATGTGAGGCAGATGCACACTGTGTTGAACTCTGGGTAAATAATTTGTTTCAACGCCATATTAGGAGGATCATATTACCTTTCTGCTAGTAAGTTTAGTTTTTAAGTTTAGGCTAGTAAGTTTGTGATTTTCTATCGTGATTAAGAAAAATTCCTCCTGCATCAAGAACAGTTGCAGTAACTAGCCTCATTGTTCAAGGAGAAAATTGGACAATATAATACATATTGTTCACCTTTTCTACTTAATAAAACACCAAGGGAAGCAGGTTGAGGGGGTGATGAGATAACACTGGATAGCAAATCTATTTGTCATCATTGTTTAAACTCACTACTTATCACTTAATAAAATAATCACATTGCTGAGTGTTTATAAAAGTTTTGCATTTTGTTTGGTTTGATAATTAACACTACCTTTGCCTATATGGAAAATGTGTACCTTGTACCCTGTCAAAACTGTTGACAAGGTACCAGGAATTTGATTTTTTTTTACATTTGACATTTGTTGAAATAAATATATACATGAAAAACAGTGCTGATGTATGTCCACTAAATGTGACCTACAATCTCTGATTCCGTTGTGGCAATGGGAAAGTGAATATTTACATTTACAACAATAAAACAACAAGTTTAAATGTATGAAGTGGATTGACTTTTGTCAGCTTGTTGAAATGTTGAACACATTTTTATTTGGATATTTCTACCATATGAAGGCTGAAGCAGCAACGAGTGTCATGTTATCTTAAAGACACAATCCATAACTGTTTTTAGTTAAAAATAAACAAAAATGAATTCTTGAGTACATAACAGACCTCTGTTCAAATGGTCTTCTTACTTTACCCCGATTCACACCTTTAAGTTTATATTAATTATTTATAATTTGAGCTGCCAGGTCAGATTTTGCAGGAATTGTCAGTTCCCTTTCGAGGGAACTCAACACTGCGTCAGGGAAATGCTATGTGGAGGGGAACGTCAGGGGAACGCCTTTGGTGTGACCGGTGTCTGAATCTCGTGTCTAATCACGTTAATGAAATTGGCCCACGGTAGTGCTAATGTGCGTCAGGTGGGCACGTGAGTATAACAGGGACCTGTAGAGCATGTCATCAGCTTTTTTGTCTTCAGGAGCCCATTAGAAAATGTGTGCATCAGAGATTTTTTGACTCTGGAAGACATGCATGATTTTTGTATCATCTGTTTAGGAGAGGATCATGCACGCTCAGTTCTTGAGGGAGCTGAGTGCAAGAATTGCAAGGGCTTCTCTATTAAGAAGCTCCGCTCTTGTTTGGCTATCTGCTTGGGTGAGCCCAGGTGGGCACCCCGCAGGGAGGGTCCCGCTGCTGCCGAGGCTCAGTAGAAACTTTCTTTGTGGGGTTCGCAGGCAGACTTCACTCCACCGCTGAGAGAAGGAGCGAGGAGTGGGCATTTGGTTCCTCAGACCCATCGGACAGTCTCTTGCTTCTGGCGAGCCAAGAGATGCAGGATATGGCAGAGGAGGTGACGAGCGTGGGCGAGCCTTCTCGGCCTGCCTGCACCACATACGGGGAGTTACTGGAGGTCATGTCTCGTGCCACAGAGAGATGGTGGCATGAGAAGCCAGTGATCACTCAGGGCCGGCTAAATGAGCGGTTTCTGGCTGCCCATGGCCGACAGCCCCAATTGAACCTACCCTTTCTTCCCGATCTGCACACAGAGGTCAAGAGATCATGGAAAAAGCCATATTGTTCTCGCTTCTTTTCCGATTCACGTACGAATTACGCAAATGTGGAGGGAATGAGGGAGCATGACAGGGGAGATGTCCCCTGTTGATGAGATAACCCTAACCCTGTTGATATCTCCCAGTGGGGGGGGTGTTGTCCTTGCAGGCCCCTACCCTGCCAACTGGGCCACTCCATGTCACTTTGCTGCTAAACGGCAGGGTGTATGAGGCAGCAGGTCAAGTGGGTGCTGCACTACACACCATGGCGGTGTTACAGGCACACCAGGCTGACCTGCTTTAGGACCTGGGTCAAGGGGAGGGGCTTTCCCCTGAAACGGTGGCTGAGCTGTGCCGTTCCATGGATCTGGCCCTCAGAGCCACCAAACAGACTGCTATGACCATAGGTCGTTCTATGGCAGCTATAGTGTCCAAAAAGAGGCGTCTGTCTGGCTGACGTAGGGGAGAAAGAAAAAAACTTTCTCCTCGATTCACCAGTCTCACCCTCTGAACTTTTTGGCAAATCAATACAGGTGGTGGTTGAGAAGTTCAGAGTAGCGGACGTGCAGTCCAGGGCCTTCCATAGTTTCATTCCATAGAACCCCTCTCAGGGGTTCTGCCCTCTTGGTGATTGATATGGTGATTTTTTTTATCAAAAATGGTTGGCAGAGTGGCACCCTCCCTCTGTGGTGGAGAGGGGCTATGTAAATATAGGGTCCTCAAACTTCCACCTCCCGGCTGGCAAAGGAAATAGATTGTTGGATGGTGGACTAGAGTGTTGGACTACAGGAGGTCCTCCACCCCCACTAAAGCATCGCCTTCCTGAGGCACAGGTCTCTTTTGAGGTCCTCCGCTCCCCAGTAGCCATCAGGAAGAAGAGGACATTAGTTCCAGGTGGCGGTGGCCATCGTTCACAAGCTCACTTCGGGACTATGACTACTGGGCTGTGTGCAGAGGAGTACCCTACATTGGGTCCTCTGCCCCTCCCAGAGCAGGAGATGCGGGTGAATCTGTTCCCCAGAGCTCTAAGCCCAGAACGGTAACCCGGTAGAGTAACTCCCCTAAAGATCTAACCTTTATGCAGTCGGCCCGGGGAATGCTTGAATTATGACCCAGGAGACTGGTGCTCGAACACCCTCTGTGCGTTAGTGCGCTGTACCTGACAGCAGGGCTCTGCGTTTAGGTGGCACCTTCACTGCAGGAAGACTTTGCCTCTTTAGAGCTTGGTCCATAGGATGATGCTTGGGTGGCGGAAGCCCCCGGCCGCCCTCGAGCATCGGTCCTCGGGGTCTGAGTGTTTTGGTACCCTCACTATAGAGGGTCCCCCACTCCTGTGGTGCTAGCATGGCAGCCGGTCCTACCACCTCCGGGTGGGGACTGAGACCCAGGGGTATCCTCGCACCCTGTGCATCCTCACACCCTGCACATTGTTCATGTCCGAACCCTATGTGTTTCTGTGGTTCACCTCAGCAGGGTGCCAGGTTGAGGTGCATAGGGATGTGTGAATTAGGACCTTCTGTACTGCCTGGCCTCATTAGAGCTTGGTCAAGGACGCTGTTGTGAGCGTAGAAGCCAAATTTTTCTTCCCTCACATATCAGTCCTCATGGTTGAGTGTCGGTACTCTCACTCCCCCTCTCCAGTGGTGATAGGCTGGCAGGCGTCATAGGCCCTTGAGCCGTTATTGCCAAGCCTTTATGCAGCTGGCCCATTGGCGCATTGGGTTAGTGCTTCGACACTGACACAGGAGTCCAGGGTTCAAGTCTCAAGCTGAACACCTCTCTGAGTGTCCAGTGTAGTTACTACAGGGCCTCGTGTTGGGTAATGGCCCAGAGAGTGGAATTTTGGTCACCCCAGTGCACAAGTAGGGTTGAGTAATGCCTATGGTGATTTGTGCGTCAACACAGGCCATGTGGCAGTCGTTCCCCTCGGCATGGCATAGTTGGTATTGTTTCCCATAGCGTTCAGCCTGATGCAGTGTCGAGTTCCCTCGAAAGGGAACCAAGGTTACATATGTAACCAGAGACATTTGGTTTTATTTGTCTTCAATAAAGTAACCTGCAATTTTATGTTTAAAACAGAGATGGCGATAAAGAGGTGAAAGTTACAGTTTTCAGATTTAAATCTCCATGTGCGTAATTATTTTACTGTTTAAAATTAAATGTACTGTTTAAAACACATTTCTTAACCTCAGGATGCTGCTGACATTAAATAATATTTGAGAATGAGATAAAACCACTTAGTAGACTATGCACATTATTCGACTACAGAACAAGGCAAATTAGGACAATAAACCTGTTTGAGACACATTTTATGTTGGTTTAAAAAGTCCAGCCTTAAAATGGTTTGAAATACTTCAGGTCTGACATTCTCTAACTTGATGGCAACAAGTTTAACATGTTTTAGTATATTGTTATCATTTAAACAAGTTCTACCATGATTTTAGCATGTTTTAGCATGATGCTAAAATATTTGTACATGAAGCTAGCCCATTTTAACATTTAATTAGCATTGATACAAGGACATTTTAGCATGACACAAACATTTTTACATGATGTTAACACATTTTAAGATGAATCTAGCATTCAATAGCATGATGTTAAAATGTTTTAACATAATTAGCATGATGCTAGCATGTTTTAGCATGATGGCATAAGGTTGCTAAGGTGATCTCAGTGGTTCCTGGGATGTGATCAGGAAGTTGCCAGGGTAATACCTAAAGCCCACTGACAGCCCAAGTCAAATAAGTCCACCTATATGTCTCTACAATGTTCTAATGCTGAGATATGGCTTATTCATTTATTATATGGTTGCTAGGGTGTAACTGGACAGTTAACAGGTTCGTTAATCAACATCCATGTGTTTATGATGTTTGGGTGCTAAGATATAGCTAATTCACGTTGGATGTTATGGCATGGCTGGACAGTTTCCATGGTAATAATTAAAGACTAACTTGCCAGTCTAAGTCAAAAGAAGCCACCCACTTGTCTCTGTGATGTTCTGATGCCTCTCACCTTTTTAAATGGAAGCCAATGGGGTGGTTGCTAGGGTACTAAAATTGGTTGCTAGGGCGTGGCTATTAAGTTGAAATGTCACCATTTGTTGCTGCAACCGATAAAAGCCCACCCACAAGTCTCTACGACATTCTGTGGAGATAGAACGTCACAACAGTTAGCCCAATGTTAAGTCTAAGGAATGTTTTGTCCACTTTTTTTAGTCATACCACAGCTCTCCTCAATAAGCCAGTTGATTTGACCCCTCATTCATGGGTCTACAACAAACCGTGCAGGATGAGTTGAGTAAGTTTTGTCCAGAAAAAGAATTATGCCATAAAATAATTAATTTATTAGTGGTGCTTATTAGTGGAAGCACAGCATCACTAAGAATGAAAAATACTTCTATAGCATTTATTTGTCTTAATGCTAGTTTCAACCAGGGCTGGAATTGAGGGATGGCAGCCAGAATAATGACAATAAGCATCTCCTCTGTTAAACCACCATCCCCTTTAGATTATCAATGTTTTGTATTATGTATAGCTTCATATCATGCAGATAAAATATTGAAATTCTCTACTTACGAACATTTAAACACTATAAATAGCGATTGGACAATCACAACAATAGTAAGGAGCAGTGTATGAGCTCATGCTGTCAGCACATACACACACAGGGAACAAGAGGTAAGTAATAATACTGTTGGTTTATTAAACCATAGACAACAAACAGCAGTCAAATATCAGCAATGGATTCAGAATAATCATAATGATAAACATCAATGATTTTTATGAACAGGTAAATTAGCTTAGAGCAGATTAGCTTAGCAGTTACTTAGCTTTAGAATGTTTAGAGTTATTTCTTTGCTCAACATGGTGGCGATGTTCGGCCAGGTTCCGGTAGTAAATCAAGATGTCGTCAATGTAGACAATGACAAAATGGAGGAACTGCCGGAACACATCATATGTGAATCCTTGGAAGACTGATGGAGCATTGGAAAGACCAAAGGGAATTATGAGATATTTGTATTGCCTCGACGGAGTAACAAAAGCTGCTTCCACTCATCACCTTCCTGGATTCGAATGGTCCAACTTGGTGAAAATGTAAGTTCCTCGAGGGCAGCCGGGACCAGGGGAAGAGTGTAGGAAAATTTGATAATTTGAGAGTTAAGACAGCAATAATCAAAACAGGGTCTTGAGCCTCCATCCTTTATCCCACAAAGAAAAAACTGGAAGCTGCTGGAGAGGTGGACGGACAGATGAATTGTTGATCAAGAGTCTCTTTGATGTACTCTTCCATGGTCTGAGGTTCCGGGATGACAAAGGGTATATCCTATCCTTAGGGAGTTTAGCCTCAGGCAGCAGGTCGATGGAACAGTCCCATGGCCGATGTGGTGGTAGACATGTAGCTAGACAGGTTCAGGACTTTCTGTGTTGGTAAAACACAGCTGCAGTTCATCTTGACTGGTATTAGGAGAAGGGACTGTAGATATGCAATTCGGTAGACAGTATTCACTCCATCAGATGATCTGACTTGTGGACAATTGGACCTTGAGAGGGTGTTCGGAAAGCCACGGGCAGGCATCCCAGGATGATGTCGACAGTGGAACCCTCCAACACCAGAAAGGATATTTGTTCCTGATGTAGACAGCCTATCCTGAGCGTGATGGGTGGTGATTGATACCGAATCTTCCCACGTCCTGACAGCTTTCCCTGTATGGTCTCAATGTTGAGTACATGAGAATGGCTCTTACGTTTTAATTTCAATTGGTTCAGAAGGGATTGGTAAATAAAATTACAGGATAATCCAGAGTCTAGGACGGCTTGTGTTGGCTTGTGCTGGTAAATTGACAGGAATAACTATATGAACTGCAAGAAGTTTTAGTATAGATACTGCTGGATTGATTTGTATGATATTGTGGGGGATTTGTAGGACATGCTTTGAGGAGGTGACCAGAGGATCCACAGTATAAACATAGTCCATTAACAAGGAGACAAGTATGTTCAGCTTTTAAGACGATGAGAATCCACTTGCATGGGTTCTGGTGTTGGAGGTGTAGATAGGGGTGAGGTAAGTGGACGTTTGGGTAAAGATTCTTCTAGCTGACATGCAGTCAGCTGTTGTGAAATTCTTATTGCTCTCTGCATGAATTTTGCGAGCCCAAAAGTATCGTCGTAGATGCATTGAAGTACGAATCCACCACAGTCCAGTTCCTCACCTTAGTAGGTGGACAGTAAGGCCATGGGACTGGCTGAGGCCAGTCCCATGGCTGAGGCCAGTCCCACTTTTACCCCCTGCTGATGTGCAAAAGTGGTTTTGATGTCACTTCCCTGTTATGAGCGTGTGGTTGATTTCGGAGCTCCTCCAAACTTTTCTTGTTTTATCATTAATTCTAGTTATATTTTATATATATTTCACTCTAGTTATATCTTAAATATTTAACTGATACAAACTATATAAACCTATAAACTATATGTAACTTCTTGCTCGCTATAGCATTTAGCCCACTAGACCGTTAGCATTTCCTAGCAGCTCCAAAAGTAGTCTGTACCTACCTATTTACCCTCTTCACTAAAGGATTACTGTCAAGCTGTTCTAATGGCGGATCTATTCGGTGTGTGTGACTCTGTGTGTGCAGAGCGGGAAGTGGTGGAGAACTTTGCTTGGGCCCATTCAGGTCAGTCCTGGTCCGCCGTAATGAACATCACCCCAGCCCCGGCGCGATGCAGGAACCCGATGACTTCCTCACCCGAGCCGCAACCAGACTCCGAGATCTCCGTCTCTCAGCCCTTAAAAGGTAATAAAACTTTTCCCCCTTTTGTTATCGTAACCTGCACCTCATGCCACATGCATAGCTTAGCTTCTTCCATCAGCAAGGAGGGCCACACATGTGATAAATGTAAGGCTGTAGTAAGGCTGACGGAAAAGGTTGCAGAATTACAATCACGCATCCAAATACTTCTTGAGACTAGCAAGGGTGTAAATTTAACAGACACTATTTCGGATGCGTCTAGCATAACATGCTATGATCATGGCTCGGTTTTGACAACAGGCCCAATGCGGCAGGGCAGCTGGGTGACAGTCAGGCGGCATAGTTGTAATGAAAAGTGGTGCCACTCTCCCACTCCTGTTATATTGTCTAACCGGTTCTCCCCACTCAGCAACGCACCTGCTGAGACGCCGGTATCAAGCGCCCTGGTTATGAAGATGATTTTATTAACCAAAATATAAAGGAATCATGTACAAATTATTTTACCATTATAGTTCTGCTCTATATTTAACTGTGCAAGCACATCTCTTGTTATTGTTAGGGGCCCAAGGAAGAAAGATAGTAACTCCAGGAACCCCTTATTAACTCATTTTGACATGTTTGCATGAGAAGACTCCTATAAAGACCCTTCCCCAACCAGGCACAAACGGTTGTTCTGCAGACCAACTCGGCTTTATGTCTCTGATAATAAAGTCTATCTTTTGGCATCAAAACCTTTGAAAAAGTCTTTGAGTCATCCTTCTAAGATGTGGCAGAAACCACAACAGTTATTGGTGATTCTATTTTATGGAACGTGGAAATAGAGGCACCAGCCACCATTGTCGAATGTATACCAGGAGACAGATCAAAATTGAAAGTGCTGGCCAATGCTAAACGTAAATTCTATAAGATTATTATTCACGTCGGCACAAACGACATGATACTCCGCCAATCGGAGATTGCCAAAGATAACATTAAGGAGGTATGTGAACTTGCAAATACTTTGTCAGACAACATTTGTTAGTAACATGCTCTGGCCCCTTACCCGCTTACCCGGGGTAGTGAGATTTACAGCAGATTACTGTCCCTGCATGGCTGGATGTCTAAGTGGTGCCCGCAGAATAATATAGGCTTTATAAACAACTGGAATTAGTTCTGGAGGAGACCTGACCTGTTAAAGAGAGATGGCCTCCATCCCTCCCAGGGAGGAGCTGCTGTCCTCTCTAGAAATTTGACCAATAGTCTTAAAATGACTAGTATCTGACTATCCAGGGCCCAGGCCAGGAAGCAGAACGATCGGCTTATCTGTCTGCCTGCAAGCCGCCTTGATATGTCACATAGGTCACATAATTCACAGCACACAGAGTTTGTACCCCCTAAATATCAACATATCGAGACAAACAAACATAAAGCACCCTTTGAATCAAAACACACAAATCTGATTCATATAAAACTAGAAAACAACCAACAAATTGATAGTATGAAAATGCTAAAATTCGTCCTGCTTAACATTAGGTCACTTTCAAATAAAGAACTTATGGTCAATGAAATTATTACAGACCACAATTTGGATGCGTTGTGCCTGACAGAAACCTGGCTTAAAACAGACGACTTCATAAGCCTGAATGAATCTTCACCTCAAGATTATTACTATAAGCATGCGCCTCATTTGAAGGGTAGAGGTGGCGGTGTTGCTACAATCTATAGCAAAATATTTGATGTCAATCATAAATCTAAGCACAACTTTAAATCATTTGAAATATTGGTGTTAAATATGTCACTTATAGACAGTCACAATAAACAATTGCCTTTTGTCATGGCTACCATTTACAGACCACCAGGCCATCATATAGACTTTCTTAAAGAATTTGCAGATTTCCTGTCAGAACTGGTAGTCACCGTAGATAGGGCCTTAATCGTTGGTGACTTTAACATCCACATCAATAACCCAAATGATGCGTTATGTACAGCATTTATGGATATCCTAGACCCGCTTGGCATTAGTCAAAAGGTGTCGGGACCCACGCATATATGTAATCACACTTTGGACCTAATCCTGTCATTTGGACTCTCCGCCCCCCACACCCTTAACCCCCCTCTACCACTATGCCATCCAACACTCTCCTCTTTCTCACCTCTCTCTGAGACAGACGTCTCCAAAATTATCCTCTCCAGTCGTCCTACCACCTGCCCCCTTGACCCTATACCCTCACACCTACTACAAGCAATCTCCAAGATGGCGGTGCGTGCACAACGCGAGGCTCAGCGTCTCTTCAGTTTCTGCAGTTTTGCGGTATTTCTCCTGCTTATATCGGGTCTGTTCGTGCAAAACGGTTGTGCATTAACATCATACACCCGACAGGAGCTTCTGGATGTAAGTTTGCGCACTTCCGACAGTTTTATCAGCAATCTTCATCTCGCCCCTGAGATCGCCAAAACAACTGAGGCTGTGCACCCGGCCGGGCGGAAGTGCTCGAAGGCGGCATCGAGACCGTAAACAAAGGAGGGGGAAACGCAGAGGACTGAGAGCTAAGCTAAAGCTAACACCACACTGGCTCTCCCTTCCCAGCATTTTCCTCGCCAATATAAGGTCTATGGTGAACCAAATGGACGAGATTCGACTCTGCATTAGCCACAGCAAGAGGCTTTTGAACTGCAGTGTCATGATCTTCACCGAAACATGGCTAAACAGCGGCATACCGGATAACGCTATTGACATAGCTGGACACAAACATTCCGAGCAGATAGATCGGCTGATGACACCGGTAAGACCAGAGGCGGAGGATTGTGCATTTATGTTAACAATGCTTGGTGCACGAACTCTGTTAGTGTTGTCAAACACTGCTTAGCTAACCTAGAGTTTCTCATGGTTAAGTGCAGACCGTTTTATCTGCCACGGGAGTTTACATCAGTCATTATAACCGCTGCTTACATTCCTCCCGACGCTGATGCCAAGCTTGCAATGAACGAACTTCATGCGGTCATCAGTAAACAACAGACTGCTCACCCGGAGGCTGCATTTATTGTTGCAGGGGATTTTATTCACTCTAACTTAAAGACAGTGCTCCCTAAATTTCATCAGAACGTTTCCTGTCACACCAGAGGCAACAAAACTTTGGACCACGTCTATACAAACATGGCTGAAGCATACACTGTGACCCCCCTCCCCCACCTGGGACAATCAGATCACCTTTTTTTGTTCCCAATTCCTAAATATTCACCCCTCATCAACCGTGTGAAGACAATCAGTGAAGACCATCAAAGTGTGGCCAGCGGGGGCAGACCTCACACTCTAGGACAGGTTTCAAAATACTGACTGGAGTATGTTTGCTTCTCAGGCCACATGTGGCTTTCACACGGACATAAACAGCTATACCTCCTCTGTTCTGGATTACATTAACACCACCATAGACAGTGTTACAACTCAGAAACAGATCACCACATACCCTAATCAGAAGCCATGGATGAACAAGGAAGTGCGCCTCCTGCTGAAGGCACGCAACACAGCATTCAGATCAGGTTATGCACAGGCCTACAGCACATCCAGGGCAGATCTGAAGAGGGGCATCAAAAAGGCCTTTGAAGAAAATGAAGAAACTGAAGACACTGAAGACACTGAAAAATCAGATGTCCTCAGCCATCCTTGTGAACTTTTACCGCTGCACAACAGAGAGCATACTAACCAACCGTGTTACAGTCTGGTATGGAAGCTACACTGTTGCGGAGCAAAAGGCACTGCAGCGGGTGGTTAAAACTGCCCAACGCATCACAAGGTCTCCACTCCCAGCCATCAAAGACATACAGAGGAAGAACTGCCTACGTCGAGCATGCAGTATTCTTAAGGACTCCTCTCACCCCGCCCATAGACTGTTTTTTTCTTCTGCTTTCCGGCAGGCGCTTCAGGAGCCTCCGGACTAGAACCAGCAGACTGAGGAACAGCTTTTTTCCCAGAGCTGTCTCCTTGCTGAACTCTGCCCCTCGCTGATCCCACTGCATCTCCTTTACACCTTCACTCCCCTCATCCTCCTCATACCTTTTTAATCAAACCTGAACCATTACATTTGTATTTGCACTATTAACTTGTCATCATTGCACATTGTATCACCATCATTGCACATTGTATTACATTGTAAATATCCCATTTGTAAATATCCCATTTGTAAATTCTGCCTATAGTATAACCATCTGTATATTATGTTCATAGTATGCATCCATCTGTAATTATTACCATAGAAATGCTTTATCTACATTTAAATTATTTAACTCATATCCTGCACTTTACTGCTTATTGCACTTCTGGATAGACCTAAACTGCATTTCGTTGCATTGTACTTGTACATGTAAAATGACAATAAAGTTCAATCTAACCTACTACAAGCAATCTCTCCATCACTCTTGCCTGAACTCACACACATTCTAAACATGTCAATCTCTACAGGAAACGTTCTCTCTTTGTTCAAGCAGGCTCGGGTAACCCCACTGCTCAAAAACCTACACTCGACCCCTCAGTGGTCAGAAACTATAGACCAATTTCACTCCTACCATTTCTCTCAAAGGTTCTTGAAAAGGTCAGCTGTCTTCCTATCTTTCACAGTACAACCTACTTGACAGTCAACAGTCTGGCTTCAAAAAACGACACTCCATTGAGTCTGCCCTCCTGTTGGTGGTTGAAGACCTACGGCAGGCTAGAGCCAACTCCATGTCGTCTGTCCTCATTCTTCTTGACCTCTCTGCTGCCTTCAACATGGTGAACCACCAGATTCTATTATCCGCACTCTCCAACCTGGGCATCTCTGGATCTGCACTCAACTGGTTCAGCTCATATCTCACAGACAGATCTTTCAAGGTTTCATGGAGAGGTGGGGAGTCAATATCACATCAGCTAACCACAGGGGTCCCACAGGGATCAGTTCTTGCTCCTCTCCTCTTCTCAATATACACAGCCTCTCTAGGTACAGTTATTAAATCACATGGTTTCTCATATCACTGCTATGCTGATGATACACAGCTTTATTATTCATTCCAGTCCGACGACCTCACCATTGCTGCCTGGATCTCCGTCTGCCTTCTAGACATCTCAGCCTGGATGAAAAAATGGCACCTCCAGCTCAACCTCAGCAAGACAGAACTTCTGATAATACCAGCCAACCCATCATTAGAACACAACTTCACAGTTGAACTTGGATCATCCATTCTTACACCCACACCCACACGTTAGAAACCTTGGGGTGTTGTTTGATGGCCAGCTGAAATTCACTTCACACATTGCAACAATCTCTTGGTCATGCAGGTATGTGATTTACAACATCAGGAAAATCAGACCCTTCCTGTCCGAGAACGCAACACAGCTCCTAGTCAAGCACTCATAATATCAAGGCTGGACTACTACAATGCCCTTCTGGCTGGCCTTCCAGCCAATGCAACCAAACCGCTGCAAATGATCCAGAATGCTGCAGCATGTCTGTTCTTCAATCAACCAAAAACAGCCCATGTCACACCCCTCCTGACCTCACTCCACTGGCTACCTTTAGCCGCCCATATCAAATTTAAATCCCTTACACTTGTCTTTAGGCAAATAACCGGAACCTCTCCCTCCTACCTTAACTCACTCCTCCAGACATATGTCCCCCCCTGTCAGCTGTTAGCTAACGAGCGGCGGCTGACCGTTCCCCCACAACGAGGCATCAGGTCAATCTGTAAAACTTTCACTTATTTCGTTCCTTTGTGGTGGAATGAACTCCCAGCCTCCACCCGATCTGCTGAGACCATCACAACCTTCAAAAAACAACTCAAAGCAAACCTGTTTCGCAGACAACTGTCTGAACCCTAATGCTCTTTTATCCTATCCTCAAAAAAAATCCCTGTTTCTAGTCCATCTTTCTCTCTAGCAACAGAATACAATGTCCGCTTGTAAATGTAGCTTTGCAGGCTCGGCTCGTTGGCATGCAACACAAAATGTTCAATGATCTCGTCCTCTGTAAGTCGCTTTGGATAAAAGTGTCTGCTAAATGACTAAATGTAAATGTAAACAACAGAAATATTACCTCAGAATGATGCTATTTCAGATCACTGCCCCGTCTTCTACACTGTAATGTTAGATGAGCCCTCTCGTCCAACACCATGACAAAGACTAAGTAGAACAATCACATCTACTACTAAAGATAGTTTTATTAGCAATCTTCCAGATCTGTCTCAGTTGCATCATGTAATAAACAACAATGAAGATCTCGATGCTGTGACAGAAACCTTAAACAAAGCTTTTTCAGGTACCCTAGAAGTTGTTGCACCAATTAGACTAAAGAAGATGAAGGAGAGAGCACCAGTACCATGGTATAATAACAACTTATCAGCTCTTAAAAAGGCAGGTAGAAAAATGGAGCATAGATGGAGGAATACAAACTTAAAGGTATGGCGTGATGCATGGAAAGAGAGTGTCCAAAAATACAGTCTCTAAAAATGGCAAAATCTAACTACCTAAGCAAGGTGATCTGAGAAAATCAGAATAATCCAAGATTTCTTTTCAATATTGTTGCAAATTTGACCAAAGACAAAGCGTCAACAGACAGAGATGCTAAACTACAGCACAGTAGTAATAATGGTATGAAATTCTTTGCAAATAAAATAGAGCAAATCAGAAAAAATATTGAATCTATTCAACCAGCCCTGCCTCTGTCTAATAGCATTGCATACTACAGCATGCCTCAAGTACTACTAGACTCATTTACTGTCATTTCATTGGACGAGCTCCTAAAAATATTGAACTCATCAAAATAGTCTACCTGTATATTAGATCCCATTCCCACAAAACTACTGAAAGAAGTTTCTCCTGCTGTGTCGGAACCAGTGCTCAATATTATAAATTCCCCATTAGAATTAGGCTATGTTCCAGGAGCCTTTAAAACAGCAGTTATTAGGCCAATCATTAAGAAGCAAAATCTCGAACTAGGGAGAGCTGACCAACTTCAGACCAATTTCAAATTCTCCCCTTTTTATCGAAAATACTGGAAAAAATAGTGTCTGGACAACTCCAGACATTCTTAGCCAAAAATAGCATATAGCATATATGACAAATTTCAATCAGGATTTAGGCCCCATCATAGCACAGAAACAGTCTTGCTCAGAGTTACAAATGACCTCATTTTAGCATCTGACCATGGTGAAACCTCTCTTCTTATATTACTGAACCTCAGTGCAGCTTTTGATACCATAGATCATAAAATTCTTCTTGATAGACTGGAAAACTGTGTTGGCATTAGTGGTCAAGCATTAGCCTGGTTTAAATCCTATTTAACTGACCGTTACCACTTTGCCTATGTTAACGAGGAAAAGTCTTGTTACCACAGGGTTCAGTTCTTGGTCCTATTGTTTTCTCAATATATATGCTTCTGCTTGGACATATTATTAAGAAATACGACATCAGTTTTCACTGGTACACTGATAATACTCAGCTTTACATTTCCTCAGAACCTGGCAAAACCATTGTTTTTCTAAGCTAACAGATTGTATTAACAACATCAGAAAATGGATGGCTAACAACTTCCTCCTGCTTAACTCGAATAAGACAGAGGTTTTGATTATTGAACCCAATAGCTCTAAACTAGATATGACAGACTATAACATCCTTATTGAATGTTGCACTATTGTACCAGCTTCTGCAGTTAAGAACCTCGGTGTGATGATAGATAAGAACCTTTCTTTCGATCACATTTCCAATATATGTCGTACCACATTCCTACACCTTCCTACACACATTTCCAAGACACGTCACATGCTGTCTGTCTCAGATGCTGAGAAGCTTATCCACTCATTTATGATCTCAAGAATTGACTATTGTAACTCATTACTGGGGGGTGTCACGCAAAACAAATAAATAAGCTTCAGTTGGTCCAAAAAGCAGCTAGATCAAACAAATACGACCACATAAGCCCAATTTTAGCAACCCTGCACTGGCTACCTGTAAAGTATCGCATTAATTTTAAAATACTATTAATTACTTTTTTTTAAAAAAAAAAGCCCTATATGGTCTAGCGTCTTCATATATTCATGAATTACTTTTAGAATACGATCCATTGCGGACACTGCACTCGCAAAATAGTGGTCTGTTAATTATTCCAAGAATATCTAAAATGTCTAAAGGCGGCAGATCGTTCTCCTACCTAGCACCAAAACTCTGGAATGACCTCCCCAGCAATGTTCGGACTCACAACAGCCTGACTAAGGAGGGGGTGACCACCATGGGAACTGTGAAAAATCAACTGCCACCATCACCTATTACACTAATGCTACTGTTAATCTATACTCATATTTTTAGTAAAATACATGATTCTGTCTATACCAGCAGTCTGATGTTATAGCTGCTCTCAGTCTCATTTTAACGTCTGCATCCTCGCCTAAACATCCCTTATTGTATTATGTCAGTCATCAGGCTAACATAAAGTAAATATAAAATCACCAGATGCAAATTAAAACTAGTCATTACTATAATTCAATGCTTAAATCATAACAGCACTGATTACGACGCTGCAAACCTATAAAACTTACATCAGAATACTGACTGCGACGCTGTAAATCTATAAACCCTTACACCAAAGTACTGATTGCAGCTGTAACGTGTCAGAGGAGAAATGACCCTCTCGGTGAGCCTGGGTTCTCCCAAGGTTTTTGTTTCCACATTCATTATTGGAGTTTGGGTTCCTTGCCACTGTTGCCGTGTTGGGGTGCTCACTGGGAAACTGCGGATAATAGATATTTGATACTCCATAGTAAATATCTGACTTTATACTTTATTGATAATTATTGATAATTGATTGATAATCGACATACCGTTGTTACTTGTATCACTGTATATATTTCCTTGTTTTTTTCCTTTTTCCTCCCTGTAAAGCGGCTTTGAGACAATGCCACATTGTGAAAGCGCTTTACAAATAAAGTTGAATTGAACTGAATTGATTTGAGGCAGATCGCAGAGTGGAGAATGATGTAAGTGAAGCACGGAGTGAATTGACTAGTTCAGTAAATGGATCCGTTTGAGTAGGGTTGTGAGAATCCATGTTGAATGTCCGGGCTTCTGTCAGCAAATACACAAAGGGAACAAGAGGTAAGTAATAATACTGTTGGTTTATTAAACCATAGACAACAAACAGCAGTCAAACATCAGCAATGGATTCAGAGTAATCATAATGATAAACATCAACAATGTTTATGAACAGATAAGTTAGCTAAGAGCAAATTAGCTTAGTAGCTACTTTTAAAAGCTACTAGCTTTAGTCTTTGTGTAAAAGGTCTGGGTGCTCAGGAGAGCATAGGAGATAACCCATAATGAGGAGATCGATGGAGAGAATCCCAGGAAAGTAAACAACGAAGGAGGCATGGGTAAATCCATATAGTTAGCATGTAGACCGAACAAAGAAGTGAGGAGTGATTGTTGTTATATAGAGTGGTAGGCGTGGTTGGCTGTGGAGATGTGTCCCTGAAACACATAAGTTTTCATAATTTTTTGATTAAATTTAATATTTTCCTCAAAATTCTACAAACAATACCCCATAATAACAATGTAAAAAAAAGTTTGTTTGAAATCTTTGGAAATTTATTAAAGAAAAAAATCATAAAATTAAGATCAGATGCATCCTGTTTCCACTGATTATCCTTGAGATATTTTTACAACCTGATTGGAGTCTGTGGTAAATTCAGCTGACTGGACATGATTTGGAAAGACACACACCTGTCTATTTAAGGTCCCACAGTTAACACTGCATGTCAGAGCACAAACCAAGCCAAGAAGTCCAAGGAATTGTCTGTTGACCTCTGAGACAGGATTGTATCTGGGGAAGGGTACAGAAAATTTTCTGCAGCATTGAAGCTCCCAATAAGCACAGTGGCCTCAATCATTCGTAAATGGAAGATGTTTGGAACCACCAGGACTCTTCCCAGAGCGTGTTGCCTGGCCAAACTGAGCCATCGGGGCAGAAGGGTCTTAGTCAGGTAAGCGACCACAAACCCGATGGTCACTCTGACAGAGCTCCAGTGTGAGAGAAAAACCTTCCAGAAGAACATCCATCTCTGCAGCACTCCACCAATCAGCCCTGTATGGTAGAGTGGCCAGATTTTTCTTTTAATCCACTCCTCAGTAAAAGGCCAAAAGGCACCTGAAGGAATAAACAAACACGAGAAACAAAATTCTCTGGTCTGATAAAACAAAAATTTAACTCTTTGGCCTTTGGTTTTGTAAATTGTTAATATTGCTTCTAGCGATATAATTAAAGTCCAAAAGACTCTTCTAGTTTGCAACTCCAATTAACTTCCATTCTCCTTCATTGTGTAATCTTCAGGTATTTTTATTGTATATATTTTATGTATGTGTTGTGTGTATTTCATGGTACTACGCAAATCCCTTATAGCCGTCCCATAAGATGTTATCTTTTATATGCCATCTCCAGGTAAGCTGAAACGGCATATCTTGCTTAATGATTTTGTAGTTTTATCAGTTCAGTCAATCCTTTTTTCGTTAACCTATAATAATACCATGTATTCTTTGTTGAGCATGCCTGACATTTCTTCTGTGTTTTATTATTATTATTCTTTTTTATATGTAAAGCTGCTTTGAAGCAATGTAATGTAAAAAGCACTATATAAATAAAATTGAACTAAATTGATTTGAAACACGATAAAAGGAATCTTTTCATGTTAAACAGAGGGTTTGTCTTAACCAACTGCAACGACAATACGCTAACAAGACATGACAGGCTGACCTTAGAACTGCTTCTACAAACATGCTCTTCACTTGTCATATAACTGGCAAGCAACTACCTCAGGCAATATCAAGAAGATGTTATGTAATTAACAGTCGTATTTTTATGGCATTTTTTATCCTGATTCAACATTTATCTGTATAATATGACAGTAATTCAGTACATGGATTTGTTGGTGTGATCCTCAACTTAATCAACAGACAGGGCCAAATGCAGCGTTGTCATGTGACATCACTTGACAAAAGTTTGGACAATCCTGAAGGCACAAAAGCTGATACTGAACAACGTACTTTTGAGAATAGTTTAGAGTTAAGATGTACATGCAAGATATCATCAAAATTAACTGTAATATAATATACTTGCATGTATATTTATACAAATGCTTCAATTCGTTAAAGAGTCTAGTAGAATCCTGTTTGTGATCAGGCTGGTTGCATTCAGTTCACAAAAATTTAACTTAATTCACTAAAATGAAGAAGTTTATAAGAGTCGTATGTTCGGACTTCACAGTAATAGAAAGATGTAATAGAAAGATTATTTACAGGTACATGGTCTTTTCATCTCATTACACTGAAGCGCTGCTCCTGTACATCGGTCAAGGAAACTGATTAAATTGATATATTATACACTGGGATAAAAGACAAAGATTGTATCAGTCACATATGTGTTTTATTTGGAATTTGATTATGCAATTTTCCATTTCTTTGCAAATGAACTTTAAGAGAGTTAAACTGCCCACACGCTGATCTGTGATTGTCTGTCCATACCAGAGACAACGCAGCAACACGACAAAATCAAATTGCTTGTTGCTGGAATTGTCACGTCACGCTTGGTTAGGACATGGTGTAAAACTGCAGTCACACATGACTTTTAGCATTTAAAAAGGTCATGCCATGACATATTGATCTTGTATTGGATACACACCTTCATGTGATGCAAATTTGCAGGTCACCAAACTTGAACTTTGGAACACTTGTTAAAGCGTTTGTTTTTCTGCACCAGCTTTCATTTTCGGTATGCTGCCTTTGCATGCATATGAATCACCAATGGAGTGTAAAGTTGTAGTGTAACCCTTCAGGTTGCAAAGATTCTACTGAGACCCCTTCGAATAACACTGATATCAGTGTGTTGTGTGACCACACCTTAAGAGCTTTGGAGCGTTCGAAAGGGTGGAACTCATTTGAAATGAACTTATTAAAACAATAAAGCTGTGCTTAACAGTAAATTTAGAACAATTTAGAACAGTTTACGGTAACCACTGACTTGTATGGTATGAGGAAAAATGTATGAAAGTCAATTGCTACCAGCAGGTAACTGTTTGGTTACCTGCATTTTTATGAATATCTTCTTTGTGTTCAACAGAAGAAACTCATACATGTTTGAAACGCCATAAGTAAATGATGACAGGATTTTGGGTGAACTATCTCTTGAACTTTCAAGACAGTTTTGACAATTGCATGTTTAAATGTATATGCTTTGTCTCTAAGTTCATATAATAAAACATTCTGTTAAAAATGTGTTTAAAAAAATTGTTTTGGCATTAATAACATCAAAAGTAGCTATCTGTTAACTAGGTAATAATTGGCGACGGAGTAATTGACGGAGTCAATTATTCTGCTTATACCATGGTTACCCAACCACAAGAAATAGCTCAGATGTTTTATTTAAAGACATTTGTCAGATTTTTGTCCTCAGAATGCTCTTTTTTGGATAGGTCTAATTTGTCATCTCAAGACACTGTTGCTAATTTCAAAACATCATTTTAAACTAGTAACAGAGGCTTGAGCCATTGATTTGTAGTTATTAGTGTAATGATGGGCCTGTCACACTAGGATTCATTGGCAGCATTTATTGACGTAGTCAGACAGGCAGGGTCGAATAAAAACAAACAGGGTTAGCATGGACTAGGCAAAGGCAAAACGGTAAACAGGCAAGGGTCGAGGCAGGCAATGCAATACCTGCTATGCTATGCCGAGGGGAGCAACTGCCACATGGTCTGTGTAGACGCACAAATCACAATAGGCATTCACTCAACCCTACTCATGCACTGGGGTGACAAAAATAGCACTCTCGGGGCCGATGCCCAAACACAAGGCCCTGTAGTAACCATACTGGACACCCAAAGAGGTGTTCGGCGTGGGACTTGAAGCCCGGTCTTCCATGTCAGTGGTGAAGCGCTATTCCAATGCGCTAATGGACCTGCTGCATAAAGGCTTGACAATAACGGCTCAAGGTCCTATGCCTTTGAGAGGGTCGGCTAGCGGAAACGAAGGCTGCCAGTCTGTCACAATTGGAGCCGGGGACCCTCTGTAGCAAGGGTACCAACACTCAACCCAGAGGACAATATCCAAGGGAAGCTAACAGAAGAGTTGGCTTCTATGTTCAGAACAGGCTCTTTCACCAAGCTCTAATGAGGCCAGGCCTTCCTGTCCTGCAGGACAGAAGGTCTTAATTTGTGCAAGCAAGTGCACCTTAACCCAGCACCCTGCTGAAGTAAGCATAGGGCGGCATTCCGGACATGAACGCCAGCCTCCTATGCGCAGGGTGCAAGGCTAGTGACAGCTAGCTACTCTTATATCCCCCAAGGAATGCTGCTCTCTCCAGCGAGCCTCGTGGGGAGCATAGGGCCCTCCTAGCCTGGGTGTTAGTCCAGCTCACCCTGGGCCAGAGCAGCGGAAAACAGCCATCACTGCCTGCAGTAACTGGCAAGCCCGCTCTATGCACGTATCAACAAGGCCGCTCTATGTTCACTCATGCCTCAGGAAGGCGAAGCTCTCGTGGGGGTGGAGAACCTCCTGTGTGGAGTGGAGGTGCAGCTGCGAAAAATAGCAGCCACGTCTAACACACTATTTCCTTTGCCAGCCGGGAGGTGGAAGGCTGAGGACCCTATATTTACATAGCCCGAAAATGGGCTGAAAAATAGCACCAGGGGACCCCACCCTCGAGGCGTTCTCCCGACCAGGAGAGCCTCTTGACTCGCTATCCAAGGTGGGCGAAAATGGCTCCAGCCCTAGGACCACGATCTCAACCGATACCAGAATTCCAGGTAATACAATGAGGAGGGCTGAAACATCGGCAGCAAGCACTGCCTCGAGGGGAGTAAAGGAATCGAAAAGAGGTTCGCCAGGGTGGTTGGGCCCACATCAAAACCTGAGAACCAAAACACATGGTCTTTCCCTGATCTGTGGGGATCAGGGACAGTCTGACTACTGTGGTTCGAGCTGGGGCTCAAACCCGGGTCTCTCAGTTCTAGTGAACCGGCTTATGCCACAGGCCTGCCATGATAAGCTTTGACATGGAACCTCACAGACCTCTGTACTTTACCGAAAGTGAGACTGGGGCTCAACCTTTCAACCGCTAGCTAAGAAGGAGCCCACCAGCAGTGAGCTACAACTCCTCAGCCAAGGGAGCTTGTATACAAGTTGCCTGCCTACCGAATGTCAATGTCTGGCTCACACTAAAGAGTAACATTGGGCTAGATGGGCACTAGCCGGCCCATCAGAACAGGCAGAAACAGGGGCCACCATGATCATAACATGGTCCCACCTGCAATGCTTAATGTAGGTGCTTGTGTCACTGAAGGACGGAGGATATGGGGCAGGAGCGGGGTGAGCATACTATACTCCCACCCGAGCCCCAGCTTGGGTGTCCTTCGCCTCCTGCGTCTGGCATCGCCTCCTCTGTACTTTACCTGAAGAGGAAGGGAGGTGCACAATCAGCCACGCTCTGCCTCTGGCATCGCCTACGACCCAAAGAATGACCTTTGGCCGCAGCAGTCTGTTTGGTGGTTCTGAGAGCATGGAGTCATGAAGCGCCGCAGCTCAGGCATCGCGTCAGGGAAAAGACCCTCCCCTTGATCCAGGTCCTTAAGCAGGTCGGCTTGGTACGCCTGCAATACAGAGACTGCATGCTTTGCAGCACCAGCCTGACCCGCTGACGCATATGTTCTGCCACTCGGATGCGAAGAGACTAAAATGACCCGATTGGCAGAGTCGGAGCCTCCCGGGACAAAGCCCCGCCCACTGAGAAATTACCCGCAAATGTCTCATGAGTGCGAGGCGTCCTATATGCCCGTGCTCTCGCAGAGAGAGATACAGCTCCAAAAACTCTGCCCCAGTGTGAGATGAAGGAGAAAGGGCAGGCTCATGGGACTTTCACAGTTCAGCCGCTCATCAAGCCGGTCACGAGCGATAGCCCGTTCTCGCGCCAGTGAAACATAAATACCCACGATCTCGCCCCCCAGCCACATCCTGCAGTGTTTGCTCGCTGGCAGCAGGATGATATTTGACAGATCAGAGAATGCCGACGAAAGCTTCCAATATCATTAGCATGATTAGACATGAATTCAGACAGGTCACACCGAAGGCGTTCCCCCCATAGCGTCAAGCCAGACGCAGTGTCGAGTTCCCTAGAAAGGTAACAGTAAATCCAACACAATAAAAAAAACCTGCTCAAAATTGTAGCCGGGGCAAAACAAGACTTTGAAATGAATGCATGTTAGCAAGGGGTTTAAATAGGGAAGGCTAATTAAGTTCAGCTGTGAGAGGGAGAGGTCAATCCCAGGTAAGAAGCATTTTAGGAACTGTAGTCCAATTGGAACTGAACACCGGTTAGTACTCTGGTGAGGGTTCCCTCTGGTGGCGTGGAGGTGGGGCAGAGTTACCTCCTCTGTAACAATTAGAGAGAGACCATGGATATGTGATATGTTTTTGTTATATGCAGTAATAAGTAATGAATAAAATGTGAACAAGTAGGCATATCAACATTTATTTATTGTTTTATATTATCAAGTAAACAAAAATAGGCTACTTGTTTATTTATTTATTCTGTTTATCTGCATAATTATTTTTCCATTTATATCAGTTAAGTTTGACATTGAAATGGCTGACACTGTTGTCTCATTGAGTGGCTGAAGTAGAAGGCAGACGGCTCCTTGTGGGTGGGAGGCTACACGTGCTGTGTTTAACGGGCATGGGTTAACGTGAAATAACAATGAACAGTTGTATTTTGTTTATTAATGAAGATAACTTACAGTAACAATAAGATCAAAACTCATCCATACACAAACACACACTACTGTCTGTCCAGAATCAAGAGGCATTTTTAAAAAGTGATAACACTGAAGGAGGAATCACAGGTACAAACATTGTATTGGATTTTGTGGGAAATGTCAGCTTGACTTCAACATGTAAATATAAGTAGGTAAAGTACCTGCAATTTTATGTTTGAGATGGTGATAAAAAAACAGAGGCAAACGTTACAGAAAATTGTGAAGCAAAAGCTCTGAATTCTCACAAACCAAACCACTTGGTAGTAGTGTCATAACAGACTAAAGAAGACGGTAAGGAGTGTAAGAATTACACTGAGTGTAAATCTGACCTACGGGATCCCAGAGATGAGAACAACAGACAATGAATTTCATTTTTTGTTCCCCAAAGAACTATTCAAAGCCAAAAGTCAAAGGTTCCTAAAAGAACCATTTATTTGTTAACTTTTTATAGTGTAAAGAACCCTTTCCACTACAAAGAACCTTTTGTGAAACAAGGATTCTACAGATGTTAAAAGTTCTTTTTGAAACCATACAGCCAGAAAAGGTTCTTCTGTAGCATTGTGAAGCACCTTTTTAAAACGTGTATGATCTTCTTTCTGCTTTGAAGCCTGGAGATGAAGAATGTGACCACGTCCTGGTCTTCCGGAATCATGGTGAAATCACATATACTTCTCAAAGATCAAATGTTGTTACTGAAGTGTATCAACACAACATTCAGCACCTTTACAAGAGCACAGCAACTGTCAACATGATGAGTAGTGAGTGAGACATCAGATCCAGCCAGTGTTGAGGTACACCCTGTTACCCAAACCACCACATGAAGGTCTGAGGCCAGTGAGGCAGTGTGCCATTTAGAAGATGTGTTAACTTTTATTTAAACATATTTCAAAGTGAAAAATAAGTAACAATCATAAAATTGCATGTAATAAACCTAACAATTAAATGTGTAATACCCTGTGAGTGATATGTGATTTTGGAATGTTGTGGTGGGGAGATGTATTATCAGTTTGACAGCAGTTTTTAAGTGATGCACCTTTGTGATGTTAATGGCTCTAACGGAAAGCATCTTTTCACTGTCAGTGATGAACAGTTTTTATTAAGATCAGCACCTGCACATCAAGGTTTTCCAAATGACTTTACAAACAAAACAATCAAATGACACAGCACTTATTATTGTACTTCGTACTTAAAACCTCCACAGTAGTTTTAAGTACCAGTAGTTTTAATATTACTATAATTTTGGGACATGTACCACAGATAACATTTAAGCTTCTAGGAGTCTACAGCATACCATAATATTCTTCAAACCATTGTGCACAACACAAGTTGGATTTCTCCCTTACCTAATTTAAAACCATAAACGATGTGAAGGGGTGGTGAGTTAATGGGTAGCACTGTTGTCTTGCAGCAAGAAGGTTTCTGGTTCGAACCCCAGCTGGGCTAGGAGGCCTTTCTGTGTGCATGAAGTTTGTTCTTCTTGTGTCAGCATGGGTTTCCTCCACAGTGTAAAGACATGCAGGTTATGTGAATGTGAGTAATAATGTGGGCATTACTAAATACTGGTTCTTGTCATAAATACAACCACAGAATCTGTGGTTTATAGGTGTGGCCAGGCACACAGCAAAAATATGTTGGGAGATTTGTCACCACAAGTGCTAAAATGATCATTTTTCGGGTGAACATACAGGTCCTGCTTCTAAAAACCAGAATAGGTGGTGAACTGTAAGTTGCATCCCTCTTGTGCACAAATCAATCTCAGCTTATTTCCTGGGTACATGCCATGAGCTAACTTCAGGTGTCGAAACAATTTAATGCTTGTTTTATTTGCAAGTCATTGCTGGGTACATCTTATCATCATGTACTTTCCATTAAACTTAGTAAATGTTTAACAGTCGTGCTCTTAACTCTTGAGTGCGTGATGATTGGCTGGATGTGCTAGGATGGATTCTGTACACTGTAGTCTGGATAAATGTGAACATGCTGCTGACAGATGGGTCATATTGTGCACCAAAGACAAAATGAGCTTTTAAAAGCTCATCAAACGCTCCAAGTGAAGTACTTGCTTGACAGGGTATGAGATTCTTGTCAACCACAATGTAGAACTTGAGCACATCTGTCTTGGTTTGTCCAGTGGCGAGAAGATACGGTTGCCTGTCCTCTACCTCTGAAAGATGGTCCTCCAAACCTCTGCAGGACTGATTAATAATATAACAATTACTTAAATGCCATAAATTCTAGCATACATTTAAAATCAAAACATAGTAAATGTACAACAAATTTAGACTCTTACAAGCAAATTACATCTTTGAAACAAAGAAAAACCCTACATGTTTTAGAGTTGTAACGGTTCACTATTCTTATGGTTTGGTTTACAGTTAGGATATTTACTATGGTCAGGAAAAAAATGCAGAACAGCTAACCTTTCCAAATTTCAGGAGGCGAGAGAGAGAGAGAGAGAGAGAGAGAGAGAGAGTACATTTTGTTAGCTTTCATAAATACAAATTTAATATGTAGCATTTTCTAGAGAACTTTTAGAAAATGAACTTTTACCTTTATTACTGTTGTCTCCGTTGTTTTTTCAGCAGATTTCATCAGCTGTAGCAGGAATGCAGATGGATTTAGAGTTTTTGCCTCCTTAATCACATTGTCCTTGAAGGAGGTATTCCACTTCTCTAAAAATCTGGATGCTGTTTCTAGGCCAAACATCAAAGCAAAGTCTTTTAATCAAATAACATGAGCACAAAAAGTGTAGTCAGTAAAAACAAAAACAAAATCAAAGATATTCATAAATCATGTGCTGATCCACAATGATACAGCACTTAAAGATTTTCCCCCATTCATAACTTAACAGTGAGTCAATCCTCACTGTAGTTCTGTTAAATATGGCAGTTTAAAGTTGCAGTGATCAGTCAACAGTCAACAGATTATGACCTGATAAAGGGAAGCCAATCTTCAACATGGGCTCATATTTAGACTATATTAAAGATTAGGGCTGTACAATATATTGACATTTTAAAGAATTCCCATTCACAAATGTGCATTTCACACAGGTTTGCAGTGATTTTAACACTTAAAGTTGTGATTAATGAAGGATTTAGGTGGATGCAAATATACAGTTTTTAAATAAATCTGTCCCCTTTACTTTCTGTTAGACATAGGCAGTAGCAGAGAAATTCTCTCACCAAAGGTGTTGTATTGTAAGTGAGCGGCAGTTTTTACAGCTTTCAACAGGTTTACACAATGGCCTAAAGCATGTGCTCCCTGAATGTGTACACTAAACTCATTGAGAATCATCTTATCTGGCTGTCTATTCTAAGCAAGGGATAGTCCACATTAGGTGAAGGTTGCAGCAGAGAAGCTAAAATTTAATACTTTGGGTTAAGTCAGCTAGCATGAATTCTCACCAGACCCTTGGTGTCCAGGAAGCGAGGAAAAATGTGAAAGATGGATGTGGACTTCTTCAGGTCCTTAACAATCTCCTGACAGTACTGAAAAGTTTCTTTCATCTTCCAGAAGATGAGATCACGATCAGTGCTGTGTTTAAGCAGTGAGCTCGCTTCCTGGAAATCATCACCTGTTAGCTGATCTGTAAGGCAGATATTTTCCTCCATCCTAGGACCACAAGTTTTCTCATTTGATCGAGAGGGCATTTTATAACTAGTGTTTCTCTGAACTGTCTTTAGGCGATTCGTAATAAAACCTGTGCCTCTCTGTGCGTCATAGTATTGTTCCTGTTAAGAAGACAAATTTGGGAAAATGAACACATTAGAAAAAAGCTAAGATTTAAAGTTTCAAACATATTGAACAGAGATACTTACATAGCCTGTCTTCCCTTCAGGACTTTTAGGTAGCCTTACATAGTATTCTTCTGCAATAATAAACTAATATTAAATGAAACCAAAAACTATGAAAACTAGTCTATTCTGTTCACAACAGGATCTATAGGAACTGTTCTTAGTACACTTGATACAATAAGACCAAATAAGTATAAACATAATTACCATCATTAGCATGTAAACTAAAGCACATTCCCCTTTCAGCAAAAAATTTAGCAAATACATCCATGTCCACTTCTGTAGAGGTGTCATCCGTTACCTTAACAGCTGCCTGTTCTGGTATGGCAAATGCTTTTTGCTGTAAAACAATAACTTCATTATTACCCTTCATTTTTTAGGGTAGACATCAAAGTACTTTGTACATTTACTGTATAGTATAGATTAATTTACAGACTTGATTTCAGTGACAAACTCCCAAAAGCATGGCTCTTTGAGTTTCATATATTTTCTAGTGTCCCTGTATTGTGTACAGGGTTAGGGTAAGTATACACTGTATACTTACCTTTACTGTCCAACCTGTTAAAGGTAAGCAAACCTGAATCACATTGACACAAAAATGACACGTAAAAATACAAATACATAAGATTCAAATTCAAACAGAAAACTAATTTAATAATAACTAATAACTATATAAATAACAACTAATTTAGTAACTAAATTAAACTAATTAGTCACTAAATGCATGACAACCTTCCAGTGTGGGCACAGGCGTAGGTTTACATTTTTGCCAGTGGGTGCTTAAACTCCAGAGCAAAAAGCAAACTAACAGACAGTAGAATCAGGTCACTTCGTGGTTTACTACAGATTCTGTTCAATGCCAACACATACTACAGCAAGAACTACCACGTGCCTGTCAATTGTCAAAACAATTAAAACTTTATATTCACACATAAGCACTAAATACTGTTACAGATTTACAATACTACAACTATAAAGCTAGAACTAAGTTGTACAGAAAGAATCTCTCACGTCAGATCACTAATGCACGTCGGCCCAACTAATACTAATACAAAAAAAGAAAAAATGCCTCGGCGGGAGAAACAAACATGTTTACAAGGTCTTGCTATCTGTCGGCTGACGCAACGCTTTCCTCTCGTACTTTTTTTTTTCACGTTTTTGCGTGTCTCACTAAGAAATCGTGCAGACCGATCGGCGTATGTTATCAAAGCACCAGGAGAGCGACTCAGAGAGACTCACTCAGAGCGACTCACTCAGAGCGACTCACTCAGAGCGACTCACTCAGAGCGACTCACTCATAGAGAGACTCACTCATAGAGAGACTCACTCATAGAGAGACTCACTCATAGAGAGACTCACTCATAGAGAGACTCACTCAGAGAGACTCACTCAGAGAGACTCACTCAGAGAGAGACTCACTCAGAGAGACTCACTCAGAGAGACTCACTCAGAGAGACTCACTCAGAGAGACTCACTCAGAGAGAGACTCACTCAGAGAGAGACTCACTCAGAGAGAGACTCACTCAGAGAGACTCACTCATAGAGAGACTCACTCATAGAGAGACTCACTCAGAGAGACTCACACAGAGAGACTCACTCAGAGAGAGACTCACTCAGAGAGAGACTCACTCAGAGAGAGACTCACTCAGAGAGAGACTCACTCAGAGAGAGACTCACTCATAGAGAGACTCACTCAGAGTGACTCACTCAGAGTGACTCACTCATAGAGAGACTCACTCATAGAGAGACTCACTCATAGAGACTCACTCAGAGTGACTCACTCAGAGTGACTCACTCAGAGAGACTCACTCAGAGTGACTCACTCATAGAGAGACTCACTCAGAGTGAGACTCACTCATAGAGAGACTCACTCAGAGAGAGACTCACTCAGAGAGACTTAGAGAGACTCACTCATAGAGAGACTCACTCATAGAGAGACTCACTCATAGAGAGACTCACTCATAGAGAGACTCACTCAGAGAGACTCACTCAGAGAGAGACTCACTCAGAGAGACTCACTCAGAGAGAGACTCACTCAGAGAGAGACTCACTCAGAGAGACTCACTCATAGAGAGACTCACTCAGAGAGAGACTCACTCAGAGAGAGACTCACCCAGAGAGAGACTCACTCAGAGAGACTCACTCAGAGAGACTCACTCAGAGAGAGACTCACTCAGAGAGACTCACTCAGAGAGACTCACTCAGAGAGACTCACTCAGAGAGAGACTCACTCAGAGAGACTCACTCAGAGAGAGACTCACTCAGAGAGACTCACTCAGAGAGAGACTCACTCAGAGAGAGACTCACTCATAGAGAGACTCACTCAGAGAGACTCACTCATAGAGAGACTCACTCAGAGAGAGACTCACTCAGAGAGAGACTCACTCAGAGTGACTCACTCAGAGAGACTCACTCAGAGTGACTCACTCAGAGAGAGACTCACTCAGAGAGAGACTCACTCAGAGAGAGACTCACTCAGAGTGACTCACTCAGAGTGACTCACTCAGAGAGACTCACTCAAGAGAGACTCACTCAGAGAGACTCACTCAGAGAGACTCCATCACTCAGAGTACTCACTCAGAGAGACTCACTCAGAGAGACTCACTCAGAGAGACTCACTCAGAGAGAGACTCACTCATAGAGAGACTCACTCAGTCAGTAGAGAGACTCACTCAGAGAGACTCACTCAGAGAGAGACTCACTCAGAGAGAGACTCACTCAGAGAGACTCACTCAGAGAGACTCACTCAGAGAGAGTCTCACTCAGAGAGACTCACTCAGAGAGAACTCACTCAGAGAGAGACTCACTCATAGAGAGACTCACTCAGAGAGAACTCACTCAGAGAGACTCACTCAGAGAGAGACTCACTCAGAGAGACTCACTCAGAGAGACTCACTCAGAGAACTCACTCAGAGAGACTCACTCAGAGAGACTCACTCAGAGAGACTCACTCAGAGAGACTCACTCAGAGAGAGACTCACTCAGAGAGAGACTCACTCAGAGAGAGACTCACTCAGAGAGAGACTCACTCAGAGAGACTTAGAGAGACTCACTCAGAGAGAGACTCACTCAGAGAGACTCACTCATAGAGAGACTCACTCAGAGAGAGACTCACTCAGAGAGAGACTCACTCAGAGAGACTCACTCAGAGAGAGACTCACTCAGAGAGAGACTCACTCAGAGAGAGACTCACTCAGAGAGACTCACTCAGAGAGACTCACTCAGAGAGACTCACTCAGAGAGAGACTCACTCAGAGAGACTCACTCAGAGAGACTCACTCAGAGAGAGACTCACTCAGAGAGAGACTCACTCAGAGAGACTCACTCAGAGAGACTCACTCAGAGAGACTCACTCAGAGAGAGACTCACTCAGAGAGAGACTCACTCAGAGAGACTCACTCAGAGAGAGACTCACTCAGAGAGACTCACTCAGAGAGACTCACTCAGAGAGAGACTCACTCAGAGAGAGACTCACTCAGAGAGAGACTCACTCAGAGAGAGACTCACTCAGAGAGAGACTCACTCAGAGAGACTCACTCAGAGAGAGACTCACTCAGAGAGACTCACTCAGAGAGACTCACTCAGAGAGACTCACTCATAGAGAGACTCACTCAGAGAGAGACTCACTCAGAGAGACTCACTCAGAGAGAGACTCACTCAGAGAGACTCACTCAGAGAGACTCACTCAGAGAGACTCACTCAGAGAGAGCTCACTCAGAGAGAGACTCACTCAGAGAGACTCACTCAGAGAGAGTCACTCAGAGAGAACTCACCAGAGAGACTCACTCAGAGAGACTCACTCAGAGAGACTCACTCAGAGAGAGACTCACTCAGAGAGAGACTCACTCATAGAGAGACTCACTCAGAGAGACTCACTCATAGAGAGACTCACTCAGTAGAGAGACTCACTCAGAGAGAGACTCACTCATAGAGAGACTCACTCAGAGAGACTCACTCTCAATGAGAGCTACGCGTCCACCTCGAGGCGTCGCGCAGATCAGTATGTACACAGCGCCGCCAATGACGCATCTCGTGCGTTTCCGTGGGTGCTCGGCTAAATCCGTAAGTGCTTGAACCCCGGTGGCGCCACACAAGAAAATATTATTTCAAGAACAATTAATTCGATTAATGTCTGATTTCTCGTTTGCATGACATCAAACACCAGAATTAACCCGTAGTTACGGGATGAATGATATAAAGGGACTTTATATAGGTTGGGAACCCTATTAAAGAGTTTATTTGTCATTTGGCGAAAGTATAAGTTTAACTATCCAAATCCTGTCGGTTTCAGAATGACTCATAATGTTGGTATCACATAGAAAATGCTAAAACTTCTACATTATTTAACACAACGATTAAAAATAGCACGAAGGAAATTAACAAGTCACTTATGTCTAACGCCATCGTCCTCCATTAACGAATTCAGTAGTCTTCAGTAGTAGCGCTTCACTGGGTGGGTAATAAAATTAAAGTGTTAGTTTTGTCATTTACTAAACGTTAAAACAGCCTTTAAAATGGACCTACGATTTGGTAAACTCAAAACTATACGTGTATCAAAAGCGCGCGAAATTAAACTAAGGTAAAACAATGTTGACAGAGTTAAGTCAACTATATACGTTACTGATTATCGATATTATGATATTTTAATACTTAGTTTAATACTTAAAGAAGATATGCTGTGTTTACGTTGTGTATTAATCATGTGATAAATTAGAAATAATCAAACTTTGACCGTGTCAATGTTTGGATAAAATGAGGCAAAAGTAAGTTATTTTTCACACAAACAGTATAATTTAAAATAAATACAATTTGCTGTAGTGATGATACAAGTTCATAAATAAATCACAAGTTGGGGTTAAATTAATAATACTATACCTTGGAACCGTTGTGCAGACAAATCCATAAAGACGATGGAGCCTGGAGATTGTAGCATGGGCGGGAGATTGAAAATGCTTTGCACATGCACAGATGTTGAACACCCAAAGAAAACACTGTGCATTATCACTTAACAAATGATAAAGCATATCGTTTTTGAAAAAGAACACCAGATTTTATCACTAGCTGCCCAACACTAGGTTTTCAACACTGTGCGGGGCCAGCAATTACGCTGGGGTGGCACAGAAAACAATATACAAACAAAGAAGGCACTCATGTATTCTTAATATTTTTATAAAGTATTTTTATAAATCATATTATAAAGTATTTGATGCCAAAAAAAAGTACTACAATTACTACAAGATTATTTTGATTTAAAGAAGATCACCAAATAATTAAAATTTGTTATAGATTACTTAGCCTCATGTTTCATATTAATTTTCAAGGTAAAAAATTCAAAGTACAATTTAAGCATTTTAGAGTAAATGTTTATATTTTTAATTGTAGAAGGATCACAAAAGCACAGCAATTAAGTACAGAGTTTTATTTATTTCAAGCATAAAAATAAAACTTAAGCAAACTCACAAGCTGTTTTAAAACCCTTGACAATACCATCATAAGCAACTACATTTGCAGCTAATCCGATCAGAAGGGATTAGCTGATCCCTTCTGATCGGCTAACTAGGATGATACTAGGCTAACTAGTTAAGATGGAAAGTGAGAACTTTCCATCTTAACCACACGCATTTCACTCCTCTGACTGCTTCCTGTGAGGTGAATCTCAAACAAGCTACTAATTACCTTTGAAAGTTGTGACTGACAGGAGCTATTACTGAGGCCCTCCTAGAGCCATATATCAGAAATTACTTTTTAAAAATGCATTTACAACATGCATGGGCACAGACTTTGCCCATAGTGGCCACCCCTAGCAAACCCCTGGGTCCACCCCTGGTTGGGACTGTTTGTCACAGTATGAAAACAAAATCACATGACCCTTGTCTCTGTTTCTCTGGCAGACTGAATTACTGCATGTTCTCTATCCATTCATTTAGGAAAGTTTTACCAGATGTACAAATGCTTCCAGACGTATATGATACTCTGGGGAATGACTTGTTAGTCATGCACAAGCAAGAGGCTGTTAGGGTAAACACAATGACTGATAAGTAACTCAAAGGCCTGTTTCTATTTCCTTCAATCTAACCACTTAGCTGACTAAAGAAACCCAAAACTACAAGGCAATGACATTGTTCATTAAAGCAAATACTGGGATCTGTGGGGAAGAGATGTGAATAGTAACTTACTAAAAGCAGCATCACTACTAACTTTATACAGTACTGTTACTTTTCAAGATTCTGTGCAAGCAGTGAAGTGTCACTATGTCACATGTTGTGCTCATACCTTTACAGTTGATTAGACAGACTAAACTCTCCTATGCCCACCCTTATTTACCAATTTAATTTAGTATGTACAGTTTATTTTGATTAACAAATTTTGATTAGCCAAAAGAAGTGCTTTTACAGCAATTAAAATAAAGTACATTTGTATAAAAAGACAAAATTTTGGATTACTGTCTAAATTTAGTATGTACTAATTTTGTTTCTCTTAACCATGCAATGAAGCAATAATGCGTCACTCTGACCAAATGCCTCAAGCCAATCCTGCCCAAATAAACCAAAGAACAAGCCAATAAACAGAACACAAATGCCAGAAAGCAATCAAAACCATTGCCATTAGGTGCATAATTGTAAAGAAGGGGCAGACAAACAAGGATCCATTTGCAGCTTTATTACAAAACAAGCAGGGTCAATACCAGTAAACAGATATACGTAGAACAGGCAGAATCATTAACAAGGAACAGGCTAGGGTCAAGGCAGGCAGCAAACAATCAAATATCCAAAACTGTTCAAATATTCGGGGCAGGCAGCAAACTGGGAAAAACCAGAATAACAATCCAAGGTAGTAAACAGTAAATCCACAGAAGGCAATGAACCCACTCAGAATTGCCACTGGGGCAAAACAAGACTTTACATTTACATTTTACATTTATTCATTTAGCAGACGCTTTTATCCAAAGTGACTTACAAATGCGGAATACAACAAGCGAGTCAACCTGAAGAGGCAACTAGACACAATAAGTGCTCATAAATAACTTTTAAAAAAACTTTAAAAAAACAAAACACTTTGATAAACTTTGCTATAAAACTTTGCTACGTGTGAGTGTTTGTAGGCAGCTTATATAGTAGTGAGGGGAGGGAATAAGGGAACAGGTGCACAGGAAATGATCAATCCTAAGGAATGTGGCATTACGGGAAATGTAGTCCAAACCAGAACTAGTATTCGGGAGAAGGTTCACTCTGGTGGCACAGAAGGAGGTGGAGCAGGAACCCTTTCCGTAACAATAATGCCCAAAGTTTCTTATTTGGTTTTGTCTTTTATGGCCTTCATCTTTTAATATATTGATATGTTGCAAAAGGGGTGCAAAATATGCATGTATAGTTCATCCCTCTTTAAAAAACAAAAAACAAAGTGCCTCAACAAAGAGCAGATTGAAAGAGTAAAAGCCAGTGTTTGGTTATATTCATTGATTGAATTGTTTTTCTTTCTCATAGTCTCTTTTTTCAGTGGTGTTCAACCCACTTACATAAACTCATTATTTACTGTTCTTTGAATTAGGATTCTTTCCTTTGTGGCAAGATTTGAGTAAGATATGTAACGACCTTACAGATGCTCTGGAACAAAAAGAATTATTGAAAATGATAAATCATTTTCAGTAGGCATTAAATCAGTAGTTGTAAAAATACTCTGAATAATCTAACTTTTGATTTTATGCCAATGTTTTGTCTGTTTCCATGAAATGTTTATTTTCTTTTTTCCTCTGCTTATGGCAAATTGCTAATCCATATGTAAACATCCTGAGACTTTTAGTTAGTTTTGCTTTGGTTAGCATGGGCATTGAAAAAACATAACCTTTCTGCAATTATTTTTGCCTAACCCTAACTAGTTGTCCTACCTGCTGATGTTAAGAAGGATGTTATATGTTTTTATTTCCACACTGCTGTAGCATTTGATTTAAGCTAAAGTCAAATGGAGACATTTAAGCACACACCTCCGTTGCATTGCAATCAACTGTCAAACAGCTGATTTAACCAAATAAATAAATAGAGATAAAATACTGATTTCAGCTGAAATTGTTTAATCATTAGAAGACATAAAACTAGCACAGCTATGCTGGAAATTGCCAGGGACAACAATAATTGTCAGTTTCACCAGGTTCCACATTCACCCCAACTCAGCAACCAGCTTCTCCTGAATACAAATTACCAATACATGAAGGAAGAGGAAGTTAGCAGAACAGCAGCAATAGAAAGCATGGCTTGACAGCATTTGTGCTATTTCTTGGTTAGGAAATGTTCCATTTCAAGTTTAACTTAAAAAGGACCATTTATGGTGACTTTAACACCGCATATTGTTAGCTAAATATGGATTTAAAACCCAGATGGATGTAAGTTTGTGGCTTACTTATGGTTGTACCTGATTCGGAAGAGTCTGGAGCTTGAGAACTGTTATTGTTTGGAGTGAATTCATCGCCAATAAGTGGATTATTCATCAGCTAAGGGACAACTTCAACTTTGGACATTGTTTGATGAACTTTAATACCCTCAGATAAGACTCTCACACACGTACATTTTCACATTATTGAACTGTGCAACCTAATGCCCAGTTCTTGCAATACACATTCATTACATTGTTGTATATAATGTGATTGATTTTCTTTTTCTTGCATTCCCTTTTTGTGTGGTGATAATTATTTTTTTTTCATTGGTGTATAAAAGAATAGTGTTCATATGGTGAGCATCTTTTCCTTCTTAAATTGTTGTTAGGCAAACTGATTCCCCTTTATTAAGACATTGCATTCCCACAAGTTAATATGTTGTGGCCACGATAAAAAAAGTGGACAGAGAAGGTCCCTTCCCAGTCACCATAGAAAAGAGATGAGAAAATGAGACGATTTTAAAATAAATAGTTTTGACTATAACATTATGTTTGTATTGTTGAAAACATGGTAAAAAGAATAAGATCTTATGGAACAACTCAAACACCACCAACACACCACCAAGAATTGGGGGGGATGGGATTCGGTTGGTTTCTTTACATTATGGCTATCTCACACATACTCTGTTTGCAGTACATATACAGTGTGGACTCAGCACTAGCCATTATGCTTTCACATAATGCATTTGCAGTGCATTCTGCAGCTTCTGTGCACCTAAAACTCAACAATGGCTTAGTAAATGTTAAACTTAAACATTTTTGAAAAGTTATAAAATGCAATTTTCATCTTTTAGTTATAAATAATTTGCTGTTTTGCTTTAATCCTGGAATTAAAGTAATATGATGACTGTAAAAATTAGCTGCATGCTTTATATGCAGTTGCATTGTATTTATTACATTTTAATGTCAATCCATGTTAGTTTTGAGCATGAAGCATGGTTTACACTTAAATTTAGTGGGTGCAGTACAGCAAAAATAGACTTGATACGAAACGATCACTGCACTGCTGCATCATACTGCCCCTGCAATGCACTGGACTTGCCACATCCATGTGCTGTGCAAATATTCTAACCCATTTAACATGGACACATAAAAAACAGGATGTAGACTTAATCCAGACCCATTCATGTTGGTTGAATGTGCCATGTTGTCATTCCCATTCATATTGTTTTGTCTGAATCCATAGTCTTGAATATAATGACTTGCATCTTTGAACAAGAAAAACAAGTGATACACACATAATGATAAACACATTGCTTTTCTCTTTAATAGCATAAAAAGAATTTGGTTGGTTTGGGTACAAAAAACTTTATATCAAGTGTAGAAATTGTGCAGGTTTAGTAATCTGTTGTGTAAACTTGCTACCCACTTGCTACCCATAGCCGCCCACATTACATTTAAATCTCTGACCCTGGCCTTTAGGACAGTCACTGGAACTTCACCCCCCCCCCATCCCAACTCGCTCATTCAGATATATGTCCTCTCCCGCCAACTACACTCTGTAAACGAGCGCTGTCTGATTGTTTCCAAACAACGAGGTACCAGTTCGCTCTCTAAGACATTCATCTATTCTGTTTCTTCCTGGTGGAACGAGCTCCCAGTCTCCACCCAATCTGATGAGACCAAGAAACAACTGAAAACACACCTGTTTCACAGACACCTGATTAATCCTAATGCTTGCTTTGTAAGTTGCTTTGGATAAAAGCATCTGCTAAATGAATAAATGGCAATGTAAAAGTAAACTCTTGAATATTATGTTTGTATAATGTGTATATGGTGTGTGTTGTTGAATAAGTTGTGTATGGGGTTTGTAATGTATGTGGTTGTGTGGTGTTGAATGAGGTGTGTATGGTGTATGTGGTTGTGTAGTCTTAAATTAGTTGTGTTGTAGTTCGTGTTCGTATAACATGTATGTGGTTGTGTGCTGTTGAATGAATTGTGTGGTGTTGAAAGGGTTGTATATGGTGCTTGTAAAATGCACATGTGGTTGTGTGGTGTTGAATGAGTTGTGTATGTGTGTCACAGCCTCTCTCTGGTACCTCCTCCGCTCTCCTGTATGTGTTTAGCTCCTCCTCACTCGTCAGCTCTGCTGTTTTATTAAAAGGGTGATTGAGCAGGGCCAGATTTTTTTCTCAAGCGCTTTCAGGCGGATACGGTTTGACTTCAGTATGTCTCACACCGTGACTCTCAGCGGCCCGTCGCCGTGGGGTTTTCGGCTGGTGGGCGGACGGGACTTCAGCACGCCGCTCATCATTTCAAGAGTACGTCTCTACTTATTCTTCTGTTATTCACTTCAAGTCATTCGTCTGTTTAGAAGTGTCGTTGTATTTCAGTGTAACGGTGGTCATGAAATTGTTGGTAGATTATAGAAACGTCTTTAAAGACGACACACAAGTTTTTCTCCTTTGTAAAGCTGTTCACCCGTCGCGACTCACAACGAAAAAGTGCCTAGAAATTTAACACCAATCTTCGTTGCGAGCGTTAGACGCGACGCGCAACTGTTAGATCTCGCGTCACGTCCCTCTCAATGTCTGACTGAGCCCTTTCTCTTCTTCCTGTTTGCCTTAAGATAATAATATTTATATGGCCACACCTACGATGTGTGAAGGGCACCTAGAGGGGTATTGTGTTGTCAGAGTTTTATCTAATGTCTAATGAAACGAAAAACATTGCTTCACGTTTCTTCTGAAAACACCGATGTTAACAATGTGCAGCGCTAACATTCATCAGGAGATAGATCAGATGATTTGAATTTATATTGTTTCTTATATTGCAATTTCTAACCTGTGAGCGCACTAAAACTTTAGATCACGTGAAAACAAATGTGTGAAACACGAGTGTCCATTTCTTCTGATTTCTGTCTAGAGAAAAGATATGAAAGATCTCCTTTATAGTGTTTCTTCTCTATGGCCATTGTCTCTTTTTCCAAAGGAATGAAAGCTGAATCAGTCTGGAGAAAGCTGATCATTTACTACAAATGTGCAGTTTGTAAATGTCTCATCCAATAGATAAATAAAATCTTATTCTACTGCATCATGATTATGTCACTTTTGAAAAGCAACAGCAGACCTATCTGAAAATGGTCATGTTTGTTTATTTTGTATATATTATGTACTCCATAAATATAGAAATAAAACAATAAACATAAAAAACATAGAAAAACAACATACAGTAATCTAGTAGGGTTTTGGAGCTGCTATAAAATGTTTAAAAAATAATTTAGATGTTTTTAAATCCTCCACAAATAATAGTTCTTGCAATGATCACTTTTGATGTTGCGCAGACCAGAGAAACATCTTTAACTTGTAAAGGTAACAGTCATATCATAAATAAAGCTGGTAAAAGACCCATCAACACTAAGAGCTGTAGAACGTAAGTGATACAGTAAATCTGCTACTGTACAGCTTGACTTTGGACATCGACATGAAGAATTCAAATGCCTTATTCAGTGCATGCTGGACTAAAGGTCAGCCACTGGTTCTGTTACAGGAAAGTGTCTGTTGCTGCCATGGCTTTTTTCTCTAATCATGTATAATCATTGGTCAGAAACATCCAATCAGAGGAGGCTGTTTAAAAGACATATTTCATAAGGCAGTAACATGTGGCTATTTCTCGTTAGGGCCTGAAAGTGCAAATGATATAATTTTATCATTTTTATCACCCCCCCCCAACCCCCCCATTAATTAGTCATAAATGTCATCTGATTACAACTACAGACAAACAATATGCCAGATAACAACACAGAGTTATAATCTTTCATGTCTTTATGTGACACATTTTATTAATCATTAACAGTGCTGTGGAAAAAGTGAAAAGGCAACACCCCTGGCTCTTGATTTATCATGTTGCCTTCTTGAGCATCAGTGAATGTTTGCACCTTTTAATTGTCCATTAACTGTCCTCAGTGTGAGAAGATGAATCGCAAAAACAAAAATTCTAAAAAATAGTTTTCATTGTTATTTATATTAAATTTTGATTATTTCTAAGACTGTTCATGAAAGATTTGGGCCAAATTGTGCACCCAGTGCGCTGCCCTATGCACTTCATATACTGCATTTATGCCCCTGTTATTAAGACTTGATCTGTGGCCAATACTACTTTTGATAAAAAGTCAGCAAAATCTTTGATAAAGTCTGTGTGGTACCCTGGTGACCTGTAGACCAAGAGAAATGACAAACTCTGCTTATTATTTACCCAAGATGAAGTTATAGTGAGCACCATTACTTCAAAAGAACTGTATCTAAAATCTGATCTCTGGGTAACTTTAAAAATATTGCTATAATGTACAGCAACACCTGCCCGTTTGGATGAGGTTCATGTTTATAACAATAATTTTGGGGGATATACACATTTAATGTAATATGATCGTCTTGTTTTAGCCATGTTTCTGCCAAGCAGAGCACATCTAGGTTATGATCTGTGATCATATTATTAACAAAAAGCTCTTTTGTAGGGAAAGATCTAATATTCTGCAAACCAAGTCTTATTAATTGTTTGTCTATATTATGTATCTTTTTAATTTGTTTAACAAATACAATTTTTAATTGTTTTTGTATTTACCAGTTTGTGGGACAGGCACCGTTTCTATATTATAATATTTAGGTGATTCTAAAGTTATGTGACATCTGTAACATGTGACGGCTAGCAGATGGTTGGTTAAGCCAGTCTGTCTGCTTCCTGACCTGGGCCCCAGTTAGCCCAGCATCAGTAGAATTAATAAAAGACTGTGCCAAAGTTCTAGATAAATAAGTAGCACCAGCTCTAGTGGGATGGAGGCCATCTCTTTTTTACAGGTCAGGCCTAACCTAAAAGCTTGTAACCTATGTTATATTGAGTGATCTCCAACTGACAGAGACGAACATCATTTGTGCTGACGTGTAAAAATCGTATTAAATTTACTTTTAGCTTTAGCTCTCGGTAGACTATGGTGGCTCGTGCCTGTATTTTCACGTTCTGTACAACAGAATATCCGATAACTAGGGTACTTTCAACAGGTGTCTCAGTGGGTGTGTCACTTAGTGGGGAGAACCTGTTTAAAACAAAAATTGGAACAGGAGAGTGTTTTGTCCTGCGACTATGCTATCTCACAGTCACAATTTTTCCTGCTGCGGGGAATCAAACAATGTTTGGACCTAGTTGTATCCAAAGTCTGCTCTAAAGCCCTATCACACTTATTATCCTCAAGCAGGGTTTGGATGTGTTACATGCACTGTTTGCCACATGTTTAGTGTAGCCTTCTCTGTCAGTGCTGAGGGTTTCACATGTGATAAACGTAGGGAAATAATTAGGCTGACAGAGAAGATTTCACAATTAGAGACACGATAACAGGAGAAGTTGCCATGATTCACTGTGTTTGATGATTTATTCCGACTTACCACAGTTGTTAGAATAAATGAAAAGTGCAATCAAAAACAATCAAAAGCTAGCGGTATCTGATTAATTCAATATGATATCATTAATACACAAATTACATTTAGCAATTTAGACACCAAAAAGTAATGAGAAAAGAGAGTAGTGAGAAAAGAGAATCAGAGCAAGGCTAAGCAGAGGCACAGACCATCAGTGTCTCTCCTTTATTCTGAACAAGTTTAAAGATGCTAAATTGTGATTATTTCAAGCAGTGTGTCACTTACAACAGACTTCCCCAAAACAGACTATAAGATAGTCATCAGTTAGTTTCAAAATTAAATACATGTGACAACTAAGCATTGTTTTCTGAGAAGCACCAGGTGGCAATGGCACCATGCTTGGGCCTATCATCGCTGCTTGCAGCTATATTGCAGCTATTTTAATTTTGTTTTTGTTGTACAATAGGTATAGTCATACTTATCGTCTCTACAACCATGGGTGTGGGGCTTGTGAGAATGGCTGGAATATTTGGCGTTGTCCTGTTGAATGCGACAGTGACAAGATAAATGCTCATGAAACCATTCCCAAGTGCAATAGGTAACACATTGTCACGCTTCAGTCCAGACTGACAAATGTTGCAATTCATTGACAGGATGTCACAGTATCATGTTATACAAAATGAAGCAATAGTGCTGCTTCTCACCAATTTTTAAGTCTCTACTAAAAAATACAAGAGCAGAGAAGCAAACAACTAAGATTTTACTGACTGAACCAGTTCAGCAAACACATCTTTTATAAACATATTTACCCCGTTAATCCTCAGTGTCTGGCTTTGTCCCTGAGGATTTTACAATATAATTTATTGCATACAGTGTCTTTCTCCTGTTATTGCTCTGTAAAGACATGCTGGCTTGTTGAAATTCACTCTCCACAGTACTGTTGACACATAACAGAACCACATTTATGGAGGCTATGCAACATTATGTACAATGATAGTAAGTGGAATCCAGGACATTTTAAAGCACAATATTCTTCAAGGTTCAGAGTTTTTAAGTGTTACAGACACATTGCAAAACAACGGATCCTGCAGATAAATACTTTTTGTTTTAAAAGGTTTGTGGACAGCAGGAAAAAACAATGGTAAATGCAAATAATACACTGCAACAACCATAAAGTAAAGTACAGATAAACAAATGGCTTTATTAATGTTTAAAACAGTGAGAACAGTTTCAGAAGGTAAAAGGCTGTGCCCTCAAATCAAATTAAATGTAACAGTTTTAAAGCACTGGCTAGGTAACATGCCAATATTATCATAAACTACTCGAGCTAAAAGAAAATCTGACCCAGTTTACATTAAATACAGGTTTACTTGTGGTTTGTGGTAATTAATTATTGCCAACAGCATGAAACCATTGACAGGAGATGGCAGGAGAGATAAAGTTCACTTTAAGAATTAAAATGTTAGCAGTATTCTGCACAGTTTTTTATTATTACATTGAGAAACCCCACAGCTACACACAGTTAGTTACCAAAGATGTTTCTGAAAAAGCATTTATAACTCTGTAACTTTGGTTTGGACACGTTGGACATACAAGGTTAATACATGCATGATGGTATGAACGTTAAAGTTTCCCTATACAGCTATATGAACTATATTCAGTTTACAGTAAGATATACCACACACTCTGCCCTACAAACCAAAGACAATTAAATGAGTACTCACTCGGGACACACATTTTTCAGCATTTTAATATTTTTTTTTAAACAATAAGTTTTAAACAATAAATGATCTGGTACTTTAAATTTCAGTCCTCAAGTAGAGTACCATGACTTGATACTAAAATGCTGGAAAATGTGTGTCCCAAGTGAGTACTCATTTAATTTGCATTGTTGCAAAGTTGCTTTACAGAGTCACACTCATGTTTTAGACAAACTAGTAGAGCTATTGATGAAAATAGGTAAAACAGGAAATAGGAAATAGAATGGAACCATAAGTAGATAAGTAATAATGAATAGGGTTCATAATAGAATAGAGTATTTGGACCTGTTATGTTGATGTCAATGAAATGCTGTTGATTGTAGAAGTTAAGATGTGTGACATGATGTGGCTGGAAAGTGTCTGACAGTGACTTATAAATCAGAATGTTGTGATGGCAGATCTTGTTGCTTCCAGTGAATGGAGACTATTCCAATGAATAGTCTTCATTGGGTGGAATAATCATTAGCCAGGACCAGCATTAGCCAGAGCTAGAGCAGTCTCTGCTGTCTTCAGATGTCCTCTTTGTTGGGTGGACAGGGTTGAGTATCAGGCTGAACTGGAGCTGGGCCTGTCAGTATCAGATGTCCTCAGGAGCCATGACTGAGACATGGAGACAAAACAGACTCTACACAGATATTAGTGTAAAGGCAGCTTACAGAGTGTAACAATAGTAAAAGATGTCATAAAATGTAGTGTCATAAAATGTCTAACTAGTGTTAGAGTTCTGTTACAATCAGCAAACTATTTGCGGCATAAACATGTTTAGGTATGGTCTGTTAACACCCAGCAATGAATTACAGTAATCTATTTATGAGGTCATAAATGTGTGAATAAGCTTTTCTGCATCAGAAGCAGAAAGCATGTGCCGCAATTTAGAAATATTTCTAAAATGGTAGAATACTCTGCAACATGTTGTCATGCTGACAAATATGTCTTTCAAATGACAGACATCTGTGGTGTTACATTCTAGAAATGTTTGGCATTATATTCAGAGTATTCTTGTTAGGAAGAGAATAACTTATATTAAGAATTAGTCTGTAAATGTTTTTGTAATGTATCTTGTAGTGTTTTATTGTTATGTCTTTTATTTTGAAGTCATGATTTGTAGTTTTTGTCCATAGTTTTGTAGTTCCCTTGTGTCTTTTTCTCTGTGTATGTGTTCCTTGTTTCCCCTGATCAGTCTTTGTATAAATGCCCGTGTTTACAATGTTAGTTTGTCTGTCATTGTAAATGTACTCATGTTGCTTGTTATATTGTTCCATGCCACGCTATGCTTATGTACATTGTTTTATGTAAATTTTACTCTTGAATTTATTAGCTGTCAATTATCTACTTCATGCATAGGACTAACCATTACAAATTCTGGTGGCTAAAATGATATTTGTTCCATTGGGTGTTAAGCATTTGTGATTGTAATGTTAAATCCCATATTGGTTGACTGAGAAAAACATACCAGCTTCTGAACAAATTCATTCCATCTTAGTCTGTGAGAGAGTCCTGGCAATGCTGTAAGACAGTTTGAGGATGTAATGATTGAGAATTGTTGCCTTGTGAAAGTAAGCTCCTCTACAGGAGGACACAATCACCTGTGATCACTGCTGAAAGGTTTACTCCTCTACAGGATGACACAATCTCCTAAGTTCAGTCCTGAAGGTTTGCTTTTGAGAAAACGTCTCGGTTGCATATGTAACCTCCATTCCCTCATGGAGGGAACAAGACGTGGTGTTGATGTAGTGACACTAGGGGTTTGACCTTGGGATACCAATTGCTCTGCTTCTTAAATAAAACACCAATGAAATTTGGCCTAAGAAGTAAGTGCCAATAGGAAGTGGTGAGTGGGATTTGCGTGTCAGTCTTTGCCCTAGATATCTGGGTATTAAAGGGAGATGGTGTACATAAATGTGCCAATGTTGCATGGTAAACACTCGTTATAACCGCTAGGGGGAAAGGTGCTCTAACAAGCAGCAAGGTATAAGAAACTGTATTAATACTGAGGTCATAGAACTGCGCAAAAGTATTGGGTGTGGCCCAGCCCGCAACTCTGCAGATGTCTGCTAAAGGGGTGCCTTTCACAAGGGCCCAAGATGAGGCTATCCATCTAGCTGAGTGTGCATGTACTCTGAAAGGAGTCGGCACACCCTGGGATTGGTAAGCCAAAAGAATGGCATTTACAATCAGATGGGATAGCCTTTTCCCCTTCTACTAGCGTCCAAAGCAAAAAGCTGCTCAGATCTTCCGAACTCCTTCATGTAGTCCAGGTAAATACGCAAAGCGCATAGTGGATACAACAGGGATAGGGTTGGGCCCTCCGACTGTGGGAGGGCCTGCAGGTTTACCATTTGGTCCTTGAAGGAAGTTGTGGAAACCTTGTACATGTAGCCCAGATGAGGTCTCGGAATAATGCAAGAAAGTCATGGTCAGAACTGGAGGCACTCAGACAGTTCCTGCAGATGCCAAACCCTCTTGATAGAAGCAAGCACATCAGGAGGGCCATCTTCTGAGAGAGAGCACAAAGCTCATCTGACTCCAAAGGCTCAAAGGGAAGACTCCTAAGGGCCATAAGGACCAATCTAGTGTGACATGATGTGCAGCCACATTCACCTGCAGGGTGGAGGAAGACAGTTGTCTCTTTAACCTCTTTTGTAGGAAGATGAGCATAGATCCGATAGGGTATGTCCATGAGTCTTCCACCCAGGAAGAATACCAGTCCACAAAAAATGCCACTTCGAAGTGTAGAGCTAGCTAGTAGAGGAGGCTCTAACCAGAGAGATGTGTTTACCACTGCTGGTGGTGAATTACCTAGGTCTTCCATGTCCCATCCAGAGACCATATATAGAGGTTCCAGAGGTCTGGTCTGGGGTGCCATATTGTGCCCTGCCCCTGAGGAAGGACCTGGGAAGATGCAATAGGGAGGAGCTGTTGAAAGGAGCATCAGCTCCGAGAACCAAGTCTGATTGGGTCAGAAAGGGGCCACCATCAAGACCTGCTCCTTCTCTTCCCTGACTTTGCACAGAATCTGTGAAAACAGGCTCATTGGGGCAAAAGTGTACTTGCACAGAGCCCAGGGCCAGCTGTGTGCTAAGACATTTGTGCCGAGGGGAGCCTCGGTCAGAGCATACCAAAATGGACAATAGGTTGATTTCTGAGAGGCAAAGAGATTCACCTGTGCCACTCTGAACCAGTCCCATATAAGCTGGACCACAGCATATACTGTGCAATTGAGGTTGCCTGGGATATGAGTGACTTGCAGAGACTTCAACCTGTGCTGACTCCATAGGAGGAGGAGGCGAGCAATCTGAGACATGCTATGAGAGCGAGTACTGCCCTGGTGATTTATATTTATTAAGTCATTGTTGCTGTGTTGTCTGTCCGTATCAATATGCGCCATGGACCACTGGCCGGAGCCTCCGCAGGGCAAGCAGAACTGCCAACAGCTCCAGGCAGTTGATATGCCAATGCAGACGAGAACCTGTCCAGGAACCTGAAAATGTGTGCCCGTTAAATGAGAACCATACAAAGCTGTTATTACTGGCAGTTACCCGCTGCATCTCATCTGTCTTCAACCCTGGCATCCATGGAACTTTCAACCAAGAATGAATGTGGCCTTGCCCTTTCAGACTGTCCCACTTTCTACTTCTAGAATGTTGCCTAAAAATAAACTATAAATTAATATAAATTAAATAAACTATGGAAATTACTAATTAAAAATTGTTACTCTTACTTCTCCTCTAGATCTTTCTTCTGCTCCTGAAAGAGTTTCAGCATGTGTTAGATGGCCTTCGTGTTGGTTGCAGGACTATGTTAGTTTTAAAAATAATTGTTATTAAAGTAATGCATTGTTCCATTATGTATGTTAAAAAACAGTTATGCTGTATAAACTACTTGACTACTGTACTACAACTTCAATTTTGGATTATTGCAATTAATTTAGAGATTTGTGAGGAATGTATAAAAAAGGGGGGGATATGTTGTGTCTTTGTATTACTGTCCACAAGGGGGTTCTAAGGGTTGATATGTTGTACCAATAAAGGTGTGGAAGAAGAGTTGTAGGAAAGCAACCATGTGGCATTGTTGGTTGGCTTTTTTGGCTTTAAAAAATTGCTGGAATTAATTTCTGTAATCTTCAATCTTTGCCAATCAGGACTCAAACACTACAGAATGCATGTCAGAGAAAATAAGACAATGTGTATTGAGCACAATTTAGCCCAGCAGTATTTTGGTTTAAAAAATTATCTGACCGCATCACATGGAAAATGGATTCAGTCTTTTGACCTTTTACCATTGTGTCAGTTGGTTTTGATTGTGCAAGGCAGACAGAGAGCAGAGACAGTAGTGCTGCTAGTTTGGAAACAGAGTGAGAGAGTGCGGGGGGGATGGTATCTGCAATTTTTCTCCTGCAGTCATCAACACACATGCAACACAAGTGCAGCAGTCATATACACTGCCCATAAATCACATTAAATGATATAAAGCTTTGGCTGGACAAAAATTCAGTTTGGTGGCCGCCAAAAAAATTTCAATGCAGGAAAAACTGGATATCCGGAGTTCAGGATTTATGTATTTATGAGTCAAGTTTAATCTGAAGTCAATACAGGTTAAGTCTGAAGTAAAGTCTAATATGTATTAAAATGTGACTTGAGCAGGGGCAGAGCCAGTGGGTGCCCATGGGCAAAGTCCGGGGAATCCCATTGGCCATCCTGCCTGTAATTGCATTTTAAGACAAAGTAATTACTGAGATATGGCTTTAGGAGGACCTCAGACAGCTCCCATAAGTTGCAACTCATCTGTAATCAGTAGTAATCGTTTGAGATGCGCCTCAAGGGAAGCAGTGAGAGGAGGAGTGAAATGAGTGCACTTAAGACTTCATATAGGGATCAGTCCTCTGGGAGAACAAAGATATTGTGTGATTTACACACATGTGCTTTGTTGTTAGTAACGTGAGCGTTTCTGTAAATGTCTTTGCTTTAAACCACAGTAGTCATAGAATCCATCTAGTTGCTTATGATGGTATTATCAAGGGTTTTGAAAACAGCTTGTGAGTTTGCTTTTTACACTTGAAATAAATTAAACTCAGTATATAATTGCTGTGCTTTTGTAGTCCTTTTAAAATAGTTTTTGCAGCTCTGAAAAATATAAAAATTTACATTTAAGCCAAAATGCACAAGTTTAATTTCATTAAACAGTTTGAAACAACATGGCTCAGCTTGTTTGGAACAAGTATTTTATAACAACTTTAGATTATTTGGTGATCTTTTAATTAAAATGTCATTGTAGTAACTGTAGTACTTTTGGGGCATTTAAAATATTTTATAAAAAGATTTTAAGAATACATGAATGCCTTCTTTGTTTGTATAATGATTTCTGTGCCACCCCAGAGTGATTGCTGGCCCCTGCCTGACCACAATTATGAAAATTTCCTGGCTCTGCCCTGGACATGATTTTTCATTATTCATTCATTTTGACAATATTTTAACATATAAACACATTTAAGCCCCAATCATCAATAACAAACTGTTATGGGGAAAAATCATTTTGTATATGTGTGTGTTTTAATAAACCTAATGTTTGCTGACTGTAATGTATGCTGAATTGATTGTGTTAATATGTTTAGAAAGAACTCTTTATCTATTTAAGACTAATTATCATTTTAAAAACATCATATTTTTTATTATGAGGTGCAATATGACATTTCTTTATGAGATTTTAAACATAAACACTTCTGAATACTGACAGACAAGCCCTTTGAAATATCTTCCAATCAATTTAAAATATTCAGAGGGAGAATGATAACGCCGAGCTGTGTGTGTGTCCTTATGTCACATGAATCAGCTAACTGACTCCACATTTGACTCCAGTCCTGCAGTGATTGGTTAGATTGTGGTACTTCCTAACCTTTCTACCGTTTCTTCCCTGTCTCAGATAACACCTGGAAGTAAAGCAGCACTGAGTGATTTGAGCCCTGGAGACACCATCCTGGCCATCAATGGAGACAGTACGGAAAGCATGACACACATGGAGGCCCAGAACCGCATCAAATCTTGCACGAATCAGCTGGTGCTGGTCATCAACAGGTACTGCTGCACATCACATTAAATGACATGCACATCTTTTAGGATGCTGTTCTGTGTAACAGGAGACAATTCTGCATGACTATTAATATTTAATAGTTAAAAAGTTGACTACAATAGTGTAGAAGCAGAATGCCCCTGAGCACATCACAGTAACACAAGAACACACTTTTTAATTACACACTAAAAGGGTTAAATCTATTTAAAAAAATTGGTGTAAGTTCAGTATTATATATTTGTGTCCTGAAATACACAGCACACAGCTGGCACTAGGAGTGACATTATGTCATGTGGTTTTCATCTTTTTATTTAGCAACATTTACAATTAGTTATTTAACGTTGTAAAAGAACCAAGAACAAATGTAACACACAATGCAAAGTACATAGTACTTGCAAGAGTAATACAAATATAGATATGGTTTCAATTTGCAGTGATGCATTTAAAATTATTTGTTACAAATTTGTATTGAGAGAAACAGTGCATGATTATTCTGTTTTTACTCAACATTATAGTGTCATAATCCTTCTCAGAAAATATTCATCTATTGCCATAGAAATGACATTAGGATAAAAGACACGGCCACACAAATTGATTTCCTGCCTGTGAGATTCACAGAGGCACCATGGCTGATTCTGCCCATATTTGGTATGTGTTACTTACTTGAGCTGAGCTTGTGTATGGAAATATCTTGCCCTGTTGGTAGACCTGCTTATATATCAGCTCTGATCAGTAAGTTGTACATTCACTCAGGAGTTGGACATTTATTTCAGGACACAACTGGGAACCTGAAAACTGTTTCCTTCCACAGCCAATAACATCACCTTCAGTCAAACTTTAAATCACTTAAAGGCAGGGCAGGCGTTTTTTTCCAGAAACATGTTTTGGTTATGCTGATTAGTCTCTTCACATCCTGATAGCAAAATCTAATTGATATAAATATATTTATATAAAGGTATATCTTCTGTGGAAGGCATAAGACCAAAGAATGTCTGTCTAATCATTGCATTTGGTTCGATTTGGTCCAATCATTGCCAGTCTAACTATGTTTATGTGTTGGAGAAGGTGTGGCTTTGGATACAATCTGAAGGGAGGGCGGAATCTTATGTTTTTAAAGATAGCTTGTTATTGCTATCCTCTCCAAAACTGCCTACCCTACTGTCAAAAGGATAGTTCACCCAAACCCTCAGGCCATTCCAGGTCATTGATTGGTCTTGTCATCACAAGACAAAGGGAATGTCAAGATAAAAACTAAACTTTAAAATTTTAAAACTAAACTAATTCAACTGTTCAATAAACAAAGAGAAAACAAATAAAGGAACAATGACAAATAGAAAATAAAAATAAACCCTTGTTTCACTTCATTTGTGAATTGACCAATGAGTAAAGTACATAGGAAAAGAAACAAAGATTCACTTAACTCAAGTTTGTGTTTAGAGTCTCTATGTTTTCTGCTGTAATATTTAAATTAACAGAATTAAGGCAACAGTTCCCACAAGATGTTTAAATTATATTCAGTTCAACTGGCAGTTTGCCGTAAATATTACTTTAATTACTACTAAATATTAGTACTTAAATATTACTTTTCACTTCTTTTCACGAAAGTGACATATTTGTCAGATAAGGTAACCCATACCTGAAATGTGACCTCTGCATTTAACCCATCACTGGTGAGGAGTGAACACACACTGCAAGTCATGAACACACACACCCACCCAGAGCAGTGGGCAGCACACTACTGCACCCAGTTTTTAGCTGTTTTTTTAATGTGGTGAGAGATGTAGCAGACCGAACAGAGTTTGGGAGATTATTCCACCAGGAAGGGATAGTGAAGATGAATATGCGAGCAAGTGATAGGGTTCCCTTTGAAGAGGGTATTACCAGGCAACATCCTTTTGCTGACTGTAGGGATCTGGAAGGGGTGTAGATGTGAATGAGTTTGTGAAGATAGGCTGGTGCAGAGCCAGTAGTGGTTTTGTATGCAAGAAGTAGACATTTGAACTGGTAACCAGTGAAGGGCAATGAGAAGAATTCTGAATTAGTTGTAGTGGTTTGAGTGCCCGTGTTGGAAGGCTGGCCAGCAGAGGATTGCAGTAGTCCAGCCTTGAAATGACAAGGGCCTGGATAAGGAGCTGTGTTGAATGTTCAGTGAAGTAAGGCTGGATTTTTCTGATGGTGGTCAGAAAATGTCAGACTACACCAAGGTGTCTGGCTGTCCTTGTTGGTGTTAGGGTTGTGGAGCCAAGTTGGACTGTGAAATTGTGTAAGGGAGTCGGTTTACCTGGAAGAACGAGAAGTTCAGTCTTGGCTAGGTTGAATTGTAGGTGGTGTTTTGCCATCCAGGTCGAGATGTCTTCCAGACAGGTGGATATGCGTGCCATTATTGTGTGGTCATCAGGCTGGAAGGAGAAGAAGATCTAGGTATCATCAGCATAGCAGTGGTAAGAGAAGCCATTTGATTGGATAATAGAACCTAATGATGTGCTGTAAATGGAGAACAGAAGAGGTCCAAGGACTAATTCTTGTGGGACCCCAGTAATCATGTGATGCAATTTGGACAGCTCACCTCTCTACGACATCTTGTAGGATCTATCGGAGAAGTAGGACTGAAACCACTGGAGTGCAGATCCTTGGATCCCCAGAGAGGACAGGGTGTTAAAAAGGATCTGGTGGTTGACCGTGTCAAAGGCTGCAGACAGATCGAGTAGCAATAGTACGGAGGATTTGGCTACGCTTTAGCTATCCTCAAGGCACAGTCTCGGTGGAGTGTTTGTTCTTGAAGCCAGACTGCATGTTGTCAAGCCAGTTATTCTGTAAGAGGAGAGATGTGATCTGGTTGAGAACAGCCCGTTCAAGTGTTTTTGGTATGGACGGAAGGAGTGATACAGGTCTGTAGATTTAAGTAATGGAAGTATCGAGTGTTTTTTAAGCAGAGGAGTAACCAGGGCTTGCTTAAATGCGGAGAAAAATGTGCCAGTAAGAAGGGATGAGTTAATTATGTGTGTAAGTGAGGTTGTGAGTGAGCTTGATATGGCCTGTATGAGATGGGAAGGGGTTGGGTCGAGTGGGCAGGTAGTGGGGTGACAGCATAGAAGTTTGGACACCTCTGCTTCACTGAGCGTAGTAAAAGAGGTGAGTAAAATTTTGGGTGTGGGTGGGTCGGGTGTTGGAGTTGGTGGTGGTGTGAGCTGGCTGCTTATGGGGCAACTAGTTCAGAAAGTCCATACAAATGTCCATACGAACAAAAAAAAAATATTGAATGTAGAGGAAGAAAAATTTAAATATAAATAAAAAGAAAATTGATCCCAGGTGCAATAGGTTTCTTCTTTTGGCTACAACTGTACAATAGTAGCAGTCTGAATCAGCTTCACTTCAAAATGACAATACAAAACATCTTAAGTCCATGTAAAAGCAAGGAATTTACAAAAAAGCTGGCTTTTTTCTCTTTCTCTTCACTAACATTCGTTTATTCACCTCCACTTCTGCTCTGTGTTTTTTCCAAAACAAAAAAAAACATTTCAAAATAAAAGTCCTGCACAAAATTGAATACCTGCACAAAAAGACCTCAATATATCACCGGGAGCCGCTGGGATTACTTTTGTGTTGCCTGTAACTTTTGTGTTACAGGCAACACAAAAGGGATTACTTTTGTGTTTAAACCTTAAATACACGGCAGCCGCGGACTCAAATTTTATCATCAAAGACAATAATTTTAGCTAAAAATCTTCTTTACAATGTCACCTGCATCTCAGTATCAGCAAAGTTTTAATGTTTGGGTGAACTATCCCTTTAATTTCCAGTAATACACATTAATTTACTGAATTGACATGGTATTGTTGTGCAGTTTCTAAGGTTATATAAGATGTTTTTTTTATGTTGCTATGCAGAGTGTATGTTCTGGCTGGATGGTTATTGGCCCAAATTAAGAGCCTGGTCACATGATGTTCTGGTGTCTGGAGGCCCCATGTCTTTCCTTTCAGTGTAAATTGGTGGATTTTTTTTTCTGTTGATCAGGTAAAAATATGATCACACGTGTCCTTAATATCTGCGTTAATACTTACCATCTAGTATTATTGTATACTTTAAAGGGACAGTTCACCAAATAATGATTCTGTCATTAATTATCCTCATGTCATTTCACACTGTAAGACCTTCAATCATCTTTGGAACACAAATTAAGATATTTTTTATGAAATTTGAGAGCTTTCTGATCCTCTCATACACAGCAAAGTAAATACCATTTTCAAGGCCTAGAAAGGTTATTAAGACATCGTTAAAATAGTCCATGTGACCACTGTGGTTCAACCTTAATTTTATGAACCGGCAAGAATATTTTTGTGCAAAAAAAGGAAACCAAAATACTACTTTATTCAACATTTTCTTATCTGTGTTAGTCTCAGACGCACATTCACAAGAGCACCACGACACATGCACATGGTTCTGATGTAGGATGCTACAATATGAGGTAAAACCAAAATCGCTGTATTGTGTTTACAAGGAAGTCGCTGTACATTAACAGTCTTTGTAAATATGTCTGCAGATGTCAAAATGTTTTTGTCTTCTAGGTTCTATGTCAGAACATTGGCTCCTCTGTCAGCACCACGCGTCTGCATCCTGGTGCTCTAGTGAATGTGCGTCAGAGACTAACACGGAAAAGAAAGAAAATGTTGAGTCATTTTTGTTGTTTTACACAAAGTATTCTTGTCTCTTCATAAAATGAAGGTTGAACCACAGTGGTCACATGGACTATTTTAATGATGTTTTATTCAACGTTCTGGGCTTTGAAAATGGTATTTGCTTTGCTGTCTATGGGGGGGTCAGAAAGCTCTCGGACTTCATCAAAAATATCTTAATTTGTGGAAAGACAGTAATTAATGACAGAATTTTCATTTATCGGTGAACTATCCCTTTAATAAGTATTCCATCTAGCAGTCTGTCAGCTGTTGTAAATGTTTGGATCCTATTTGGACTGTCATAATTCTTAAGGCCTGCTGTGATAAGGTCATGTGACACCATTGGAAATGTGAAAACATACCCCCATATATTTTGGTATGTGACCCTTAGCATATGCCAATGAGTCATTAGTATTTGTCTGGGCTTTAGAAACAAGCAAATTCTGCAGATAAGTGTGTGTGCGGTGCTGAAGCAGTAAGGTGAAACACCTTACAGACCTGTTTTGGTGTGTTTGGATGGACGTACATTTACATGGCTCATACCACCCATAGTCATGTTCTGTTTCTTGTTTAGACATCAAAGACGTGGAAATATTAGTTCCTACATTCAGGGGTATGTACAAAAACATCTGTTACTTAAAAAAGAGACAAACAAAAAGCACACAAAGTACACACTCACCTGTTTGTTTCACTTTATTAATAAAGACCTCATAGACTTCCGTTGTTTTCCGTTATTTGGCTGACATGAGGCTTTTCTCTACTATGAAAACATAAGTCAGTTTATTGGGTTTATTTTGATCACTTTTGTCTGCATAATGTTGGTCAAACCAACACGTGTGAGAAAATCCTCTAGTAATCTAATGTGTTTACTGTTACATTGTTATGTTTGTTTACTGTTACAGCCGCAATGTCACAGAAAAAGAAGCCATTTCTAAAATATTCACTATCGCTTATAGCGTATTGCCTTCGCAGCTGCTTAGGACAAAAATGATTAACATGGAAAAAATACTTTTTATCATGTGTCTTGGCATAGTGTCTAGTTAGGACATGGCTGTAAAAAAATTCTTTTGCAAAAAAGTATTGATCTTACTGAAAAATTTATCTTATTGAAAAATGTGTTGATCTAACTAACATCTGCAATTCTTGCAATTCCTAAATCACTTCAAATAACGGTTTTCTGGCAATGTACATTCTGTTGCATTTCTGTAAAGCAGCTTTGAAACTATATATATATTATACACATATAGTGAAAAGCGCTATACAAATAAATATGAATTTGATTTAGCTGAAAAATTCTGTATATATTTTAGTTTTATAATTTAATGTTTAATTTTATAATGAAATTAAACTTTTTATAATTTTATAATTATTTTATAATGTCATGTTTAAAATGTACATCACTTTACAGCCACAATGAGCAGTGAAAACTGAGCTTTCAAAACTGAATCCAGTGTGTGTTTTCATAAGACATGTTCACCTCTGGATGTTTATCTCTATGTACAGTTATCCTAAGGAAAGAAAACATCTCATACACACACTGTAAGCAATAATCATCCACGCTGGGTCCAAAATGTTAATTTTAGATCATTTACCAGTCATACATATGTTTTAACCATGTAATATTGAAATTTGTATCTTGCATTATTTTTTGTTAGCTGTGTATATTTCTGCTCTGGCTGTTGGTGAACACATGCACTGCAATCCATGAACACACACCCAGAGCACTGGGCAGCCATTCATTGCAGTACCCAAGGCAACTGGGGGAAATGTGCCTTGCTCAGTTGTACCTCTGTTGTTTCCTTCTGGCATACACAATTGAACCTGCAGTCTTCGAGTTATAGGTTCGACACTCTAACCAGTAGGCCACAACTGCCCCAATTTATAGAATTTATGTTTGTTACCTTTAATATGTCCGAACTCTAGCCCTCTTTCTGTTCCTAATGTAATTACTGGCCGGCTGTTGTTTATATTAACTCTGATTTGGTGCTTGACGGGTTTTGATTTTGAGCCCTGTTCATACATCTGGCCACACCAGTGACTGATTCTGATCAGGACAGAATCTGATCACTGGACGTCCTGGATGTGTATCTGGTTCAGAGTCTCTTTTGGACTGTGCTGTACTCAGTGCTGTACTCTAACCCTAACCCTAACAAACTCAGTCTGTCCTCCTACAGCCACTGCGAGACAAAGAACATCTGCTGGGAATCTCTCTGTCTCCATCCGCCTTCCTTTTTAAGGAGAAGGCAGAGTGCACATGACAAAAGATTTATTTCCATGAGTCTGCTGGCAAGTTGCAGCTGAGTGAGTCATGAGGTTGGGATCATTAAATTGCTGCAGAGCAGACAAAAGAGAAAATCAGGGGTGGACTTCACTTAGTGGACAGTGCTTCCTAAGTGAAGAATTGTGTGTGGATTGTAAAGCTCAGAGAATGAAAGACCTACATTTGTCTTTTTCTGAATGCTGTCAAGGGAATATCAAAACAATGGGGTAATGATGTCATTGTTCTTGTCTGGTGACAGAGGTTAGCTGAGCACCTCCAAACTAATAATGGACCATTAGTGATCTTCAGATGCTGATTAATGTCTGAACCAAATGCAAATTAGTTTTAAATTGAGCTGTAACCATTTACACCCTGATATTTAATTGTCAATTATGTTAATAATTTAATATAAGAACACAGTTCACAAACAAAAAGGCAACATCTGTCTATGCTTATTTATTTTCTGTTATATTTTCTTCATTTTCTTTATTAAAAGAACAAAACACCCTTTAGCTCTTTCTAGCTCAACTGCTCAAATTTCAGACAAACATGATCCTGCCCCAAACTCACACTATTGGTTGATTCAGGAGTTGGCATTTCTGGCAGTCACAACATCAGCCTGTTAATAATGTGTTTCACAGACAAGTATTGAAAAAGCCTTATGAAATAATAGATGACATTCTGAAACCTTGTTTGAACGGTTTATTGTGTTTTCTGGAAACCTCTGTCCAACAGTCACCTTTCTAAAAATGGAAATACAGCAAACTAGTAAATCTAAAAACATAAAATCTCTTCACTACTCAATCACTTAATCCTGACCAGAGGGAAAGAGAGACTGGGAGTTTAGTGAGAGATAACAGAGCTGTACCACTGATCTGACAGCATAAAGATTATTTACATTCGACCTTAGACTGTTACACAATGACTTTTAACTAATATTTATCTCATTAGTTATCAGATCATTATGAATTAAGATATTTTAACACAAAATTAGGAATAAAGTAATAATGTAAAGAATTAGCTTTTGTCTGCTGTTAGTACAGTATGGAATAGGTCTTGTTCAGTCACAGTTTTCCATGTGTTGTGTTTGAGGCATTTGGTGGCTTCAGCACAGTTTTACCCCAAATATGATCCCTTCATTTAATAACCACTTACTGAAACTATTTGTACATTTAATACATTTGTACTATTTGATTTGTGCTATACATTTGAAGAATTGTCTACAAATGTATGTAATAATTAAATTTGAGGGATTTTAATCAATTTCTTAAACCTGCAACATTGTTAAATCATATTACCTTCAAAATGTTAAACTTTCATACATAAATATGGCAGTTAATAGTGACACACTTTTTTGTGGTCATATTTATTGGTATTTTACTGTAGTGTAGAAAGGGGAACATCAAATCATGTGATATGATGTCCAGCTCCATAAGAGAAGACATTAAATCATGTAATGAGGAGGTTCATTTTGACTGCTTGATATGACACAATATCACAACAGAAGATATTGTGAGATTTTAATCAGCCTGCACTGCTTGATTATGCACAACATTTTGAAGCTCCTCAGATTTTCATGGCTGAAAACAGAAGAGTAGATTGTTTGTCTCACTCAAATCATTTCTGCCCACTGCATCTCCCTCTCTCATTACCCAACACATCATTTTCAAATGGCACGTTCTTATAAGACATGCCTGTTTCTGTCTTTATAAATCCAGCTCTTATTTAGGTTTACATTTTCTGATAGTAGTGGAGGGTATAAACATTTATGCATTGATATGATGAGTAATTGCATATTGCAGCAAGTGGCAACTGGGTAATGTAATGTTCCCACAGCAGACATTTCCACATTTAAATGAGAGGGTCTCCTCTGAGAAAGTTTCCTATAGCAACCATTCAGCTAGATCCAGATGACCTAAAGTCCCTCTGACATTCAACATTCATCTTTGACTGAAGTTTCCATAAAAACAACTAAGCACAGAGTTCTCTTTGTTGCTCAGAGTGCGTGTGGCATGTAGATGTAGGTGCAAATAGAGCGGGGCAGAAGTAGAAGATCATGATCTTTGTTCTATGGGGGCTTTGTGACTGTTCATTTGCTCATGCCACTGACCTTTTATAGACCATTTACATTCACCCACGACATGACTTGTGGAAAATCAAAGTACTCACACATATCTACTGTTCCTAAAGTCAATCTCAAAAAGAAAAGAAGAAAAAAATTTATATTTGCACATTTTTTGTACGTTTTTGTTAATTGCGTTGATGCAAAATAACAAAATCCATTTTGAAGGTCCTAAAGTGTCTTTTGTAACTTTTATTTCTTATTTTTCTATTTGATTATGGGTGCAAGCATGACCTGATTATTTCTTAACAGTTTTATAAGAACCAGGAAATCTGTCTGCCATTTATCTGTGGTTTTATTCATTAGGCCTAATTTGCTTAAATTTGTTGTTCAGCTTCTTTAGACTCTGAAGCTCAAACTGTAAAAAATTTCTTGTTTGTTTGATGAAATGTGTTTTACTTCACGTCAGGTTAAATTGTCATAAAGAACATCTTAATATAGTTGTTCAGACATTTTAACTGCTAGGGTTTTGATTTTACTTTGACATTATCTCCCACAGTGCTGAACGTCACAAAATATGTGTGTTATGGTGTTCAGTTGATGTGGTCATCAAACAGATTCGGCAGGTATGCCAGCTGTCAAAACACTTGTGAAATGTGCCGAAGCATCGTTTAGCCATAGCCACGTGGCATTGGTGTTTTGAATCAAACTTCGGAGCAATGTTTGAAACATCTATGCTTTAGGACCTTGACACAGTGCTGAAACTTCAGATTCGCACTGGCTATACCTAGTTCCATGTATCTGGATTAACTTTTCGCATTTTGTAGTTATTTAAACTAGTAGTTGTTCGCCCTGGAACAACTTTCCGTCAACCATCATCTAACTGCTGCTGTCTTTCAGATCTGAAATGGTTTTATCTTCAACTGGAGTAGAAGAAAACAAGACAAGTTCATACAGCAGAGGACTGGAGTCAGAACCACAGGTGCGATCGCTGTTCACACATCACAGCTATTACAAATATTTGTAATAGCTGTGACAAATTATCACATTGACAAATTATCACATTTACATTCAAGACCCTCAGCTGATGCTGTGTGTGTTGGGGTGGGAGTGTTTCACTTAACCGTAAATTGGTGACAAAATTATACCCAGTTTATATACAGTTTGTACAGAATAAGAACCATTGCATTTAAGGAATGAGAATATTTTTGCAATTTTTTGGCAAAGGGTGACTACCTCTGATGACAAATATACATGAAAAAGTCTTAGATTGCAACTTTACATGTACTGATATATTTCTGGCATACTCTAAAAGTTCCTGGATTATTGAGGGGAGAGAGTGTCTAGCAGCACATTTCTAATCGTTTCTGGAATTCAAGTGTTGTGGAATGTTATGAAGAACTCAATCATCATATCTTTGAATACCTGAACTGCTATGGTTCAGAAACAAACAGCAGACTTATGTAGGCAAATGCTTTTATGCCAAAGTTTGTAGACAATTTAATAAAAACTCCACAATATTACTTTTGGCCTTGGTTAACTGTTTTAACTCTATGCTGCAGTTTCCTTTGCATGTTTGCATGTCACATTCACATTTGGTGTGTTAGAAATCTCAACAGTGATTTCCACTGCAAATCTGCCTGAGATGTGTGATAGTGTTTGTATGCAGTCAATGGAAATTCTGAATGCTAAGAATCTGTGCGAACAGCCATGGGATAAGTCAGATGATTTCCAGTGGAGCAGATCCTGCCAGCCATGTGCTGAAGCCAAAGAAGTTTTCAGAAGTTTTGAGGTCAAAGAAGAACTGATGAATTGTTGCATTACTCAGAATTCTGCTTACCTCAGAGCGGGTCATATGAGACCCAGTTTCTTTTATGAATGGAACAAAGTCGCTCATGTCCAAAAATCTCACAAATGACTCATTGGGCCAATAAGGGCCTGTTTTATAATCCAATTTTTTTTCTGAATATTGAAAATTTAAATAGAAACTTTTTCTTACTATATTTTTTCTTACTACTTACCATTTCTTATATACAATTTTTTTTTACATAATTTTGGAAGTTAAGATCTATATATTATTATATGGAACTTATTTCACATTCACACATCACATTGTGTGTTGTATAATACATATCGTGTTTGGTGGAGTAACATCAAACATATGGTTTCAATCATGTCCTCCCTTCAAATTCTATATTTCCCCTGCAGTGTTTGGTCCGATGTCAGCTGCTATAAATCAGGGGTCAAACAGTAATTATTTAAAATAGGTTGGTGAGAACTGGTTTATTTAATCTACAGTAGTGTTTGGATGGTTCTAGCTCTCCTGAGTCTGTGGGCAGTGAAGTTTGCAGTGACTCTCAGGTCAGTGAAGGTGAGGATGGTAAAGGTTTGCAGACACAAAGGGTGTGTCTCAGTCAGCCCCCTGGGTCGTGAATAAGTATATTGTGTACACAGGTTCGGGCACTGGCAGGGACACGGGCTCACTATACACTGAGACACTGACATTGTTTTCCTGTGACATTTACTTAACGACTGGAATGTATTAACAACAGACAAAACCAATATCTCACTGACTTTGTCATGATATTTGTTGAATTGGCTCTTTTTAATTTTGGTTAAAAAGATTAAAAAAAAGTGATGTGATTTCCCGAAAGGGAATATTCTGTCCTCTGCAAGTATGTGCATTGAGCATGCATATACAGATAGCCAAACATTGTAAAGAGATGAAGAGGCTTCAATGATCACCCAGTTGATTAAGTAAATTTTCTCTTTACTTGACTTTGTTGAGTCCAATCATGTTGTTTCTTTTCAATCTCTATTACGTTTTTTGTGAAACTGCAAAATAAACACAAACATGTTACTTAAATATAAATAAACAAATGCAGTAATCTGTTATGCTATGTTTACATCAACATCGATAAATTACAGTGGTCGTTATGGTATCACATGGCGATCTTTTGAATGTCCGTGTAACGCATGTAAAAACGCTAACACGCTTTCGATATATATAAATCTTAACAAGATACAGGCACAAAGTATATAAAACAACAAATATAAACGATAAACTTACGAGCAATGCTTCTCAGGGGCTTTACACAACAGACTGAAGAAGATGAAAAAAGCACACAAAATGGTTGCTGCACAGTGCGTGTTTGATGCTATGAAGCAAAACAAAGTTTTATCGAGCTGGAGTTTAACTCAACCTATGGCAAACAGCGCCCTCCAGAGGGGAGGAAGTAGTAAGGTTAGACATGGCATAAAGTATACTACCACTCCTAATTTTCAAACAAGTAAATGTGAATACACAGGGTAATTTAAGATATATACAAAACAACCTCTGTAATAGGTCGTAAGACAGATTTGGCAGTACCACTCTTAGTTCAATTTAATTTTATTTATATAGCGCTTTTTACAATGTTACATTGCTTCAAAGCATCTTTACATATAATAAAAATAAATTATAATAAAGAACAGAATAAATGTCAGACATGTTCAACAAAGAATACGTGGTATTATTGCAAATAATTTGTGAGATGTATATTAATAAGACTAATTAGGCATACTAGGTTTATAGTAGGTTATAGTAGGTTCTATCGGTGACTGAACCGATAAAACTACAAAATCATTAAGCAAGATATGCCGTTCCAGCTAACACGGAGTGGCATTTGAAAAGATAGCATCTTATTATTCCAAGGGTATAAGGGATCTGCAATAGTACCATGAAATACACACAACACTCAAAAGTAAAATGTATACATAAAATATATACAGTACTATGCAGAAGTCTTAGGCACATTAGTATTTTCACACCCAAAAGTGTACAATAAAAATGTTTACAATAAAAATACCTGAAAATTGCACAGTGAAGAAGAATGGGAAACAATTTGAGACAAAGGTGTAGCAAAATAGAAGATAAATAGAATACAGTCTTTTGGACTGTAATAATATCATATTGCTAGAAGCAATATTAACAATTTACAAAACCTAAGCTAAGTGAGATGTCAGCAGTCTCAATAAAAAAAGCCAGCAGGGCAACAGTGGCAAGTAACCAAAACTCCAATGGTGTATAGCTGGAGAAAAAACCTTCGGAGAAACCAGGCTCAACCGGGAAGGCCAGTTTTCATCTGGCACGTTAAAGCTGCAATTTGTAACCCTCTTGGATATGGACGGAGAGTTGATTATAACGATTTATAAATATTGATAAGAAACTGTCTGGTCTAATTACTTCTGACAATATGTGAAGAACTGAAATGTTACCAACAGAAATAATGTAATGTTACAAGCAGAATGTGGAATGTTAAAAACAGAAGCATAATGTTACTAATTGCAGCTATAACAGCACACAGCTGTGACTATGCAGGAAACAAAATATAGAAACTAACTAGGCTAGAGGTAGGTAGGTATATAATGGTAAGTTTACTAAAGGTGTCCATCAAATCCTCAGGGGTGGTACCATCCTGTCCCCCATCATGTGGCCTCAAAGTCTGGATCCAGCTGGTTACAGGACCTTGGGGAAATGAAAGACAGACAGATTTAGTTGGCTCCACACTGGGAGTATATCTGGGAAGACTGTTCCAGAGTTTTGGTGCCAAAAACGAAAAGGATCTACCACCAGGGCTTGATTTTGAAATTCTGGGTATTATCAAATGGCCAGAATATTCAGATCGCAATGAACGCAAAAGACTGTAATAAGAGAGGAGCTCACTTAGGTATTGAGGAGCTAGACCATTCAGAGCCTTGTAGGTAATCAGCAAAATTTTGAAGTTTATACAATGCTTGATAGGCCAGTGCAGTGTGGACAAAATTGGGCTAATATGGTGCTTACGCGTTCTCATGAGAACTCTGGCTGCTGCATTCTGAACCAGCTGGAGGGCAGCGATCAAGTAGGGCATTGCAATAATCAAGCCTTGATGTCATGAATGCATGAATTAATTTTTCGGTGTCTGAATGTGTTGTGGTTTTGATATATTTTTGAGATGGAAAAAATGCAGTTTTACAAATATTACAAATGTGGTTTTCAAAGATCAAATTGCTATCACAAATGACACCCAGATTCTTGGCTAATGAAGCAGGCTTTATAGAGCATCCATCAAGAGTGAGACAGTGTTCTACTCAACTATGCATTCTGTTAATTTGGTAAATATGCATCTCGTTGGGCCTAGAAGAAATGTACAGCTGAGTATCATCAGCATAACAATAAAAACTAACTCCATGTCTCTTAATAATTTCTCCTAAAGGGAGCATGTAAAGGGTAAAAAGTAAAGGCCCAAGCACTGAGCCCTGCAGTACTTCACACTGAACTTGTCATCAGTATTATACATTTTCACTCACAGCAACAAACTGGAATCGGTCAGATATATATGATTTAAACCATGTCAGTGCAGTTCTGTTTATGTAATTTCCAAGCCTATTTAGTAGAATGCTGTTGTCAGTAGTGTCAAAGGCTGTGCTAAGGTCGAGTAACACTATAAGAGAGATGCAGCCACGAATCCTGACTTAAAATTAATCCTGACTTAAAATTCTCGCACATACCATTTCTTTTCAGGAAGGAACATATCTGTGAAGACACCACCTTTTCCAGTATTTTTACAATAAAAGGTCAATTTGAGATGTGTCTATATTTTACTAGTTCCTTGGGATCAAGTTGTGGTTTTTTAAAAAGGGGTCTGATAACAGTCGGTTTGGGGACATATCCTAACACCAATGATGAATTAATAATACTACTGCCCAAGGAACAACTCCAGACTGGAGTTGATCCTTGGGCACGTTATGATGCACCATCCAATGTGATTGTGTTGCAGGCAATTGCATGTCTATTATTTTTTCTCTGGCAGTATCTATTTTGTTATTGAGGAAATTCATAAAACCATCACTACTATGATATTGACAACTGTCAGAAGCAGATGATGCTTTATCTTTGGTTAATTTAGCCACTGTGTTAAATAAATATCTAGGGTTATGTTTATTTTCTTCTAGAAGATTTGAAAAGTAGGCAGATCTGGAGCTTTTTAAGACATTTCTGTAATTTAAAACACTCTCCTTCCATGTTGTACGGAATACCTCCAGTTTTATTTGCTTCCAGAAAGGAAGTGTCTTAGTGACTTTCAGTTCCCGTTTTCTGACTTTGCCATCTGAGTCTGCCATAGCTTTGGTGACCAGAGCAATTGGCCATTCGTTCCTTTTTACCTAATCATCTTTCAGAAGGACCAGGTCTCCTTTGATATTAGGTTTGTTGTCTTGCCACTTCTTGTGAGGCTGAAGGGATGCAAGGTATTCTTGTCTCCACCTTTCCCAAAATAGGCTGGCAAGGTACTGCAGTCTTTTCCACTGTTTCTGATACAGATCCATGTCCTCAAAGTGTTCTGGAGGTGCGAATGCGATACACACCTTTTGGGAGAGGATCATTGCTGGGGTGAGGAGAAGAAGCGACTCAGGAGTGGTAGAAATGGATATGAGAGGTCTTGCATTTATAATAGCACACATTTCAGCCATTAGAGTTGACAGCATTTCGTGAATCAGATGCGAGGAGTTGATATGGATCACTCGCACTGATAAAAATGTGAAAATTACTGACCATCTTTTACTGTAAACAGTAAACAGGCCTTCACGGGTACGGTGTGCTGATACATTCCAAGGGCTGAATGCATCTAAGTCGATGATAGTAAAGGGTAGCTTCATGCTGATGCGGTCCGGAGGGAGGTCTGCCATTTTCTGTTCAGCTGTTTTTTTTTGCTGAACAGAAACAGGTTCAGCCTCTTGAGGGTACACTGCTTCGGAATGGCAGACAAGCAATTTTTGCTTTATAAGTCTCCCTCTGTACGCATCTGATGATGACACTTTCAGTTTGAGTCAGTAACTCAGGTGTGTATGAACTCTTGCAGCAGTGCCAGCCACAATGTAACCTTTCTTTGTTTTTGAAAGACTGAGCAATGTGAATCAGTGTAGGTATGGCTCTTCTTAAGGATTTCAAAGATGAAAATGTTGAAATGGTGAGAATCAAGGCCAGAATCACGTTTTAAACAGGTTGTAGCATGTGCTCGTACTTCTGCATAGATCTATAAGAGTATAGGGAGCTTCTTTTAAAGGGGTTTTCTGATCCTTTGCACTCTGTTGTTGACATACACCTAAGATTTCCAGATCTCATTGTAGATTTACCCCAGAACGACTTTCCTGTCTGTGTAGAACAGCAGGGTGTCAGGTTTGATGTCTAGCTCTTGGACAATTTGTTCTGCTATTTCAATTGCAAGGACAGATGCACACAGTTCAAGTCTAGGAACTGTATGTACTGTCTGTGGGGCTAGCTTGGCTTTTCCCATATCCCACACATGCCATCATGATCTGTTACTTTCTAGTATGTGACTGCAGATATGGTCTGAATGGATACATCCGAGAAGATATGAATCTCCTTCCTAACTGAGTAGGAAATGATCATTGGAGTTCTGGGAATTCTGAGATGCTCTTGCAATAAGTCTTTCCAGAGGTTCCATTCTGTCTCCTTTTCTGCTGCAAGGGAGGCATCCCAGTCTGACTTTGTTTTTGAATGTTTATGAAGTAGCAGTTTTCCTTGGATAGTGATTAGCACCACCATGCCAAGAGTCATGAAACAAACTATTTACAGTCACCTGGACTCCTCTATGCGTGAATGGTTTGTCACTGAGGTTGACGTGGAATGTTAAATGAATAAATGTAAATGTAAATGTATCGTTCTGGAGATCCCAACTCAAGCCGAGATTGCAATCTTTGCAATCTGCAAATTTTTAGCATAGTCAGCTGGAGAGAATGCGTCGTCAACGTAAAAGTCTTTTTCGATAAAACATCTCACGTCTTCACCAAACTTTGCTTTACTATACAAGGCAACATGCCTGAGGCCATAAATGACACCAGCTGGAGAGGGGCTGTTGCTGAAGACACTTGAAACTCTACCATGCTTTCAGACATATCATTGTTCTTGAACCACAGAAAGCGGAGGTTGTTTATATGATCTTCTCTGACAATTAAACTATGGAACATTTGCTCTTTGTCCGCAGTGATGGGTATTGGCTTATGCCTAAATCATAGCAGGACTCCTCATAGACTGTTGTTTAGATTAGGGCCTGTTAGCAGCACGTCGTTTAAATACACGCCATGGAACTGGGCACTGGAGTCAAACACCACGCGAATTTGACCAGGCTTGTGTGGGTGATAAACACAGATGGTGGGTAAGTACCAACACTCCTCCCCTGGGTTCACAGGAGGAGCTGCCTCGGAATGATCGTTATCAAAGATCCTCTGCATAAACTCTGCAAAGTGCTCTCTCACCTCAGGTTTCTTACACAGTGTGTGACAGAGAGTTGAAATGACTCAGGGCTTGTTCTCTGTTGTTTGGAAGGCATTGTCTGGGTGAACAAAAGGGAAGGGCCGCTACCCATCTATTAGTGTCATCCATGAACATTTCTTTGTCCATTAACTGAATGAACTGCCTATCCTCAACTGAAGGGGCTATCTTTTCATTGTCTTTTGTTTTTTCAAAGACTGAGGTGGATAATGGGCTGGGAGCAAACTGGTAAAGAAGTGGGACTTGGCTGTGCAGTTAATTTCTCCTTGAGGTAGAGTTTATTGGGACATGGGCTAAAGAAGGATGGATGTCTATCTTCTAGAATATTTGTGCAGTAAATACAGTTGAAGGCGTGTGAGCAGCACCAACACACATCTCACTACAACTGAACCTAGGTCCAGTCTTTGAGCATGAGTGCATTTTGTGGCCCATTGTGTTCCTCTCTTACCTTGTGGACTTAAATGACATCAACAACGACCTGACAAGGAGAGGTATTTGAGCATTTGGATCCAGAGGAGGGATGAGATAAGCAATAGATTGGAGATGTGGATGGTGTTTTGATGCTTTAGGAGTGAGTATCTCTGATCTTTCCTTGGGCATGCAGTTGCACTTTTATAGTTAGGGATGTGAGCATATTCTGTGCACTGTATGCTCACATAACAATCTTTGGTCACATGGTCATTCGAAGAACAACATCTGAAACAGATATTATGCTCCTTCAAAACCCTTTTCCATTCCTCAATGGTCTTAGTTTTGAAGGCTCTGCACTGTTTGAAGGGATGGGCATGAATAGGGCATTGTCTGCTAATATCTGGTTAATTTACTTACGGCTATTTCACTTATACCTGCATGTTTTGTAGAGGATGGCTGTTGCATTTGTTAGATTTCTCTGAAACTGGAACTTGCTCTTATACTTGGTTATGAGAGAATGATATGTATGGCAGGGTAACATGAGTGTGCTGGGGAATAGATAGCTGTGTGCTGGGCATTTTAGACTGACTTACTTGATATGGTTTGGTAGTAGATATGCGGTTCAGTCTGTCAGTGTCTTGTGTGACATGGCTTGTGGCAGTCGTGGTGGGCAGTGCAGGTGGTATCATGAACTGTTCTTGATCACGGGAATCAGGCTCTATTTTAACGGGAGGGAGACAGTTAAAACTTGATCCAGAAAGACTGTGCACAAAGTCCTTTGTGCATTTTTCACTTGTCTCCTGTGGAAATGCTGTTGCATCAATCAGTATATTAATTTCTCCTGACTCTCTCTCTATCAGAATCTCAGTCTCTATTGCTGCTGCTGCAGCAACATCATTTTTATGCTGTGGAGATAGCAGTTCAGATTCCAGTTTAGCCTTTTCTAGCAGTACCTCAGCCTCTCTCTCAACAAAAGTTGTACATGCTCTCACTGCTTCTGCTTTAGCCCGTGCTCTGGTTGCTGCCATGCTTGCTATTAATGATCTTAAGCTCTTGGAAGATGCGGATATCACTGACCTGGTTTCCAGTGTAAGGTCCGCCCACAGGTCCAACGACGGTAGCCAATGGCGCGGCAGAAGGATTCTTGTGTGTTATTGTCTTTCTTTTACGCAACATAACAGGATTAATTCAAATACATTTTCTTCTATTACCTCTTTGTTTTATCTGACTCCAATAATAAAACATCTTTAACCATTATTTGATGATTCTTAAATTTAGGTGCATGTTTAGACATTCTAGTTTACTTCTTAATTTGTATTATACTTGTTCATCCGGATACCATTGCTTAGGGAACTCGTGTCGGCCATTTTACACGGATCCCACGATCACAAACTCGCCAGTTTTGGTCATTAGACAGAGGTAATTGACTATACTGTTTAGAGGGTGGCTCCCATGCTCACTCACTCTAAAAGTACTTGATTTAGTCCCCATAGATCTGTGTACACTTGAATAAAGCAACGTTATCTCTAGTCAGAGGTCATGACCATTACTTCAGATATAAGCCGCCCAATACTTTTTCTAATAGTAATTTTGGTATAGTCATGCCATGGTTCCCCATGTACACTTAACTAGAATAACTTTACATTAAACAGAGGTAAGGCTCACCCTATTTAGGTTGGTTGGTCAACATCTTGTACCTAAACGGAAATTCCCTTTTTAGCCTTCACAGTCTAAGTACACTTGAACTAATGCCAAATGTTAGGCGGAACTCTAAGATCTAGCTGGTGTGCCCCAATGCTCCACTCAAAGCTAGATCTTAGTCCGTTACTAACCTGACACAGATTTATGGTAACAATGGATACAACGTGATCTACTTCAGTCAATAATCTAGAGTAAGTCAGAATGAATAAAAATGTAACAATTTATTAACCAGGTAAAAGAATAATAATTCAAAATCTAATTCAGAAAGTAAAACATCAATCAATCAAATACATCATAAATATTTCAGAGATTAGAATATTTACCTGGCAATGAAAGGACTACACACAGCAATCGTGCGGGAGATCTGTGTACAGATTCCATGAATTTCCTGCCACCATCCCTTAAATACTCATTCTTTATTATCAACATTTGGGCATCTCACACTAGGGGTTGCAACCTGTGGTGACAGTTCTTCTTTGATTTCTGCGAGAAGATGCGTTTCATTTGCATACAGGAGGTAATTTGTGTGAGAGACCTGGGTGGAGTTTTTCTCCAGCTGCATACAGATTCTAGCTCTTAATCTTAATTGTGGATTTTCCTACATTAAAAGGAATGAGACCCTTTTACCATACGCACTGAGACCTTTAAAATGTTACTAAACATGAATGGTTATGTTTACATCTACAATGGTTGAAATGGATGGTTTTAGGTGAGCTTTTTGCATCTTTGCTTTGGGATGCGAGAAGGGGGAGATAAAGAGGGTGAGGGAGCAAGAAAACAGATGTGGACAGTCGTTGATGAGGTGTGATTCATCTGTCTACACACAGTGGGGCAGTTGTCTTGGATGTGTTGTGAATACTTTGAAGAGGTATTCAGATGTTGAGAAGGTATTCAGGTGTTGATTCTCGTGGGGGTTCAGTCTTTCTCAGTCATTTTGGCACCAGTCTTACACCAGTTAACTGAATGAGACATTCAGTGTAGCCTGTTGTTGCTCCTCAGCTTTCTCTCTAACATCCATTGTGAGTCAGCTGCAATGGGTGAAATAACTGGATAGCTGTCCTTCATGTAAGAGCTGTGTTCTGCCCATCGTGATGATGCTTTTTCACTGTTCTGTCTTCTGCATGAATGTGCATACAGAGCTTGCATATACAGCCAAACATTGTAAAGAGATGAAGAGGCTTCAATGATCACCCAGTTGATTAAATAATTTTTCTCTTCACTTGACTTTGTTGAGTGCAATCATGTTGTTTCTTTTCAATCTCTGTTACATTCTTTGTGAAACTGCAAAATAAACACAAGAATTACTTAAATATACTTAAATATAAATAAATACAGTAACCCGTTAAGCAATGTTTACATCAACATCTGTAAAAACAACAAAGTAGTTGTTATGGTATCACGTGGCAATCTTTTGAATGTCTGTGTAATGCATGTAAAAATTCTAACATGCTTCCAATATATGTAAATCTTAACAAGATACAGACACAAAGTATATACAATAACAAATATAAACGATAAACTTACGAGCAAAGCTTCTCAGGGGCTTTACACAACAGACTGGAAGAATTTTTTTAAATTAATTTAATAAAAAATTTAGAACAAAAAAATCTTAATAGTGCTAAAATAGGCTTAATTTTGTTATTGTTCTTTAGATTGTGTGAATTATGTTTTGAACATAATTCTGGACCTGGAGAACCTCACTGTTTGTGAACTGTGTCTGATAATGTAACATTTCCTCTGATATCAGTAGAAGAGTTTGACACTGCGTGTTAAACGTTTTAGCCTCACATCTTATTTGACTGCCTGCAGGAAAGTCAGGTGAGACCACAGACTGAAAGTTTGGTGACATGCCTGGGTGATTTCCACCCGGTGTACACCAAGGCATCAGGCTCGCCTCTCGACTCGGTCCTGAACCCAGTGCTGTAGCAGTCTCATACGTATCAACCTGAGCGGGACTAACGCCGCCGAGGAAACCATATGCACCAGGAGCCTCTGAAAAGTTTTACAGGGACCGCTGACCTGTTCCTGAACGAATGCAGGCAGGCAAGCACTGACTCTGTCCTGTCCTCTGTTGACCAGTTGACCTGAAGTCCCAATCGGTCCAGTTGTTGTGGCATCAAGTCCATATGCTCGTTCAACAAAACCTGTGAATTAGCCAGAATGAGCCAGCCGAGATGGTTCAAAGTGCGAATGCCCTGTTCCCAGAAAGGTCTGCCTCCGCCACCTTGGCGAAGACGCGGGGTGACAGGGCGCGGTTCACAGTCATGCAGTATGATTGCTAACTGTGCTACAGCACAGAACAGCTACTCATCATGACAACAAACACCTTTTATTATTACTTAGGTAGCACATTTTTCAATTAATTTAATTTATTCAAGTATATTTACTTTTATAATGGATCTGGTTGTCACCTTGTTGATGAACAGGAATTGTGGTTTGCAAGTAAAGTGAGGAACAATCACGCTCGGGCACAGTACAGAGCAACCGTGCCCAGCATGAGTATAAAAAATTACCTGATTGTAACGAGGAGACAGAGACGGTCGGATCCATTTGCAGTAATTTATTAGAGTAGTCGAACAGGCAGAGTTGGCAAACAGCAAACAGGTATGGCGGAGGCTAGGCTAATCGGTAACAGTAAACAATCCAAGGGTCGGTGCAGGCAGCAAACAATCAGAACAATGATAAACAATCCAGGTAATAACAGGTAATCCAATAACAATGTAAACGCTCAGAAATGTTAGCCAGGGCAAAACAAGACTTCGCAGGCTGGGGTTTATATACACAAGGGTTAATGGTAATCAGGTGAACAGAAAGTAATCAGCCCCAGGGATGTGGCCCTATGGGAAATGTAGTCCAAAACATGACCTAATATTCAGGTGGCTCCCTCTGGTGGTTTGGGGGAGGCGGTATGGGAGTCTCCACCGTAACACTGATAAACTGATGCATGAGTCCTTTAAATTAATACACTGAAAACTGAAATAATAACCAGAAATCAAACCACTGAACTTAATTTTAAATGAGATCTTTAAATCTGTCCTCTGCTGCATTGTTGCCCTTGGAACATTTAGTACTGTAAGACAGACCTCAAGCTTTCATTTTTCTTTGTTGCTCAGATGAAACAACAGAAACCAATAGCTCTTTCTAAACATGATGAATGTGTAATGTGTAAACTCATCCCTCAGCTTCTGCTGTGTGGCTGAGAGACTGAAAAACACGTATTGATGGTAGTTTGAAATCATAGTAGGGCATCAAAATCGGAATTACAACAACAGAAACAACTTAGTACCCACTTGGACTTAGTAGCCATTTATACTGAGGAAAGTTTCTGCTTTTGTTAAAGTCAGTCTCCAGACATACCGTACAACATCTGACAGACATCACCCTCACTGAACAAATGTGGATGTAACTGAATGTTTCCCCTGTAGCTGAGCCAGCCTCAGGCAGATATATGTGTGAGGAAGTGCAGCACATGTCTCTGAGTAAACTGTTCATTAAGAGCATGTTACAGGCTGTTTTTCCATTTCAGTCCTGGTGCACTTTTTGTTCAAATCTTTGCTGCTGAATAAGCACATGATTTACTGGGGTACTAATTATTTAGACGTGCTAACTGAACATCTGAATGAAAAACAATTGTTCTAATAATTGTAATCATTGGGTTTTTTTGTTTACAGGCATTTCAAACAATCAGCAGTGTCTATAGCTCTGTTCCCATAAGCTCTGCTCTGAGTCCATACCCCATAAGCCCCGTTTCCTGTGGCCTAACCATCAGTAATGGAAACTCAAGACCTGTGTACAACAATCCAGCTGGGCTGTATTCAGGCAATAGTGGGAACGGTGCCCTGCCGAAGCAGATGGCTGGCCTAAGCATGGCCTCTCCACACAGGTGTGTTACTTTATACCAGAGAACTAGTATCACACACACAAACAACACGCACAGTCTGAGAACCCTGCTAGCATTGCTGTGTTTCACTGCACGAGAACAGTGATTTCGGCAGAAAAAGAAAGTCTGAGCAAGTTATTTTAATGAAAAATGTTTATTTGGAATAACGTTCACTGATATCTCAAATACAGGATCTGTGACATGCGTTTAGAATGCAGTTAGATGACGTCAAGAGTGCTGCACTCTTGACATGTAACACAACTGTGCTCCTGTGACACAAGTTTGATTGCCGGCTCGAACCCGCTCCACTTTTTCCGTGCTATACTTTCCTGTCAACCCTCTGTATACTTTCCTGTCCAATAAACACATAAGGCCAGAAAATGTATCTTTAAAATAAAAGAATGCTGTTGATTTCATATTGACTTGCAGCTAATCATCATACATAATCATAACTACACCAATCAACAGTACAGTTGCTAGAAAGTAATTTTCTTTATAAGACAGTAAAACACAGTGATTTATGAAGGAAGTGAATTTAAGGATTCCTCATGTTGTAGTTGTAAAGTGTACACTGTCCTAATTCAACGCACTACAGCACCATACAAACAAATTTGGAAAAGGGAATAGTAGATGTTCTCCTCTGTTTCAGCCCTGAACCACCAATGACCTCATCCGGCAGTCGAAATGGTTTTGACACACAGTCAGATGTCTACAGAATGCTTCAGGACTCTGAGGAACCCATTTCAGAACCCAAACAGTCTGGATCCTTCAAATACCTGCAGGAGATCCTGGAGACTGAGGATGGGGGTTAGTTCTCCATATTTATTGATCTTTAAGAATAAATATTAGAATAATGTTGATTATTGATCAGTTGATCTATAATTAATTGATTGATATTGATCAATTGATTATTGATCAATATTGATCCAACCTTAACATTTATCCAAGAAATTTATGCATTTAGTTAAACAAAGTTAAACAAACTTTTATCCACAGTGACAGGGCTGACAAGTTAAATATTTTATACAAAACCATGACCTTGCTGTTTCCAGTAACATGCTCTACAAAAACACCCGTGATGTTCACTTATTGGTATTTTTTCTCTGTAGTTGTTATACATACTGACGTAACATTACGCTATATAGCCAGAAAAGGCAGAACACAGCCAACAAAACTTTCATATGTTATTTCAGTATAATATACTAATAATGATCTGTGTATGACACTATACTATACTGGCCTCAGATTATCAAACCATTAAACAATGGTTTGATTCATGATGCATAATCAGAACAAAATTTAGAAGTTGTTGCATTCTTTTTAATGGGACACTTTACATTTCATTACATCTGACAACCAAACACTCTATCGTTCAAACTGTAGTTGACCCGTTGATGTTTTTTAAGCTTTACATACAGACCAGCATTCAGAACAGCCACACACATCAGTCCTACTGTCTGTACATTTCTCAGTAAATAAATAACAACACTTCAGACACAGCCAATTAATACAGTCTGACATAACTAAATTAAAAACATTTTTGCAGTGTCCTGTATCTGAGGATCAATATTGGGCAAGTCACATGGGCAAGAAACTGTAGCGTGTCCAGTACTGTTAAAGTAGATCAACTATAAGAATCTGCTAGCTAAAAGTGTTAACACAATGTCAGCATACACATAGGAGAACAAACAGGTAAGTGTAAACACAGAAGCTTTATTAGCTTTAGAGTCCAACAAGAGATTCTTCAAACAACAAAATATCATAAAGGAAATCAGATCATCACTTAAACATAACTGCATATGTTGGCATAAACAGCATAATATAACATGTCAGGGATGGAGAGATACATGAAGAGTGGGGTGAATACGGTACTGTGGAGGGAGTTGCAACTGGAAGGTGACATCATTGATCTGACTCAGGACGGGGAAGGGACCAATATAGCGGGGACTCAGCTTCTTACTGGGTAGCCAGAGACACAAATCCTGGGTGGACAACCGCACCTTATCTCCTGGTCAATAGATTGGAACTGGAACGTTGGGCATCTGCCTGAGTTTGATGTCTCTGGACTGCCTGTTGAAGATGGATATGAGCTGTGTCCCACACGCTCTCTTGCTCTCGCAGAACCAGTGGTCCACAGCTGAAACTTCAGATTTGCCGAACCAGGGAAATAGGGGGGTTGGAAACGGAGTATGCATTGGAATGTTGTTAGCCATGGTGAGGCTGAGGATTATGGTATTTTAGGATTGGAGCAGTGCTGAAGGCCTTTTTGAGTTTTTCATAGACTTAAAGGGCTTCAGGGTTCCAGAACAGAGACTTGGGATGCTTGTGGAGCAGGGATGTGAAACCTATGAAACGAGATCTTTAATAGTTTGGGGTTTTGGCCAATCATGGATAGCTTGGACCTTCCCGCGGTCCATCTGGACACCATTGGGACTGATAACATAACTGAGGAAATGGATGGTGGTCTTGTGGAACTCACATTTTGAAAGTTTCAGGAATAACTGATACTCTCATAACTTGTTTGGCCAGGTTCCGGGAGTAATCAAAACACTGTCTGTATAGACAATAATGAAGTGATGAAGGAACTCCTGCAACACATTGTTCATAAATATCTGGAAGACAGATTGGGAATTAAAAGACCATAGGGCATTACTAAATATTCATAGCGACCAGACAGAGTAACAAAGGCAGTCTTGCACTCATCTCCTTCCCAGATTCGAACAAGGTTATACGTGCTTTGCAGGTCCAACTTAGTAAAAATGCGTGCTCCATGGAGTTCCTTGAGGGCAGCCCGGACTAGTGGAAGTTGATAGGGGAATTTAACTGTTTGGAAGTTAAGGATACAATAATCAGTGCAAGGTCGCAAGCTTCCAATCTTTTCCCCCTCGAAGAAAAACCTCAAGGTGGCCAGAGAGGTGGGTGGATGGATGAACTGTTGATCTAGAGTCTCTTTGATGTACTCCTCCATGGCCTTGCGGTCTGGGATGGACAAGGGGTAAATTCGGGAATTTCGCCCCAGGCAGCAGGTCAATGGTGCAGTCCCATGGTCGGTGTGGTGGAAGATGAGTAGCTGCTTGTTTGCTGAACACATCCTGGAACACCGTGTATTCAGATGGATTTTGGGACAGGCTTGAGGCTCTGGACTTACTATGTTTGTCAAACATAGCTGTAGTTCTTGACAGTGGAGACAAGGAGTTGTCTATTCCTTGAATAGTCTCAGTTTTGAGTACATGGGAATGTTTCTTACAGGTTACGGGGTAACTGAAGGCGGTTAAGGAGTGCTCAGGAGATGAAATTCTAGAAGGACTGGAAAGGGGCAGATTGGAGTTATATGAACTGTAAGGAGATTGAGAGTAGACGTAGAAGAACTTACTTGTAAAGTACCCACTGCAGGGCATGGGGGACGAGTAGAACAGGTTTTGATAAAATGACCAGAGGAACCACAGTATAGACATAAACCAGCGGCGAGGTGATGTGTGCATTCTAATTCGGATAGATGTTAGAGTCCATTTGCATAAGTTCTGGTGCTGGAGGCGTAGGTTGGGATGAGGCAAGTGGACGTGAATAAGTGCCGTTTTTTTTAACTTGCATCCAGTCAGATGTTGAGATATCCGTACTGCTCTCTGCATAAAATTCTCGAGCCCCATTGTATCATTGTAGATGGCCATTTGAGAATGAATCAGTAGGTCTGACCCGTCGGTATGCAGTGAAGAGTGCATTTTTATTCCATTCACTTGTAGCAGCGAGTGAGCAAAATTTTGGGGTGGTGATTGGTGTCAGTGAAAGAGAATAAAGAGTTTGGGGAAAGGATTCGGTGCTGTGGGGTTGTGGGTATCCATTTTGTTACGTTTTTTCGGTTCAGTCTTCTGTCAGCAAACACACAGGAGAACAAACAGGTAAGTGTAAACACAGAAGCTTTATTAGCTTTAGAGTCCAACAAGAGATTCTCCACACAACAAAATATCATCATGGAAATCAGATCATCGCTTGAATAAACATAACTGTGCATGTTGGCATAAACAGCGATGTCAGCTATTAGCTAATTAGCATAGTGCACACTTAGCTGGTGGGTTTTCAGAGACCAATGGAGAACCATCGATAACAGGAAAATGCTGGAGAGATATCAGGTGAGTATATGACAAGGGAGAGTCGGGAAAATAAAAACAGCAAACTGAGAGACCAGACAAAGAGGTGAGGAGTGTGTGTGGCTTTATGTATTGGTTGATGTGTCAGTGGTTTGGATTTGTGGTTTGGAGCATGTCGGCGTGGTTGGCTGGCTTTTTTGTCAGAGCAGTCTGTCATCTCATGTCATCTCTTTCTGGCTAAAAGGTCAAAAACATCTTTTGCTTCATATAATTTGAGCCCAAAAAAGCTTTTATCAAACATCTGGATCCTGTCGAGTAATTTAGGCTAATGTATACGTACACCCTTCCATCACTAAAGTCACAGGGCTGAAGTGTATGATTAGAGGTGTTCATTCACATATTTTTGAGTGGTAACCTGCCCCAGTACTGACGATTGAGACGGACACCACTGGAACATTTATTCCTTATTCTGTCTATGATATGGATGTTTGTCTTCAGGGCTGTTTTCAGGCTTAAAGGGTTGACATAGGAGGAGAGAGGCTTTGGAACCCAAGGTTCAGACTTGGCCTGGTGCATGGGTCTCAGCCGTGCCCTGAATTTAACACACAGCCATGAGTTTGTGTGTGCTGGATGGTTTTACAGCTGGAAATGAAGTGTGAAGAGCATTTATTCAGCCAGTGAGACACCTGCTGAGGACATGCTTTATTTCTTTTGTGGTAAGAAATTTCTTTGTTTAGGTCATTTTTAGGTTATTTTTATTCTGTGTTGTAATAAATGTAAAAGGAAAAATTAATATTGTAATAATGTTTATTCAAAAAAAGCATTCTCCACCAAAGATGTAATTATTTATAAACAAGTTCACTCACTTAACAAGTTCGTTTATGAACAAGTTCACTCACTTAAGTTGATGTTAATAGATCTATTCTCCACCATTCCCTGTGTAAGGGAAACAAATATTATTCCAAATTGGAAATCGATGATTTGGGGAAATCTTGATCAATGTATACATTGATTTAATACTCTTATGGAGCATGTAGCAAAGATCAAGGGACTCCAGATTATGAGCATGAACCACCACAACATGTGTGATACAAACAAGACTTTATTAACGACACTAAACACATACTACTCTAACATACACAAACACACAACACACATACAGTTTAGCATTGAAAGAGGTTAAAGAAAGGTAAACATTCAGTTTCAGAACTAAGTTTTAGATCTACTGAATTTAGAAATTCAGTAGATCAACAGCCATAAATAAACCATCAGTTTCCAACACACCTCAGTGAAAGGACTAGTAATAGTATGGTATGATAGCTGCAAGTATGATACTTGCATGTCTTGCCCATTAAAGGAAAGTGTCCTGATGCAGTTGGGCCCCAATTGATCTTCACTGGATGTTGTATTGATGAGAGAGAAAGAACCAGTTTGATGCAGAGGCCTTTGATAAATAGAAAAACATTTCCGCAACCTGGCACAAGCTTAGAGGTCTGCAGAGAACTTCTAGTTCAGCATTCTTATCCTGTTAAGAGTCCTTAAAGGACTGTAGAAGATGGCCAGTGGAAAGGCAAAGGGAGGAAAAGACAAAGACCAAGAGTCCCTTGTTTTCTTGGACACCAGTCCTTGACTGGTGAGGATGTTACACCCTGAAGAGTTGTGTGATCCAATCAGAGGTTATCCTCTCAGAGGGAAAGTTAATTCTCTTTGTCTTCCAGCATGCTGTTTTGCATATGGAATTTGACTGAATGTCAAGTTGAAGTTGGAAATCTTCAGAAGTTTTATAATATTAATATCGAGTTATCAAAATATTATGGACACTAATGTTCAGGATATCAAAAATGCAACTCATAGATACTAAACACAGGTACATGTGATCTTGATTAACAGGGTGACTCTGAAACGTTCATTTAAATGTTTGCATTAGTATATATACAAGCATTAGTATATATACAAACATAAAACATTAAAGACATATCATTGGGAATGTTGACATCCCAAACAAGATGGCGCCGCGGATGGCTGCCTCGGTTTGTTGCTCCTTGGTACTTTTTCTGTTTTTGTTTGTTTGTCCTGTTTTAAGTAATTTTATTCCGATCAGTTTTACAAGGGACGAACTCATAGACATCAGGAATAACTCACCAAACAATCTTTTGCCGACTTTTGAACATTCTGATGTTTTATTGGACATTTTAGTCGGAGGAGCTGCAATCCTATACAAGCGCTCCAAACGACGCAAGCGAGGGAGACGCGCCGGCGCGCTCGTGAAATTCCGACAGCGCGGACTTAGGACTCCGCTGCCGAGCATTCATCTGGCGAACCTCCGCTCCCTAGCAAATAAAACAGACGAACTACTACTCCTCACCCGTACAAACAAGGACTTTTTAAACTCAGCTACGCTCTGCTTCACTGAAACCTGGCTGAACGGAGCCATCCCGAACAGCGCGCTTCGTCTGCCGGGCTTCCAGCTGTTCAGAGCGGATCGCATTACCGAGTCATCGGGGAAAACGAGAGGCGGTGGATTATGCTTTTACATCAACGAAGGCTGGTGCACAGACGTGACAGTGTTAAAGGAGATGTGCTGCCCTGACTTGGAAGCCCTCTTCATTAACTGTAAGCCTTTTTATTCGCCGCGGGAGTTTTCCTCGTTTGTTTTGGTGAGTGTATACATCCCTCCCGACGCGTGCGTGAGCGTCGCGCTTGAACAGCTGACTGATCAGATCGCACACACAGAGCAACGTTACCCGGACTCTTTCATTATCATTCTCGGTGATTTTAATAAAGCCAATCTCACCCGCGAACTGCCTAAATACAAACAACACATCACATGCCCCACTAGAGACAGTAATACACTGGACCACTGTTACACTGCTGTAAAGGGTGCATATCACTCTGTCCCCAGAGCGGCTTTGGGACTCTCTGACCACTGTTTGGTTCATCTTTTACCAGCCTACAAGCAGAAACTTAAATCTGCTAAGCCTTGTTAAATGACAAAATCATATAACAGTCATACCAGTGTGAGGAACTTCTAAATCTCCTCATGTCTTCAAATAGAAACAGATTTAAGAGTGTGTTAGAAATTAATGCAGCTTATAAAATCACATATTTAGATTCTCAGTAAAAACAGCTTGATCTTTCTGTTTCTCACTCAGTGCTGTTGTACCGCTCCAGAAACCTTGTGCACAACATGTGAGCTGTGCGTTTTTTATCTTTCAGTATGTACTCTCTGTATTGAGAGTAGTGTGAAGAGTCTTTTGTGTTATCAATAGTAAAACATCACTATGGAGATTTGAAACAACATGAGGGTGGATAAATAATGACATCATTTTCAGGTTTGGATGAACTGTTACTTTAAACCCTGTACACAGACCTGAATGAGCAAACAGCATGTCTATACTGATTTGTCACTGTTTCACTCTAAATTTCCCCAGTGGAAAGACATGCACTCAGAGGTCTGCGTTCTCCTGTCAAATCCCCAGTGTCAAAGATGGTCAGTCCCATCACTGCCCCCCTGACTCCTCTCCCTGGCCTGCAAAAACTGCCCCAGTGCACGCGCTGTGCCAACGGCATTGTGTGAGTATATTCAACCCTTTTCTATTTTTAAAACAAGATTTCTCAACTACTTGCCATGATGACTGTTTCCCCTGAATGTCTGTGCCATCTCAAGCTAGACTGGTAAATATTCATGTATATTAGAATTAGTGGCACACTGCAAATTGTGGGAAGAATTGTAATACAGGACTAGAGATAGGCCAGCAATCACAGTGAAATTACAGATGTAACCAGATTTTTGTTGATGTTCTTGATGTCGCTGCAACATGTGGCCTTGTCACCTTTGTCCAGGAGATCCAGGTATTACTGTAAGTCATTGTGTTACTGTCAGCACTTCCTCACAGAACCCAAGAGTTCTCAACAGTTCCCACTGGTCAGTAAACAGTGATGTCATATGATGGTGTCATCTTATTCGGAACAGTGAAATAATGTATCGGTTGTATTCATCGAGTCAGATAGATGCAGGATGATAGTAACTGTAACTGCAGTTGATATATAAAGATATATAATTGCTTCTAAAAATACATGTTCATAGTTTGCCATATGAGAAAAACAGAAAGTGAAATAGTGATACACAGAGTTAATCAGCTCTGAGGTTCACATAAAACTCAAATGCCTAGGGCAGTTGCTTTTCCTAAAAGGTTGGGTAAAAACTATTTCCCCACCTTAAAAATGTTAGTGACTAATCAAACCTTTAAAGGGCCATCAGCCATATGATATATTATAACATACAGTACTGTGCAAAAGTCTTTAGTATTTTAGTAATGTAGTAGTAATATTACATTAATATTTTTACACCCAAAAATGGTTTCTTCAAGTGTCTTGGATATGCTGCCACAGTCCTTCTGGATTTAGTCTGTCTCAGTTTTTCCTGTTGGTTCATAATGTAATCACAGACAGATTCAATGATTGTGAGATCAGATCTCTCTGTGGAGCACTGGCTGTTGTCAGTCTCCTTGTGTCAGGATCGTGGGAAAAATGAACCCAGTAGCAGACAGCTTTAACACAAAATCTCTTTATTTAAATAAATGAAAAACAAGAACCCATAAGGGGGCAAAACAAGAAACAAAACAAGGCTTAACAAGAACTCAAAACTACTCTCCCTCAAACCTGAGCAAAACACAGGGGGGGAAAAAACAGCAAAACACAGCAAGACTAAACACCAGATGACGCCAGGAAATCAGGAAAATGAACCAGCACAAGACAGAAAACACATGGGCAATAAATAGAAGCAAAACAAGAACAAACAGGTGCAAGAAATCAACTGATAACAAGACTAACAAGGAAATAAGGGGGCGGGGCCAAGATGCACGACCGGAGACCACATGGCGAATGTAAACAAAACAGAGGCCATGTGCTTCCAAAAAAACAAGGACGAGCATGAGTTTAGATGAGTTTAGATCTGACTAGGAGTCGGGATCCAAACAACATGCTCTGACATAGAACACACGGGATGTCAGGATCCTGGCAAGATAAACAAGAAAGACTGGATCCTGACACCTTGTGTATACAAAAATCACACTGGATTATTACAATTAATGGCAAAAAGAATGTTTGGAAATGGAATCTTATAATTCCTACTGATCCTACAACAAAAGATATAAATACCTTGCTTAAAACCATTTTTGGGTATGAAAATACTCATGCCTAAGACTTTTGCACAGTACTATATATCTATACACATTCCAGGGTGTTTGCATAGTTTTAAACAAAATTTTCCAAAAGCAGAGGCCCAAGGAAATCTGAGTTCACCTTTATTTTTGATGTGCTGTCTACATAGGTTAAATACAGGTTTAATGTATGTTTCATTTCTTTACTATTTTAAAAGCACATTTCACTCAACATCTGTATGTCTGTAATTGCCAGGTTATGACAATATGATTGTAAAGTGATAGTAAAATTCCAGCAGTGTAAGTTGTATGTATGAACTGTGTGACAGGGGAACCATTGTGAAGGCCAGAGATAAACTTTATCATCCCGACTGCTTCATGTGTGATGACTGTGGGCTCAATCTGAAGCAAAGAGGATATTTCTTCATTGATGACATTCTGTATTGTGAGACCCATGCAAAGGCCCGTGTGCAGCCACCTGAGGGTTACGATGTGGTGGCAGTCTACCCAAACTCCAAAGTGGAACTGGTCTGAACACGCACACAAACACACACACAAACACACACACACAGAGCTTTCCATTGAGGACTCGGTCCTGCAGTCCGTGTGAAAAGAGAACAACAAACTGAAGCTTTAACTCTTGGGCTTATGTTCTGTAGTTTCTTAACCTGCGGTTTTCATTTTGCTCCAATGAGGAGCCTTTTCTAGATCAGCTGCATATTTCCCTACATCAGAAAATCAATCACATTCCTCCAATCACAATTCTAATGTTGCTTTAGGAAGAACAACTGAAAGGTAAAGTCACAATATTTGGAAAAATAAACCACAGTCTAGATATTTTGAGGAACACCTGTTCACCTGACTTTCAGCAGCAGCCAAGAAATTTGTTTCTGAAAGCTGATGAAGATTGATTCAGCTGATGAAGAATCTTCAAAAGCTCATGAAGATCCAATGTCATCTTTTTTTTAAATGGCAGTAGAAATGGGAATACTGAGTTTGAGTGTTTGGTAGACAATTTAACTGACTTTTGAGCAATTAATTCAAGTCAAAACACTCTATGGAAGTACACAAATCCAAACACTTCAAGGTATGCAATCACTTTCAGCTACACAAATGTATTTGTGTTTCTAGCTTTTGTATTACTCCACAGAATGCCTAACTACATTTGAAGTCCTCGATTCTGATTGGTCAATTCATTCTGATTCAGGATAAAACACAGCTATGACTGCTTTACCAAACAATCCCGTGTATCACTGCACAGCACCCTTAGTAGCATAAACATATGTGAAGTGCAGTGTGAATATAATGGAATAGATGGAAAACTGTTTCCTCATGCTAAGAGAAACGCAGCTGTATTTGTGTGAGGAATTGCTAAGCAAGCAATAAGGTACTCAAGACTAGTGCTTTATCATGATTGTTGACGTATTCACGATATAGCACAGACTCTCATACCTTATTGTTTACTTGGTTTAAATGGCTGCTTCACTTCAAAACACAAACAGGTGAAAGATTACTGCAGGATAGAAAGTATACTTTTAGTATTATTTGCTTTTCTGTATTATAAGGGGTGTGCTCTAGTAAATTCTGTTAGTAAATGTTGGATTTTCTGGTTTCTGAGTAATATATTTTTGTTTCATAACACATCACAAACATCATACTTTTGATTCTGACTTTTGAACTAAGACTCTAGGAGACTTCTGTAAATAATTTGAATGCTAACAGATTGTTCATTTAACATAATGACAGAGAACTAAACAGTGAATACATAAAATAAATGACTGTTTATTTCTTTTATCCAGAATTTACAATATTTCTTAAAGGTTGTCACAGGTGGTTGTAGTATGACACTCACAAAGAAGACAAAGTAACAAAAATACTCTTTATTACATAAAACTCATTGGAAACAGGAAAACACACACCTTAACACTGATGTGAGACTGAGCAAAGAACTAATGAACTGGATGAAGAAGTATATATACATCAAACTAAGCAAAGGAATACTGAGTTAATGGAATAGGAGTTGGTATACATATTCAAGGGGGCGCAAAGATCGCCGGTCTGGGCCAAAGTGCCAGGGCCGATTTTTTTGTTCCAGTTCAGCCCTGCTTCCCACCACTAATAAGACAATTCTACTGAGAAACAAATAAAAAAAGTTCCATGAATCATAATTTGTGATAAATGATAAATAAAACATATTTTACAGCCAGCATTAGTAAAATACTTGGCAAAGTGGCAAAGAAGACTACACTCTAAAGCTCTTAGCTATAAATATAAATACATACTATAAATACTTTGAGATTAACCTGTACTTTAAATGGTATCACAATTTTAAAATTTTATCTTTAAAAAAACATGCTTTACCAGGCAATCTTTAAACAGTTACTCTCCTTTCTTGCCAAAATATAGCATGAAAGGTCTTACACCACTGGCCTGAGCAGTGGACATAAATCCTCAAGGTTCTTGCACAATGAAGCCTATCCTGCTCCTTGAAGTACCACCAGGTGACCAGCCACAGCAGGCACCTTGGGGATATAGTCCGGTCTCGATCGAGCCTGGGATATACGGTTCCTCTGGACTGGGAGCTCCCAAGGAGTTCTGTCCAGGAAAGACAATTATATCTGAGAACCAGACCTGAGTCGGCCAGAACAGCACTAGAAGCAGCTGAACTTGGACCTGGTGAACCCTGGCTAGGACTCCCAGGAGCAAGGCTATCGGGGAAATGCTTACAGACATATCTTTGTCCAAGTTTTTACCATGGCATCCAGCCCCATGAGAGCTGGATGAGTGAGGCTGAACCTTACTCATCCAGGAAGAAAATGTTTTAGCGGCAGAAACACCGCCCTCATTTCCAGACAGTTTATGTGCCAGGAGAGATGAGGGTCCTCCCACTTACCACGGACTGGGCGGCCATCAGGAACCACACCCCAGCCATGAGGGAGACGTCCGTTCAGTACATGTATGCCCTGGAGCCTTATTGTAGCCAGGGCTGCATGCACGCACTTTGTGAACGTGCGGGTCGATAGAGCTAGGCTAAAAGTAGGTACTCGATACTGGTAGGCTTATCTGATTTCGCGGAGAGCATAAGAGAAAAGGCACGGCTCTTGCTGCTCGTTCGCCAAATTGAGCTGCAAGCCCCACGAGTGAAGCCTCCACTCTGTCTCAACAGAAGCGGGACCCAGCTACCCAGCTCCTGTCTGGTTCTCTTCAATCCTGACAGCGGAGCATCTTTAGTGGAAGCGATTTGCATTTTGTGCTGATAGCTCTCTCCAAAGCTGACCTAGTGTGCTCTGCTCCCAAACAAAAAACACATTTAATTGAGTTCTCTCTAAAGGGAACTTACTCCCACACAGTTAATTTTTTTAAATGAATTACATTTGTATTTATTTTAAAAAAATTGTAGTTTTAATATTACAAATGAGAGAAATTATAAAGGTAAATCTAATATATTTTGAGTGCATACATTTTTAAAATTTGTTTTTGCAAAATAATTTTTTACAAAAAATTAAAAATTCTTCCATCATTTACTCACCCTCATGCCATTACAAACCTGTATAACATTTTTTTGTAATTTTATTAATATTGATAAAATGATCCCGGTTCTGAGAGAAGCATTACAGAAGGCACACACAGACACTGAATTTATCCATTTTGGAGTCACATTGTCTGGAGACCAGACAATCAGTCACACTGTCTGGTCTCCAATTGGAAAAGGACTCATTCCCATGGTAAGCTACTTACCTGATATCGATCTCCATTGTCTCCGTTGTTTTTCCATGTGTTCTCCAATGTTTGTGTGTGCCCCAGTGTATCTCCAACTTGTCCCATAACCAGCTCCTGGAAATCATCGTCATCTCCTCCGTTGCAACCCTCTGGTAAAGACACCAACAACACAACATATCAGCCTCTGTTCACTCAACGACATTTATACTCACCTGTTCCATTAACTCCTGTTGTCATTCAATAAAACCGCCTGTTTGGTACTTACCCATCTGTGTTCTGGAGTCTGCTTCCGTTACAGCAATGAAGTTACGTAATATTTTTTACATCGCTGTGATAATGTTAGTTAATAACATGTTGCAGCCGAGTTTTCCCCATTTATTGTCAACATATATACCTGTGATTGGGAGATGCTAACTAAAAGGCGTATTTTGAAAGAAGTATTTTGAAGCATTGAATGTTAATGCACCCAGCTTTTTGTAACCACATCAGGTTAGATCATTGATGGCTTATTTTGTAATAACAGATAAAAGTTACTGCAGACGACACAGCACAGACGTCACGTAGCTTCGAGACGACAAGAGTCACAAATCTTATTTCACGTCATTGAGGAACGGCAAGGTAAGTGACGTCGACATGACTGGCTGCTTAGTTAGCAAAGTAGGTTCAGCTATTACCTCCCAGAGACCAAACAGCTAATCAAACCGCCGACCAAACATCTTGAGTTTCAGCTTGATGTGATGTCAACGCCTTAAAATTAGAGTTTTTTTACAAGGTGAGGAGCCAAGCAGCTTTTTAAAAACTATGGACATTACAGGCACTAAATGCAGATATTTTATATCTTAAAAAAATACTCAGACATTTTCCTGCTGAACTTCCCTGAATAAGCCTTTAGAGAACAGTGTTGTTAAGGTCTAACCTGTATATCAGTATATTCTATGTATATTCTATGTATTCCATGACCGACTAATCTAAAGTTGTTTTCATTTTTAAAAGCAAAATGTGTGTGCTTGTGTTTTTTTTTTATTTCAAGCAGACATATGTACATACATTCAGTATATTAACATATACTGTTAATTCGTGTTCTTCTGTTTTTCATTGAAATTCTTATTCATACATTATTCGTACACAAACAAATTATTACCAATCAGCACACAAATAAGCAGAAGAACTACAGGGTGAGAATGAGGACCAGTTGAAGGCAACGGGCAAAATAGTCAAGACATCCCACAAAGTGACGAACACCAGTTTGAGAGGTCAAGAGGAATCATGGGCAGCAAGCCAGGCAAGAGGCAGCAGCATGACTGAAGAGAGAACGAACCAAAAAAAAAAAAAAAAAACTCGAGCCTAAAAACAGGGCTGATCACACCAGAGACAACCTCTGCCTGCTGTACAATGTTCATACTTCGTACAAAACACTCCAAATTATTTAATTGTTTTTATGATTGATTATTGTAATTTGTAATTAAACAGTTAAATTGCATCAAGTAGTTATATTATATTGATCAAATAGATGCTCACCAATCAATCAGTCTCTTTATCCTTGAGATTCCTAGAGAATCTCAAAGTTTGGGTAAAGTTTGGTAAATTATATTATCTTGTTTTACTCACAATTATTGTATTATTGCCTTTATAGGACGACAAATTGTTTTTGCAGTGTTTCTCACTTGTAAGTTGCTTTAATATGTATTAAGCCGGGCTCACACTGTGCAATTTGTAATAGTCCTTTGCGATTGCTGCTTGTCACACTAAACAAACATGATCCCCATGTCACACTGTAGGATCTCAGTAAACATCCGATGACTGACAACGAACCAGCACAAGACAGCAAACACAAGGGCATTAAATAAGACAAAAACCAAGGCAGGTAACAAGGACAGACAGGTGGGAGGAATTAACTAATGACAGGAGGATAAACGAGGGAACGAGAGGGTGGGGTCAGGAAACATGACAGGAGAGCACATGGCACAAAGTAAACAAACAATGGCCATATGCTTCCACACATACCAAAGACACAGAGCATGAGTCTAGATCCAGACATCATGCTCTGACACAAAACACAGGGATGTCAGGATCCTGGCAGGAGAATCTAGGAGATACTCAAGACATGAAGCCAGGACCCTGACATATGTAGCGTTAGTTTACATTTTACATTTACATTTATTCATTTAGCAGACGCTTTTATCCAAAGCGACTTACAAGTGCGGAATACAACAAGCGAGTCAACCTGAAGAGGCAACTAGACACAATAAGTGCTCACAATAAGTGTTTCAGACAGTGCTCAGAGTATTATATACTACAACAAGGGAGAGATTTAAAGGGAAGAGGGAAATGAAGGGAAAGGATTTTTTTTTTTATGATGAGGTTAAGTGCTCACGAAAGAGATGAGTTTTCAGCTGTCTTTTGAATATTGCCATGGATTCTGCATTACGGATGAAGGCAGGAAGATCATTCCACCAGCATGGAGTAGTGAACGAAAATGATCTGGAGAGTGATTTTGTGCCTCTCTGTGATGGTGCCACAAGCCTTCGTTCCTTCTGTGATCGCAGGCTTCTGGTGGGAGCATAGACTCGTAGTTTTGTTATTCTTCTTGTACTGTCCACCTGACTTGTTTAGACATTTTCTCTGAGGTGGTTTGAAGTTGTCGCGCTGATTGCGGCCTCAGGTTCAGCGCTACTATTGGTTCTTGGTGTGATGGTCATTGTAGGAGAAATCACACTGCAGGAACGTGTACAGTAATAACATAAGTAGCCTACCCAATCAAATAACTACATCTATACATCTAAAATCTTACCACCATGTTTAATATTAGAACTCATTGAATGAACACTAAATGTCTCTTAATACAATTAATAAATGCCATAAACTCTATAAATGATGCAAAAAATATAAATGCCAAAGTAATAAGGTTTATTATAAAACAGTCGTTTGTGTTCTGGTTTTACAATTAGGTTTATATCAATGCATACTTAAACATTAAAATTTTCAATTTGTTGTTTACATGTGAAGACACGTTATAATGCGTTCAGGTTTTTTTTTTACTTCATATGCTTCAGTTAAATCCAACTAGTCCATGGTTGCGATGGCTGATTTACAAAGTTTTGCGTAGTGTATTCTTTTTTTCTTCAGAGAGGGAACATGGCATCCATTAAACATCCATTTAACATCCATTAAAAACAAAAACCAGAGTTCAATATTAAACACTTTATACACTACACTTAATATTTCAAATATGCTTTACCATACGTTACAATAAAATCTGCAATCTGTATCATCTCAGTATAAAACCAAATGAGCTATGAATATACATAATACATGATTGGTTATCTTTTCATAAAACGTGCTTAACATTTATAACACACAAATATTTTTACGTCATTCATTTTTAAAGTATAGCAAGATAACATGCTATGGAACGCCAAATGAGACATGACTTGCCATCAACCTAACCCAGCAGACGTGCCCCTTTGAAACCTGTGTGATATTCCGTCGTGAAATGTGGGGCCCTAGTGGGACAGCCCAAACTGTGGGCACACTGAGCAAACTGTGAGCAGATTGGGCAAAGTGTGGGCATACTGTTGGCACATTGGGCAAAGTGTGGGGAAATGTTCAGCATATACAGAAAGCAGTAATAATGTGTCAGGCTTTAAATTATTAATTCACAGCCATTAATAATAATAATTAATTGAAATTGGGCTGACCCAATCACATCTTTTAACAACTCCTCTCTTTTGGGTTCTGTGCGAGCATGCAGCGTCAGTGTGCATCTGTCAAAACAGTCAGAGAGAGATGGAGAGGAAACACAAGGGGGTCACAAAGACATTGCGTGTATTATTACAGTTTTATTGTATTATTAAATTACACTTTCTAGAAGTATTTAATGTGTCGACTCCCCACTCCTATTATATGGGACTACCTATTGCATGGCTTTAGTACGGTGATCGGGAAGGGACCTTCTCTGTTCACTTATTTTTATTGTGGCCACGACATATTAATATGTGGTAATGTGATAATATGTTGTGGCCAAGAGATCAGTTTGTTGAGGTAACAACACATTATATTTAGGTACTTATATTTCTTTATTGTTCCTTTAGACCATAAATACAGATATCATTGCCAAAGAATAGTTCTTTGGCAATGATAGCACAAGAATAGCACAATGCACAAGATGGCTGTCTTGCAGAACCCTTTTTCCAGTGAGTAGGAAAGCAGCAACAAACCCCAGAGGGTCATAAAAAGAGGCAACTGTGGATAAGATGCCACAGTGGGTCTCTGGCTGATCTTTCAAGCAAATTTGAAATTGGAAAGTATCAGATTCAATGTGCCAGTAGATCCCTAATGCTCTTTCTACTGTTGAGTCAGAGAAGGCAAGGTTCAAAGTCTTCACTTCAATGGCACACTCTGATGGTGCTATACTCTCTAGTACTGATCTGTTGTTACACAAACTTATGCAGTCTCAGTTCCTGAGCTTCCTTTGCAAGCTGAATAGCTTTGTCAACACCTTCTATGCTTGTGACACCATCATCAACATAAAAGTCTCTCATAATAAACTGTGAGCCAAGGGGTGGTACATGGTGGGGAATGTGCCATTTCTCTCCCTCCTTTCCCATGTTAAGAACTTCTTCTGCATCACCCTTTTCAATCACCTCATTCATGAACCTTACATAATGCTCCTTGTAGTTCTCATCCTTCAGAAACTTTCTTTTGAGATGACCGAGCTGTACAATGGCAAGTTGCCTATTGTCTGGGAGATAGGGTCTTTCTTTAAAGGGAAGTGGCATTTCATAGTGGCCATGAGCATTCTTGTGAATACCTTCCTTTAAAATATTCAGAAAAAAGGATGTCATCCTGAGAAACAGTATTTTCAGCTTTACTGACATCCTTAAAGTCTGACTCAAGTACCTTAATAGCATCTGCTGAAGTTGCCGGAGGAAGCTGTTTAACAGCAACTCTGTAGCACACATTGACGATGCTTGATGAGTCATGGTGAGATGAAGAACAGCCTACAATACTCCACCCAAGATCTGTGCAAATTGCGAAGGGCTCGTTGTCTCCTCCCATAATTACCAGCCGTGGTGCCAGTGCCCTTGGGCAGTTGTAACCTATTAATAGGCCAACCTTACATTCAAGTTGTGATGGAATTTCATCTGTTATTGAGCTTAGATGTTTTTTATAGACCTCCTTGCTTTTTTACAGGTAATAATATGTGTACGATTCACCGGTATGCAATCTTTAGTATAAGCGGGGGGGAGGTCAATATGAATTGTGGAATTGTAACATCTCACCCTGAGACCCGAGACCCTTTCACTCTCCATAATCGTATCCTTACCAATCATGGTAGTTAATTTCAACCTTACAGGATGTACATTCATTTCCAAGCTATGGTTGACTTCTTGGTCGATGAAAACTGTGTCGCTTTGAGTGTCCAGAAGGGCATAGACAAGTTTCTCCTTATTTGGGTTACTAACAGAGGAAACCCACACTGGTACAATCATGGATGTGCTGGATGATGAAAATTTGAAAATTTTCAGTTTCAACACACAGAGACAACGTGATTGCAGAGACATCTGTAGTGCTTTGATTGGGAGTTGGCATTGGTTTGGCTTTAATGTAGCTGTCATCATGGAGACAGGTTGGATGTCTCCTTTTTTTATCACATAAGTGTCTGTAACAGCAGTCCTTCGCACTGTGGCCTGCCTTGAGACAACCATAGCAAAGTCTCTTGTCCTTCACATATTTTCGTCTTTCTTCCAAAGATTTCCCAACAAAGTCAGGACAGTTGTGCAGACGACGTTTACTGTCTTGACAGAACAAACATGGTGGCCTTAAACCTGTTCTTGACTGCTTCTGATTCTCAGTCTCTGCCAGTGACTCTGTATGAAAAACACGTGAGTTTAATTTTCCTTTCCTTAAGGCTGCGTTTTTCTATGGGTGACTCTGACAAGCGCAGTGTGTGGAAGGAGGTGATGGGATTACACACAATCTCTGCTTCCATCAACATAAAGGTGACAAAATTCTGGAAGTCTGGAAATTCCTGCTTGTCTTTCAAATGTTGAGTGACCTGGCGGTTCCACCGTGAAGCTGCCCAGTCAGGTAGCTTTCGAAACAATTTCTGATTTTCCTCACAGTCATTTAGAATTTCAAGACCTTTAATGTGAGGCATGGCATCTTGACTTGAATGTAGAAAATCTGCAAATGTCCTGAATCCCTCAGCATCCTTCGTCTGGATCTTAGGCCAGTTCATCAGTCTTTCCCTGAATGCTCTTTGAATAATGAAAGGCTGACCATACCTGGTATTAAGACGTTTCCATGCATCATTATAGGCTTCGTCATCATTTCTATAAAAAATGCCATCAAGTGTCTTTCAAGCAGGGCCACATATTTTCTCAAATAATGTAGTTTGTCAGCTGATGTGATGTTCTTTCGACCTATGAGGGACATGAATATAGCCTTCCATTCAATGAACTGAATTGGGTCCCCAGCGAATACAGATGGCTCTGGCATTGGCAGTCTGTTTAAAACTATGCTATCTTGGACTACTTGAGCAAGATGAATCACATCTGACTGCGAAGCTGATGCTACTATTGGAAGAGTGGGCTGCTGAAAGGAAACTTGCTGCTGTCCCCTAGTACTGCAATCAGCCTCCTGTATCACTTCTTGATTGTAAATTTCCAATTTAGCACATAGCTTTTACACCTTTCTGTGCCTTTAGTCTTTCTAGCTCACATTTCTGAGCTTCAAGATCTTTCTTATGACTTTCCTCTAGGAGCCTAATCCTTTCATTCTGCCTTTCCTCCTCCAGCAACATCTTATATTCTGCTTCCCTTGCTGCTAACTCTGCTGCAGCATCCACTCTCTTAGCTGCGATGATGGAGCCTGTAGAAAGATGGCTAGAATTATCACTGGAATGTCAACTTGAAGGTGCGACAGTGGATCCATAGATGGAGCAGGCATAGTCTCTTTTAAGCAGTTCACGACGAAATTGCCTACTGTCTCACTGTCATATTTGCCATCTATAGCTGCCATTCTTTCACAAGCAACTTTAACGATGTCTTTAGTCACTGCCTCACAGGCATCGACTCGACGCCTTGTCTCACTGGATGGAGTGAAATGATTTCTTATTTCCATGTAGATATCATTGATATTGTTCCTTCCTTTCTCTAGCATATCTATAAGAGCTGCAATCTGGTTATCTGGAATGTCTGACTTTAGTTGCTCTCTAGCTTCACGTGCCTGTATCTTCCACTGTTCATAGAGCGCTGCATTCTTTTAAAATAAAGGCATGAACTTCACAATAAAGGCAACAACTAGAAAATTAACATTAATACAAACACCAAATAACAATATAGAATAAATAAATGACAGCTTATCAAATAAAATTAAACCATAATAAGGGGTCATATACACCATAACTTCAAATCCCTATAGTGGTTAAGTGATTTAATAAACACTAACATAAGGGTTTCCATTTAGAGCCTAAATTAGATTTGCACTAATATAAAATAGCACATGTATTTAAACAAATGGTGTTTTAAAAAAATCTCTAGCCAGAGCTTGGCTCACATCACTGTTCTTAAATGTGTCCTGTACGTGCACAAAAGCTGCCTTATATTTTAGTAAATTGACACTGTGTTGTCTTACGATCAGCCAACAGACAACACCTTTATATGACATACTAAGTGAAAGGTATAAGTTTGTTTATTGATTTTGCTTCTGCTGAGTGTGAACTTTTATGCATGAAGGATTATCAAAATGTATTGTAACTACATAACAAACACACAAACGGGGCGAGTCCTTTAAAATTTACCACAAGGCTTGTCATAACGTGTATCTTATTTACCATAAGATACACATTATGACAGCAACTCTTAACAGTGCTTTAACATCACAAATGCAGCGGTCATAATTACAAAGAGACAATAAATGCAAGATAAATATGAAAGAGCAAAACTACCTCTGCTTCCGCGTTCGCATACATTATATGTACTAAACACAAGCGTTTAAAGAAGCCGCAATACATTTTCTTCCGGTGTCTCACTAATTGAAGCCCCACCTACAACAAATCATAGAAACCCTCGCAAAAATAAAACATTAATTGCAAGTTTTGCTTAAGTTAACTCATCTGTAGCACATTTCACACATATATAAAAAATAACCTTAAATGTCTTAATCAATCGGCTACACAAACAAAGTAATGCATGTAAAAAATTATCAAAATTGACAGAGTAATGCTTAAATATATCAAAGGCAATGTTATAGTGAAGTACATTTTGGGGGGAGTGTTTGTTGTCTTAAAATGTTCTGTGCTCTCTGTAACACTGTAAAAAAGAAAATCAATGGCAGATTATGTCATGAGAGGTGATGTCAGCTTGGGAAACTAAGGTCATGACTAACAGAATGGATTTAGTGAGCACAGTCACAATGCAAATAATGTTCTGTAGTCTTTTCTTTCGAAAGCTATGGACTTCAGAAGCACTGACTTAGTAGCGCATCTTCAAATGAGAGTTGCTTTTAAAGTTGCTTTGCAACCATTGAAATGAAAACCTACAAAAAAAATACATTAATAATAAACTGTATTGTGACAATTTATAGCACATTCAGATTTGATTTGTAACAGAACTCAGACTCAACACACGGATGTTAGTATAATCCAACAGGAGTTTTTATTGACAACAGAGTATGGGTTAGGAACTGGAGTGGGAGATCGCTTACACAAAAAGGGAGACGACAGAAATAGTGTAATCCAAGATCAGGCATGTAGCCAGTCATGGAGATGAGTCTAATTCCAAAGTGGAGACCAGACAATGTGACTAAGGAAAGTGTTTGCTCTTATAGTGGTGCTAATGATGACGATCAGGTGATTAGAAGTCAGGTGATTGTGATCGTTAAATGGGGGTGGAGCCTGGTGTTTCTGTGACATTATTCTTAGTTCTCACTTCAATTGCTATTTGTACTTAAGTACTGTAGTTTCAAATCTAGTGATTAGAGAGTGTAAAGTCATGAATCCATTTTTTATGTTTTGAGATATATATTTTTTAAACAGTGTTCTCAAAATTTTGTATAAAATATTGTCACACTTGTACTACCTCAGTGCAGTTTCTCACTTTTGTTGTTAATACAATTCTTGTACTAATTTGTAAATGTCACGGACGGAGATGTATACATTTATGTGAGTTAATTTATTGTTTAAAAATACTTATTTGAAATGTTTTAAGTTAAGGGTACTTTAAGAGGTATTACATACAGATCACATGGTTGAGTTGAACGTGGGAGCGTTGTATTATGGGTAAAATTAACATGATGGCAGAGAAAAGCAGATGGCACATAGCCTGGAAAAATAATTAATTTTTCTGCATGGTCTAAGAGGGCGCACACGGTAAATTCATGTTTAAGTCTGTTACAGTTTGTGTATAATGTTGTTTTATGTACAATATCTGCTTTATCTTTGTAGTTTTCACTGTGCCAGCTCAAAAGAGGGAGTGAAGGAGAGTAATAAACAGCAAACAGCAAAGACATCTGTACGAAGTGTGGCTGTCATTTTTTTAGACCAATGCAGCTACATAATTGGTAATTTCATACATGCCCTCAATAGCTCATCTCAGGAAAATAGCAGCTGTAATAAAACTGCTGCTTCTCAGATACAGTTCTTGCCACAGAAAGCAGTTTTTCTAGCTGATGGTATCTGATGGTATCTTACGTAGCTGTACATATGTTTTAATAAAAATATAGCTTTACAGTTCAACATTACCTCGGTTTATTTAACTGGTCAGCGTAGCACCCACAAATTGTCAGGGTCCTGGCTTCTTGTTCTGAGTCTTTATTGATTATCTTGCCAGGATCCTGACATTCCCTGTGTTCTGTGTCAGAGCATGTTGTTCGGATCTTGACTCATCCTAGTCTTGGTTCTTGTTTCTTGGATCTAAACTCATGCTCTGGGTCCTTGTTTTCTGTGGAAGCACATGTCCTCCGTTTTGTTTAATTTTGCCATGTGCTCTCTGGTCACGTCTTGGCCCCACCCCCTTGTTTCCTTGTTAGTCTCCATTTCGGTTTATTTCCTTCACCTGTTTGTCTTTGTTTTGTTTCTATTTAACGCCCTTGTGTTTTCTATCTTGTGTTGGTTCGTTGTCTGATTTTGTTACCAGTTTTGTCGGTCCTGACAGTCTTTTGTCTGGCTCTTGCCATGTTTTTTGCTCCGGTTTTGTTGGAGAATTGTTTTTAGTTGAGTAACTAAAAAAAATTGAGTTTTTATTTAGCCTTTCGTTTCGCCCCCTCAGGGTTCTTGTTTTTGTTTATTTGTAAATAAAGACTTTTTTGTGTTATAACACAGTCTGCAATTGGGTTCACTTCTTGCGATCAAGACACAAATAGCGGCCCATGTTATGTTATTGCTTTAGCAGAGTGTGCAGTACCCGGAGAACAAATGTGTCACCAGAAATAAAACAACCTCTTATGTGCGCAACACAGATCAGGGTCTGTCAGAATTCAGAAGGACATGACTTATAAATGAAGATCCCAAAAATAATCACACTTCAAACACTAAGAAGTAACAGGCAATAGCAGTAATAATACGCTGCATTTGATAACCTATTTTGATACAACTTAACCAATGCAAACAGACATGATATAGTTGTGACATATGTATGACACTGTATAATAATACAGCAAATACCAATGCTAATTAGCGTGTTTCTCTCGAAGCAAATTATGGCCGCTACGGCGCTCAGAACTCGTTGATAGTAACCGCAAACAATCGCGGAACATCAATAACATATACTAAATAAAACATTAAACAGAGCATAAACAACTGTGCAGAGAAGAGTGTTCACCAAATTGTCCACCTGTGTGCAACACTGTAAAAGGACAGCATTTCATACAATCTGACTGACTATGCAGCACTCATCAACATTGCCTAGCTGCTACTACTGTGATTTGAGCTTGCTGTCTCTCTTACAGTGATGTTGGTGTTAGATGTGGGGCTTTATTGTTCATTTTTTCTAATAATCATAAGCTGTTGTACATTTCACATCACAAGAATTTACACTAATCGCCGACCTCATGAAATACGTTTGAATTCTGTGAGCTTAAGCTTGATCAAATGGCGTCTGTGGTATAAAATACTTTTAAAACTAGACTCCTACATACACATTTACATACTGATAAACAATGAAAATGACCCATTACCTTGTGTTGTTCCGTTTTCTCTTAAAAATCCAAAGATCGTGCTGAGCCATGTCTCTTCTGTAACAAATGAAGCCCGTATGATCATCATTCACCTGAGAAAGGATGTCGTTCCCTCATCATAGGATCTTGAGAGAACCACTTCACATCACGTGGCCAACATATATCTTTACCTCAACAAACTTATCTCTTGGCCACGACATATCACGTTTCCATGTATTAATATGTTGTGGCCACAATAATAATAATAATAATAAGGAACCTAGGAGGTCCCTTCCCGGTCACCGTACTAAAGCCATATAATAGGTAGTCCCATATAATAGGAGTGGGAGTCGACACATTAAATACTTCTAGAAAGTGTAATTTATTAATACAATAAAACTGTATAATCCACACTAATAAATCCTAAAACAAGCTATGACATCCATCTTGTGTACTATACTCCATATTCCATACTATAGCATGGAATAGTCATTGAGATCAAGGAGTCCCTGCTCTACCTCTCTCTGACACTTTCCTCCTCTCTGATTTTCTGCACTCGCAGCTCAGACTGAGTGGGTAGAGGATACCCTGAAACTATTGTTCAGAAGGGGACATAATCGGGAACTACAATCAGAATTGGCCTGTCCTGACGAGGGAAAGGACCTGGGAGAATTCATTAGACTGGCTATTCAAGCGGACAACCTCATTCGCTCCCATTGACCTTCTCACTTTCTGTCTCACTAAATGCCCGAAGTACCTACCTCTGTTGAACCCATGCAGCTGGGTTTCACCCGCCTCACACCTGAGGAGCGTAATTGCCAAAAGCAACATCATCTGTGCCTGTATTGTGGTCAGGTCGGCCACATGAAATCGGTATGCCCAGTCAAACCAGTCAGTCATCTACCCCCGGTGTGTGACACAACAACTTTTGTCTCTCAAACATTTAATATCAAATTACCTGTTGAAATAACCATTGTCAAACAGACAATAACCACTTCTACCCTAACTGACTCAGGAGCTGCAGGAAACTTCATCTCCCATGAGTTTGGTCAACAGCATAAATTAACCCTAATTCCCTGTAATTTATCCCTGGCAGTGGAGGCGCTAGATGGTCAACCCTTTGGAGAGGGGCGTATTCAACAGATGACCGAAGAACTCAAGTTACCAAGTTAAGTGGAATGATCTCATTGATCTCATACCTGGTACAACACCCCCTAAGGGAAGGATCTTTCCCTTGTCACAGCCTGATTCCGAGGCTATGAAAGCCTACATCAAGGAGGAATTAGCTATGGGTTTCATTAGACCATCTAACTCTCCCGCTTCAGCAGGATTCTCTTTGTTAAGAAAAGAGGTGGTGGTCTACAACCCTGCATCAACTACCGAGGTCTAAATGTAGAATATGATACTCTGAGCACTGTCTGAAACTTGTATTGTGAGCACTTATTGTGTCTAGTTGCCTCTTCAGGTTGACTCGATTGTTGTATTCCGCACTTGTAAGTCGCTTTGGATAAAAGCATCTGCTAAATGAATAAATGTAAATGAAGTAACAATCAAGTTTCTTTACCCGTTTCCCCTGGTTCCAGCAGCTCTTGAACAACTTCATCAGGACAGGTATTATACAAAGCTAGACCTTCGCAACACTTACAATCTCATTCGCATCAGAGAGGGGGATGAGTGGAAGACGGACTTCTCTACTTCTAGCGGGCACTACGAATATCTGGTAATGCTTTTTGGCCTAGCTAACAGTCCCTCTGTATTCCAGTCATTTATGAATTATATTTTTTGAGACATGTTGGACAAGTAGGTAATCGTGTACATTGATGATATTCTTATTTACTCAAATTCCTTTAAAGAACATTTCCCATGTCAGATCAGTGTTAAAATGTCTAATTGAGTTTCAGCTCTATGCTAAGGATGAGAAATGTGAGTTTCATCGAACCTGTACCTCATTCCTAGGCTACGTGATCAGCCAGGAGGGTGTTGCTATGGATGAGAGGAAGGTCCAGGCCATCTCTGAATGGCTACAACCACAGACTGTTAAGGAACTGCAACATTTGAAAACATCTCTTTCATGAGCACTTAACCTCATTATTAAAAAAAAAATCCTTTCCCTTCATTTCCTATCCCTCTTCCCTTTAAATCTCTCCCTTGTTGTAGCATATGATACTGAAGATGAGCAATGTCTGAAACTTGTATTGTGAGCACTTATTGTGTCTAGTTGCCCCTTCAGGTTGACTCGCTTGTTGTATTCCGCACTTGTAAGTCGCTTTGGATAAAAGTGTCTGCTAAATGAATAAATGTAAATGTAAACATTTCCTAGATTTCGCTAACTTTTACCAGCGGTTCGTGCGAGGTTTCAGTTCTGTCGCTGCACCCCTCACAGCATTAACCAAGCAACAACTTTCCAAGCTTGTCTGGACCACTGAGGCACAACAGGATTTCCAAGACCTCAAACCCACTTCACTTCAGTACCCATACTCAAACATCCAGATTGCCACTTCATCGTGGAGGTGGATGCCTCAAACACTGAGGTCGGCGCCGTTCTGTCATATCGCCATGGTTATCCTGCTAAAATGTTCCCATGCTGACCTATCCCTGTAAACCTATTGGTCGCCCCCATACAGTGGGACATAATTACCGAAATTAATCACTTCAATAATCAAGAGCCACCACCACCTGAATGCCCAGCAGAACTCACTTTTGTCCCTGTTCCCCTACGAAAACGTCTAATCATCCACATTCATGAAACACCCAGCTCAGGTCACCCCAGTATCACAGCCACCATTCAATTACTCCACAACCGCTTCTGGTGGCCCTCTCTAGCTAACGATACCATTCAATTCATTCACAACTGCACCAACTACCAAACAACCAAGATACCCAAACAACTTCCAGCAGGCCTACTACACCACTACCACAAAGCCATAGATTTTATCACCAACCTTCCCACTTTCCAAGGAAATACCACCATACTCACAATAGTTGATTGTTTCTCCAAGGCCTGTAGATTAATCCTTCTGCCCAAGCTCCCTACCTCATTTGAGATTGCTGATTTGGTATGTAACAATGTCTTTAGATTCTATGGATATAGAAGATATAGTCTCCGATCAAGGATGACAATTTACTTCTTGAGTCTGGGCATCATTCTTCAAATAATTCAGTGAGAATGTAAGCCTCATATCCAATTACCATCCACAATCCAGTGGTTAGACAGAACATCTCAATCAAGAGTTGAGGTCCGGAGGAACAGTCTGCTCTGTCTATCGGTTTGTGATTGTTTGCCGCTTGCCTCAACCTTAGCCTGTCCCACAATATTGCCTTGCCCATGTTATATCTGCAAACCAGCATCTGTCCAAAAGCCAGCTTCTGGCAAGAGCCCTTTCAGCACAGTTGCTGGGCCAGTGGTGAGGTCAGCACATGACAAGGATGCGCCTTGTATTGGAGGATGGGCTTGGACCTCTAATTGATGCCAGATGTTTTGCCTACTTGAGGCAGTAATACATTAGTATGGTTACGGAGGAGGTCCCTGCACCAGGGACTGATTACTTTCTGTTTGGACACCTGAACCTCATTTACTCATGTATATAAACCCTATGCTTTTTTTGACTCATTGCGAAAATTGTTTTGCCCTGGCAACAATTCCGAGCGTTTATATTACTCATTTGGATTACCCGTTTTGATTCTGTACTGTTTAAGTGGATTATACGATTGTTTGCTGCCTACCCTTACTTTGGACTGTCTTTGGAATTATTGTTTGTTTGCCGCCTGCCCTGATCCCGGACTGTGTTTGGTTATATGATTCTAGCTGCCTGCCTTCGACCCTTGCCTGTCCCTCGACTACGTCTCTGCTTTGCCTCTGAAATACCAGTTTCTGTTGTTGACCTTGCCTGTCTGTTTATTCTATTAAAACCACTGCAAATGGATCCACGTGTCTCTGACCCTACATTACAAGTATATTCACATAACAGCTGTAATGAAACTGTAATGAAAATGACAAAACCTTATTCATTTAAATGTACTTATTAATTTAGCGCTCTCTTTTATCAAAAGCAACTTTATGATGGCCAAAAAATTGCTGATGACCTCTAGTTGAGTTGACACAAAATTACCTGTTGTTTGTCAAGGTGTGATGCTTCTGTATGCTTCTGTTTTCCTATCTAAGAATAAGTTAATGCACTTTGAAAAAGCTGTTTTGCAATAGTCTTTGGCCTACATGAGGTCTTTGGCCTACATGAGGTCTACATGAGGTGAAACTGTCAGGCCTTCTATACAGTTAAGAAAGGATTCTGCAATTAGGATTTTTCTGTAATATGCCACTAGTTTGTCTTTTGTAGTACTTATAAAATATAGATTGTGTGATACTTATATTATATTGTGTTAACATATTTAATAAATGCTAACATGATTACTAGGCACATAGTACGACAAATAATGAAAAATAATTATGAAATAAATTATAATTCATGTTTAAAGGGCCTTCTCTGGAAAACTTAAGTTGTTCATTAAGACATTACTGATGACTCTAACTCACTGCATGATGTAGCTGTGATTGATCTACCTGAAAATAAGTGCCTGACAGTCAGACTAAAAATATATTTACAAAACCAAGATGCTTGGGGTGAATTATTTAGCTGCTGCTGAATAATTTAATTTGTTTTTGACACAAAAACAAAATGAAAAAACATTAGTAGTCAGACATTCCATACTATATGAATTAACAATGTTTTTCATTAATGAATAGATCATGTTCTTAAACAACAACCAGAATAAAAGTTTTTAATTTGTTTTTAAATTAATCTCGCATTTCTCATGTCATAAACATAATTTACTGCTAAGACAACGACCCCCTTATGAAGGTGTAAATATATTTAGATTACGTGCTTAATGTGACTTAATGCATTAGGTCAGTAAGATTACACCCTGTTAATAAAGCATACCAAGCACGGGCAAGCAGAAGAACCCAGAATATGAACGCAACGACGTTAAGCGTTTTCCTTTCAACTGTGGGGCGCTTAAGTTCTCACACTACACTAGTGCACATCTGTGAGAAGCAGCGCTGCTCTCTGTAGTGTTTATAGTGAGAGAGGGTACGAACAATTATGTGTTGTGGGCATAGTGACCTTTGTTTAACAAACAAGTTATTCTAATTTGATTTGTGTTGAACATTTTATTTAAGAAACTGTGAATATAGAAGAAAATATATATATATAGAAGAAGTGAATATGTATGCTGGCTTGATACACACTCTTTCTTTCTTTCTTTAAAAAATAAATAAAAAAGCCCATAAATCGCCAAAACGTCCGCAGATTTTGCTCTTTTTCAGTGTATGTGTGAGAGTAGCTCAAGCGCCACTGAGAACACTTCATTAAGTAATTAAGGGAAATTAACAGACTGAAGTGCGGTCAAAACCCGGTGTTTATGTGAAAGTGCCTGTTATTTATTTTGTGATTAAAATTGCATATAGCCTGAGAAAAACGAACCGTTACCCAAAGTGCCGTTCGTACTTATTCAAGATTTGTATTTGTATACGTTTAATGGTAACACTTTAGAATACGGTTTCTTAGTTAATGCAAAACTAATAAGCAATTATTAGAGAACTAATAGGTAAGTCTACATTAACACTGAAGTCACTACTATTAACTACCAAGGAAGATGTTTTAACTAATCAGTATGTAATAGCATATTGTGATTGTGGTAAGTAACAGCTATCAATAACTAATAAATAACTAATTTAATTTTGTCATGTCTCCTGAGGAAGTAATTAGTAATTATTATTAGTAATTATCTACTAATTCCAGTTCAGAAAAAATAACTCACGTAACTACTAATAAACAATCATATAAAATTATGATGACAAAAATGCAAGATTAATAAATACAAATATATAATAAATTGTATATAAGCTTTTGCCTTTATGGTACATAATTGGTTTGTGAGCATGTCCTGTATCCAGAAAACTTTTCAAAGGAACACCACCCATGTCAAGATCCTGGCTTCCTGTTCTGAGTCTTTCTAGATTATCTTGCCAGGATCCTGACATCCCCCTGTGTTTAGTGTCAGAGCATGTTGTTTTGATCCTGACTCCTAGTCTTGGTTCTTGTTTCTTGGAGTCTGGATCTGAACCCATGCTCTGGGTCTTGTCACATGGTCTCTGTTTTGTTTACATTCGCCATGTGCTCTCCGGTCGCACGCCTTGGCCCCGCCCCCTTGTTTTCTTGTCTAGTTAGCGCTTGTTTCGCGCACTTGTTTGTCCTTGTCTGTTTCCCTATTTAATGCCCGTGTGCTCTCTGTCCTGTACCGGTTCGTTTTCTTGACTTTCGGATATGTTTTCGTCTGGTTTTCATGACTTGTCGGATTTTCGTGCCTTGTCTGTCTTTCGAGTCTTGCAGTGTTTTCGTGCCGTATTTTCCAGTTTAGTTCCTCCAGTTTAGTTTCGTTTTTTACCGGTTCTCCGGTTGTGGATTTTTTTTTTTTGAGTTCAGTTACTAATGTCAGGTATCACGGGAAAACGAACCCAGACGCAGACAGCGTTAAACAGAAACCCTAACCCACGAGCGGGTAAAAACGAGAACAGAACAGGCAATTACAACAAGAACTAAGGACCTCTCCAAAACCCGGAGCACAAAACGAAACTAAAACCGGAAAAACTCGATAAGACTAAAAACTAGACAAAACTCACAGGAATAGGACGAGGAGTCAGGAACACCGGACGCAGGAAACGAGATACGAGAACGGACCGACAAGAGACAGAAAACACGAGGGCATTAACTAACAATTAACTAATTAATTAACTAATTAACTAACACGGACAACGAGGAACAGATGCGCGAAATGAGCGCGGAAGAGACGAGCGAACAAGGGGGCGGGGCCAAGACGAGCGACCGGAGAGCACATGGCGAATGTAAACAAAACAGAGACCATGTGACAAGACCCAGAGCATGGGTTCAGATCCAGACTCCAAGAAACAAGAACCAAGACTAAGAGTCAGGATCAAAACAACATGCTCTGACACTAAACACAGGGCATGTCAGGATCCTGGCAAGATAATCTAGAAAGTTGTCAGGGTCCGGGCTTCCTGTTCTGAGTCTAAGCTTGTTTTGTTACTCGTTTTGCCCCCTTGTGGGTTATTGTTTTGTTTATTCTTTAAATAAAGACTTTCTGTTATTTGCTGTCTGCGAGTGGGTTTGTTCCCCGTAACCTTGACAAGCCCTTCTTTTTAAGTATTATTAAATAAGGCACAAAGTACTGTATTAAATAAGATTTTCTGTATTTTAAAATTCACACTGCATTGCATTGTTTTTGAGTTAATTGAGTTAATGGAAATATCCGTAAAATTGATGGATGAGCTGCCAGTACTTATTGCCAGTTATTTCACAGATTTATTTCTTATTTTTTAAACTACATGCCTTGCTCTAAATAGCAAACTTACCTCAGGTTTATGATTTTAAATACAGTGCAGAGTGTGTTTCTGTTTTCCTCAGCATATATTACATTACCATTGGTAAATAAAAAAGAATTAACAAATAATTCCACAGGAATTACTTAGAACCTAGAACAGTATTCTAAAGTGAAAGGATTGGGAACCCAGTAATAAATGATTATTAGGTAGAGAACTGTAATTACACTTCACAATGTGACATATTACAAGAACATTGTCATTTATTTTAACAAGTGTTGATAAGTGTTTTCAACAAATTGTGTTTGCACATTTTGTTTATTTGCTCACTAAATAACACAGTGTCATGGAAACACCAGGCTCCGCCCCCTGTCAGCGATTCCGGTCACCTGCATACTAATCACACTCACTTGTTCGCCATTCCCGTCATCACTGTCTTCTCTACAAGAACACACACTTACCATTCCCATACAAAGGCATTCCCTGCGATTGAACGCCCTCGGTGCCAGTAGCTTTCCTGTGTTTCTTCAACGTCAGTGTGTGTGTTCCTGTACTCCTCAACCCAGTCTGACATCAGCTCCTGGAATCCACTATCATCCTCTCTATTCTCCGCTATCTGGTAAAGGACATCCGCATTATTTCTATTCATCTCAGCTAACTCAAGGACTAATATAACATTCATACTCACCTGTTGCTTTCCACTGTGTCAATTCTCAATAAACCACCTATTTGGTAAACATCCATCTTTGTTATGAGTCTGCTTCTGTTATAGACAGAAGATGAACACTGTCTTCATTATTTTTGCACTTTCATTTTACTTGCTTTTACTATTACTTTTTCCCAACTTCTACACAAAATGGTCAAACACTGACCAAATATATTAAACTTTACCAGATGTTTCTTTAATGCATGTATAAACACAAGTTACTGTTTTAGACAAAAGTCAGTGAGCAAGCCATTATTCTTCTTTTCCTCAATGACACTTCAAACTGGCTCCTTCTTGCACATTTCTTACATTGTTCTGCAAACATTGATAGTTCCTGGCCTTTATGGAATGTGTCACGCAAGGTCTTGTAGCTTCATGGTCACAAGCCTTTAGTTCAGTAATTCCTGCAGTATCCACAATTGTTTTGCGGTCCACCCCACACTTGTGGTACGTGTTACGGAGGAGGTTTCTGCTCCACCTCCTCCGCACCACCAGAGGGAACTAAACCCTGTCTGTGCTTCATATCAGTGCGAAGTCTTGTTTTGCCCCGGTGACATTGAGTGTTTACTACATATTCTGTTGTGGATTTTGATTGTTTGCTGCCTGCCCTGTTTATCGGACTGTTACCTGGTTTTTGATTGTTTGCTGCCTGCCTCGACCCTCGCCTTTATTCTTCTGCCTTGCCTCTGATTGCCCAGTTTGCTGTTGTTTGACCTTGCCTGTTTGTTTTTCAAATAAATGCTGCAAATGGATCCCCATACGCCTCACTCATTATTACAGTACGCCAGTGTTATGGTCATTCCCTTTCTTAAGTACTGCAGGACCTTATTATATCTTTCTATTGCATGCTCTGGTAGAAACACTGAAGAGAACAAAGGTGCATGAGTAGTAGCCCAAGTTTGAATAAGACTATTCCATGTGACATTTAAATTATTAAATGCATGTTTAAACAAATTTTTCATGAAAACAAGTTATTACAGCCACTGTGTAAATGATTATATTACAAAAACAAATAGAGATTTATAATTTACAAGTGAATGTAAAAACTGTCATTAAAAAATGTAAAAAATGTACCTGTTTGCATAATTTTTTTATAAAAAGCAATTTAAGTTTGCACTGTGTTAACTGTAACTTTCAATATAATAGTAATGTGCAAGTAATACAATAGGGCTAACTATAGTTTACAGCTATACGATCCCCCACACCAACTAAAACTGTACCGAACTGTAATGTTTAAACTGAGGCCCGTAACGAAACATCATGTCTATGTGCCATTATGCATGTAAATAGACATAATGCCATGCTAAGTATGTAATGGTGTCCTTGTTTAAGATTGTGTTTATGTATATGAAAACATACCTTTTTTCATTTTGTGTTTTGCTATTTTGTTGTTTTCTTCATGCAGGTTGTCTAACCCTAACCCTACTTCATCAGAAGAGTTAGAGTTAACTATCAAACTTTGGGATTTGGAGGAATTTTTTTGGAGGAATCTCTTCTTTTGTTGACAATGCTAATAAGAAATACAGACAAAACCTGTTTAATTTAATTTAATTTAATTATGCATCATCCTATACATGTGAGATACTACTTTTATTAATACAAACCGATGTGTTTGGACAAGACTTATCTACTGTTTTTAGTCAGTATATTGTAGGTGTGGTTATAAATTGTTCACCACTTTAAAAACTCATATGATTTAAAATAATTACTTGGCTCTTTTAATAAATATGTTTAAAATACAGTACAGTAAAAACTTTTTTATTAATTTAGCAGATGCTTCTTTACAAAAAGAAACCTGACATTGAAGAAACCAAACCAAAATGGTCCTTGTAAGGTAAAATGTAAGCAGAGAGGTGCAAGCAGAAGTGCAAGCAGAGAGGAAAGTGAGACTGTTGAAAGCTACAAATGTCATTATATATTGCATGCATTTGCAACTATTGCAGATATTCTCTTTTCTCAGTTAGCCAAGATTAAACTCATGAATGAAAGTGTCCAATACCACAAGGGTACCCTCTGTATAATGTGACTGAAGTCTTCATGTAAAGGGAGTTCTCAGAATTGCATGCATATTTGTATTTATTTAACATACTAATTATTTCTTTATTACTAAATATTCAAAATAAATGAACCATTTAAATGAGTGTACATTTAAAGAGGTAGTACCAGCTTTTATTAGAGAGGTAACATTTTACCTTTTGTTATACTGCTACACAGGAAATTCCTCTCACTTTCTAGATCTCTGCATTTGTCCTCAAGGACTTTTTACTTAAAAAAAAATTTTTCTCCTTGATTTTCACTAAGGACACCTGCTGGGTTGGTGCTGGTGGTGCTGATACTTCTGTTTAAACAAAACATAAACATGTATGTTAAGAGTATAGGCAAAGTTGATTGAATTTATTATTAGATTAATATATTTTCCCTGATCTGGTAAGATAATAGGAGAAGTTACAGAAATCAAAATGTTTTGCCCAAAATGAGCATTTATTTTTTTTAAAAAACAACTCATTTCAAAATTAGAGATTGAAATATTTATTTTCAAATGATTGAGATATTATTGTGGTCGCCCTAGGACCACGCACACTTTCCATGAACTTTCAAAAAGGAACGAAAGTTCTTTCACTTTGTGAGCAAAAAAGCAGAAGACAAAAAAGAAGGTAAATTGAATGGTTACAAATACATAAGCTCATGTAGTCAAGGATAAAATGCAGACTGTGCAAAAAAAATACGAAATTGGAGAAGACAAAAACAGGCGACGGATACCAGTGGTAAATGTGGAAAACAGATTATTTACCTAAAACTACACTTTATTATGTTAAATTGTATAATTTATGATATGGAAAATAAGTTTGCTAGCTGTAATCTGAGTGATGTTTATGTGTGATTTCAGGGAATATAAAAGAAGAGCACTGTATATGCTCTCCTTACCCGACCGCCCGCTACATCGCCCGTCCGCCGCCCAGTCTACCTCCTGCTCTGCCTGTCACCCTCCCGGTCCCGGCTGCTCCGCTCTCTCCCTCCCCGCCGGAGCCTGAGCCACCCTGCATTTGTTTCTGTTTATTTATGAGCTGAATTAACCCTCTGCCTAAATAAAGACTGTTAACCACATTTGGATCTCTGTTGTGTTCCTGAAAGTACAGTCTGACCAGCATGCCCTCCAGCCTCGCCGGTTCGCTACTGAGAACCGCAAGATCGCCTACGTTTTCACGCTCCTCACCGGCCGAGTGAGCGAGTGGGGGACAGCCATTCTGGGACTCCAGAGCACCTTGCTGTGAGAACTTCTCGACGTTTAAGCAGGAGATGGTCGAGCTGTTCGATCGGTCGGCCTGGGGTGACGAGGTGGCATTGAAACTGGTGCGGCTGTCACAGGAGGGCTGCTCCGTCACAGACAATCGAGTTCAGTCCTGTGGCTGGAATGACGGCGCTGCGTGCTCGCTTCCTGGATGGGCTCGAGGAGGACATCCAGGACAAAATCGCCATCCGTGAGCCGCCCCAGGACCTCAAGGCGGTGGTTGACCTGGCAGTGTGCGTGGAGGCTTGCCTGTCCAGCCATCGGCTCGTCCATCCTGGGTGTTGGAGGGGCCCCGCGACCTTCCCGCTCCTGTGACTCATGCTGCTTCCTCCAAACCTACGCCGATGCAGCTGGGGAGATTGAAGCTCTCCCCTCAGCAGAAACAACACCACCTTGCTCAGGGTTTATGCTTCTACTGTGGCCGGTCAGGTCACTTCGTCGGGTCCTGTCCGTTAAAAGACAAAGCCCATCAGTAGAGCGGAGAGTACTGATGGGCGGGGCGATCCAAACCTCTCCGTCTTCTTTATGTTTCATTGATGTGTCTGTTGTCTTTCAGGGCTCCTCCGTTCTGGCGTAGGCTCTACTGGACTCCGGGGCAGAGGGCAACTTCATGGATGCCTGGTTCGCCGCCAGGTTGGGTATCCCCTCTGAATTCTGTCGACAGATCGGGGCCACATCGAGTCGGTTTTCACCCCCAAACCAACGGGCAATGTGAGTGCGCCAACCTCCCGGTCCCCGCTGCCCCGCTCTCTCCCTCCCTGCCGGAGCCGGAGCCACCCTGCATCTGTTTCTGTTTATTAACAAGCTGAATTAACTCTCTGTCTAAATAAAGACTGTTAACTGCATTTGGATCTCTGTTGTGTTCCTGACAGTTATTATCATTGTTTGTTCATTTTATCAATTTTTAATTTTCTTCCTAATTTTCTCTCCTTCTTTCTCTTTCAATTTCAGTTTTCACCGTTATATATTTTGGGATATTTTCATTTGTAACACTGCTTTGTAACAGTGTGTCACTGTAAAAAGCACTATATAAATAAATTGAACTTGAACTTCCTGGTTTTCCTTACATTATGAGGACCAGATGTCCCCTTAAGTAAAGTAATTCCAGCCAATTTTGACTTTGTGGGGCCTTTTTAAGGATGCCATTGGGAAACAAGCTTGTTATATAACAATATTATATAAATAAGTAATTCAAAATGATCTTTCATGAAAATCTAAAATAGCAGAAAGTTTAATGAATGGATGGGTGGATGGACGGAAGGATGATGAATAGATGGAGGGTTGATGGATGCATTAAGGTTGCATGATGGATGCATGGATGGATGGATGGATGGATAATGGATAAATGGGTGGGTAGATGGATGAATAGATAGATGGTGGATAGATGGATGAATTGATGGATGCTTGATGGATGAATCATCCATCCTTCCATCCATCATCCATCCATATATCCATTATTTATCTATCCATTCATTCATCCATCCATTAAACATGATGGGTTTAATGGATGGATATATAATGGATGGATAAATGAATGGATAATGGATAAATTATGGTTGTATGGATGAATAGATTGAAAATTGATAGATGGATGAATGAATGATAGACAAATGGTGGATGTATGTATGGATATATGTATGAATAAATGGATTGAAAATGGATGGATGGATGGATGGATGGATGAATGGATGGATGGGTGAGTGGAAGACAGATGGATGAATAATGGATGGATGGGTGGATAATGGATAAATGGATTGATGGATGAATGGATCATGCATAAATGGATGGGTGTATAATGGGTTGATGGATAATAGATGGATGGATGGAGGGATGGATGGATGAACAGATTGGGATGAATGAATGGATAGATAAATGATGGATGTATGGATAGAAAAAGAAATGATGGATTGATGATAGATTGATGGGTTATAAATGGATGGATTTATGGATGGATGGATGGATGGGTAGATGTATTGATGCATAGAAGGCTGGGTGGATGGAGGTGATGATGAATAGATGTGATGGATAGATGGAGGTGATGGATGGGTGGATGGATGGATAAATGAAGGTAATGGATGGGTGGATGATGATGCATAGATGGGGGGAATGATGGGTGGATGGATTTCATATCATATAAAACTCTGAACAGGGTTTTAGTTTATTTGGAATATTCTGATCATGTATACAGAAATATTCCAATAGCTCTTCTTTTTTTTTTAAAAAAAAGTAAAATGTTCAAAAGTTTTACCACTCAGCATTTTCCATGTGTCTATTATCCATATGTGTGAATGACTTCCTCTGTCTGCCCTCTGTAAATAAATGTGTGTTGTGGTGAGTGTACTGATCAGATTTTCCCAGTGTACTGTGTACTGATACGAGTGTACTGATCAGAGTGTACTGATCAGATTTTCCATGTGTCTATTATCCATATGTGTGAATGACTTCCTCTGTCTGCCCTCTGTAAATAAACATGTGTTGTGGTGAGTGTACTGATCAGATTTTCCCACTCTTTAGTGTTAGGTCAGAGATGGTGGGTGTTATGTATTCTCAACTGTGTTTCTTGCAGATTCCTTCATGTTTAAATCAACCTCGTTGCTAGGGTATAGCAGAAACTGTCTGACCAGGGTGAGATTCTGAGAGTGGGTGGAGGCCTGAAGACACATTCATACAGTTGTTCTCTGAGCAGCTAAACGTCTTTAAATAATGATGCTTACAAAACTATCTTTTATAGCTGACTTCAGTATTGGAATTTTAATAAACTCTTCATCCGTATTCAAGAAAGTTACAAATTGTGGCTTTAACGTGCCAGAGGAGAACTGGCTCTCCCAGTTGAGCCTGGTTTCTCCCAAGGTTTTTTCTCCAGCTATACACCATTGGAGTTTTAGTTCCTTGCCACTGTCACCCTGTTGGCTTGCTTACTGGGAGACTGCTGACATCTAACTTAGCTTAGGGTTTTGTAAATTGTTTATATTGCTTCTAGCGATAAGATATAATTAAAGTCCAAAAGACTATTCTATTTTGCTACTCCTTTATCTCAAATTGTCTCCCATTCTCTTTCATTGTGTAATATTTAGGTATTTTTATTGTATATATTTTATGTATGCATTTTACTTTGTGTTGTGTGTATTTCATGGTACTATTGCAAATCCCTTATACCCCTATCCCATAAGATCTTTTTAAATGCCATCTCCATGTTAGCTGGAACGGTATATCTTGCTTAATGATTTGCAATAATACAGTGTATTTTTTATTTTATTTTCTTTATTATAATTTTTACCTAATTTGTACCTATCTTCTGGTCTCAGCTGGTTCCAGCTGACCTATAGGACCTTGGGGAAATTAAAGGACAGACAGATCTAGTGTGGAGCCAGTACCTCTGTACCAATGTGAAGTTTACCTAATTGATGCAACCTAATAATCCTTTAAGGGATTTGAGTAATAAATCTGTAGGACTATGTGTAGGCTAGATTAAAAATGTGGGTCTTTAATCTAGATTAGATAGAGTTTTGGCACCAAATACAAAAAGGATCTACCACCAGTGCTTGAGTTTAAAATTCTAGGTATTATCAAATGGCCAAAGTTTTCAAATCGCAATGAACACAAAGGACTGTAATAAGATAGGAGCTCACTTAGGTATTGAGGAGCTAGACCATTCAGAGCCTTGTAGGTAATCAGCAAAATTTTGAAATGCTTGATAGGCAGCCAGTGCAGTGTGGACAAAACTGGGCTAATATGGTCATGTTTATGAGTTCTCGTGAGAACTCCGGCTGCTCCATTCTGAACCAGCTGGAGTTTTTGTAAGACAGTGTTCTTGGTCTATGTGGAAGATTTTGGTCCAATAAGTAAAACTTTTGTTTTGTCTAAATTTAGTAGTAGAAAGTTGCTAGCCATCCAAGTTTTGATATTGACAACGCATTTTGTTAATTTGGGGAATATATGAGTCTCGTGGGCCTAGCAGAAATGTACAGCTGAGTATCATCAGCATAAGAATGTCATAACCCTAACCCTAACTAACTCCATGTCTCTTAATAATTGCTGCTAGAGGTAGCGTGTACAGGGTGAAAAGTAGAGGCCCAAGCACTGAGTCCACACTGAACTTGTGATCGGTATGACACTTTTTCACTCACAGCAACAAACTGAAATTGGTCAGATATATATGATTTAAACCATGCCAGTTCAGTTTTATTTATGCCAATGTAATTTTCAAGCCTATTTACTAGAATGCTGTCAATAGTGTCAAAGGCTGTGCTAGGGTCAAGTAACACTAGAAGAGAGATGCAGCCATGATTGGCTGATAAGAGCAGATCATTTGTCACACTGATGAGAGCAGTCTCTGTACTTTGAATCCTGTCTGGAAATTCGGTCTGATACCATTTCTTTTTACTTTGATACCTTGTTTTCTTTGTTACTTCTCCAGGAAGTAACATAACTGTGAAGACATCACCTTTTCCAGTATTTTTGAAATAAAAGGTAAATTTGAGATGGGTCTGTAATTTATTAGTTCCCTGGGATCAAGTTGTGGTTTTTTAATAGGGGTTCTGATAACAGCCAGTTTGTAGAGTTTTGGGATATATCCTAACACCAATGATGAATTAATAATGCTATGTAGAAGATTATCATTTCAGGAAGCATCTCTTTCAACAACCTGGTAGGTATATGATCTAGCATACATGTTCCTTGGGCACGTTATGATGCACCATCCAATGTGATTGTGTTGCAGGCAATTGCATGTCTATGATATTTTCTCAGGCAGTATCTACTTTGTTATTGAAGAAATTCATAAAATCATCACTGCTATGATATTGACAACTGTCAGAAGCAGATGATGCGTTATCGTTAATTTAGCCACTGTGTCAAATAAATATCTAGGGTTGTGTTTATTTTCTTCTAGAAGGTTTGAAAAGTGGGCATATCTGGAGCGTTATTAGGCCTTTCTGTAATTTGAAAAACTCTCCTTCTATGCTGTACGGAATACCTCCAGTTTTGTTTGCTTCCAATTACGTTCCATTTTTCGGGCTGCTCTTTTTAGGGCATGACTATGCTAATTATACCACAGCGTTGGGCTGCTGTCCTTTATCTTTTTTAACTTGGAAAGAGTTCACAAGAGATGTATCTGAAGTCAGATCTCTGGTTAACTGGTAAAGTTTTCCTATAAAGTGCAGCAACACCTCCCCCTTTGCTTTTTAGACGAGGTTCATGCTTATAGCAGTAATTTTGAGGAATAGACTCATTTAATATAATGTAATTGTCTTGTTTTAGTACATCTAGTTTATGATCTGTAATCATATCATTAACAAAAAGCACTGGGTGGGGCTTGGGGGAAAATAAACGTTACACAGTTTGGTTGAGGATGCTCCGATAGCTTTTTCCAGATGGCAGAAGAGTAAAGAGTGTGAGGGGTCATCTATGTTGTTAGCGTTGCAAATACAGTGTGTTGTAGATGTCCACAATAGAGGAAACAGAGACTCCAATGATCCCCTCAGCTGTCCTCATTATCTGCTGTAGGGTTTTGTGGTCTGAGATGGAGAAATTTCCAAACCAGACAGTGATGCAGCTGCTCAGGCCAGGCCGTCAAGATCTGCTCTTGACGTTCTTCACAGAGGACTGTCAATGTACAGTGGAAAATGGTCACTGTGCTCTCCTGAAGTCAACAATCATCTCTTTTGTTTTATCAACATTCAGAGACAGGTTGTTGGCTCTACACCAGGCTGTAAGATAGTGCACATCCTCTCTATACGCTGACTCTTCGTTCTTGCTGATGAGACCCACCACAGTTGTCATTGGCAAACTTGATGATATGGTTTGACCTATACATTGCAGCACAGACGTGAGTCAGCAGAGTGAACAATAGTGGACTAAGCACACAGCCCTGAGGGGCCCTAGTGCTCAGTGTGGTGGTGTTGGAGATGCTGTTCCTAATCCGGACTGACTGAGGTCTCCCAGTCAGGAAGTCCAGGATCCAGTTGCTGAGGGAGGTGTTCACACCCAGCAGGCTCAGGTTCCCAATGAGGTGCTGAGGGATGATAGTGTTGAATGTTGAACTGAAGCCAATAAACAGCAATTGCATGTAGGCATTCTTCTTGTCCAGGTGTGTGAGGGCCAGGTGGAGGGTTGTGGCAATGGCATCATCCATGGAGCGGTTCGGACAATACACAAACTGCATGGGGTCTAGTGAAGGTGGCAGCAACTTTTGCCTCTCTACCTCAGTATCTCTCTCAGTTTGAAACACAAAATCTTTTTTGACATAACCAGAAGTCAAACTGATGTTTCTCGGGGAATCCAACCCAACAGCTAAATTATAAATCATTATTATAAACTTTAAAAAAAACAGAAAGTGATGGTTCAAAAATAACACATAGCGGCTGTATATTTCTATTTACAAAAATAATTTTTTAAATACCTAAATGCCTGACACAATAACACTGACTCAATCAATAGCATGAGTTTGGGGGCAGGACTTATGGTCGTTTGGCTAGTGTTTGGCTTACTACACACATGTAGACACACTGTCACATGATCTCATTGTGTGTCATTTAAAATGCTAACTAACTTGTAGTAGGATAAGTTTAAAGTTAGCAGTTGGCAATAGGTTGTGATAACCCCTTTCATTTGCCTCTTTACTTTGCATGCAGTGTCAAATATAGTGAATAGAGAGGTATTAGTACAGGCAAATTGCTACCAGTCAATGCGAAAGAACAAGGAAGTCCATAAACCATAGGTTTGTCAATGTTCGGAAAGCTTAGCCCTCAGTCCAAAAGCACTTTAGTCCCTACTCACTGAAACAACAGAGGTATTTTGTGCTCTTTTATGTTCAGTATTTGGACACAAATTTATTGCAGTGTTTCAGAGGATCTCCACTTGCAAAAATATTGCAAACAAAAATCTTCAGATTGGTCACTGTAAGAAATAGACATCCTCAGTCTGAAACACAAACTGCACAGAAACATACTCCTGCATATTATTTTAAAAGAATGACATTTATCCCATCATGTTAGTCTCACCCATGCTTTCCTCAGACTTTTTAGTGCTGGGATATTGTAAAAAATTAAGATACAGGTGACATTTAAAATTAGAGCAGCTGGGTAAGCTGCAACCCCTGCGAGAGGAATTCAGACATTAATTTTAATAGCCTTGTGATGGTACTAGCAATACACTGCTTCATTTACCAGAAATAGGAAGTGTGATAAAGAGCTTTGGAGGTTGGTTGTCATACAATATTAAAGGACAATATGTAATTTTAACCGCTAGAGATAACATTTAAAACAATAACAAAGGCACAGCTTGATGATGCTGTGACAGAGAATTCATCATCTCCACTGCTTATGGACATCTATCTGATGTGACTAAAAATTAATCAATCAAAAGTACATTTTAACATACCCCCAGTACTTGCAAACAGGCAGATTTACTATTTATGTAAAGCATAACACAAAATAACCAATACTGATCCTCCAATACTGTAATACAATACAATAATAACCAATACTGTTTAATTTCTCAGCTTGTCCAAAACTCTTTGAGTCATTTCATTCACCCATACATTTAACTTTGGCGACAGAACCTGCTGCAAACAATAATTAGTAACTGTGGTCCATGATGACTGTGTGTGTGATAAACAGAGTGGCAGGTTAGATCCGCACTACTACTACCGCATTTTATCATGAGAGTCACTGTGTTGCCATGGTTTGTACTTCAGTACAAGCAGAAATCAGTGATGATGCGGATATTACATTATTGACGGGTGACAAGTGACGATGAACTATTTAAAATCTAGAAAACACTATTTTAAACTCTTCAAATACCCAATTTAACAAAATACAAAACACTGTGTAAATGGTTTTTGGATACTGTAATACAAAAATCTGAAGTATGGTGCCTTTACTATTGTGCCATAACAGAAATAGATTATTATCAGTTTTGTTCAGATTGTTGTCTCTATGCCAATGTAGAGACATTTGTCTTTAGAGGAGTTCTTCCATATCTTTGGCATGACCAGGGCCATTTTTGACTGACTAGCACGGTGAAAACAACATGTGCTGAAGAAAGAAATCAGACTGTTTTAAAAACTCTTAGAAAAGGGTCACAGTAAAGCTTATGACAGGTGAAGTCTGGAGGAATGAAGATGTTGATAAACTTCTGTCAGATGGCAAAAACTCTGACAGTCTGGATTCATCTGATGCCAAACTTAAATAACAAATGAAGTGAAAGTGACATTTTGGGTATAGATTACCATACCTAACAAATGTAAACATACACACACCTAGCAGTAGGCAGCACTGCTGTACTCACGAAACAATCAGGGGGTTAGGTGCCTTGCTCAGGACACTTCAGTTGCTACCTGTGGCACCAGAATTGAACCAGCAACCTTCTGATTACAAGCCTCACTCACTAACCAGTAGGCCCCTACTCAAATGTGAAAACTGAGTAGCTCTGCTGAATATTTAGAAGCAACAGTAGCTGATTTACATTACTGAAAATGTTCTAGGACTTGTCTTTTCTCATTAGGTTTTCTCCTATTCCAGCTAATGTTAAAAAGTGTGAATAAGTCTAACACAACATTGGTTTAATTAATAGCATACATTGGGGGTGGGACAATTAGTTTGGCTAACCAATGGCAGATCAAGGGAGTGTTCAGGAAACCTGTTTGAGAGCAATTCCATGTGGTGCAGAAATGACACCACTTCAGTCAGGTAATGACATCAATGTTGCCTTAGTAACAAACCTGATATTGACTGAGAATCTGACATTAGATCGCTATCAGGACAGAGCTGCACAAAAAATTTTCACATATGGAAAAGGCATACATGGTTGCACATATATTCATTCTCTGAATTGCATGACTGAGAGATCAAAAAGTAGGATGTTTCTGCTTGATATTTCATAAATGATGCCCTATATCTGAAGGTTAAAAGCTTACATTTTCAGCATTTGTTTATAAGGTTGTTTTAACAAAACCAAGTCCTTTAATTAAACCATTACACACTTTTTAAACATTAATTCTTGGAAATATTTTTGATGTCACTTATGTTTTACAAAGCTTAATTTAATGCTAATTGACAAAGTTGACATTTAGAAATAATTTTAGAATAACTAACGGATACAGGGAACCACATTAACAGTGACAAGAAAAGGATTGAGTAATTTAAAGATGGATTTGATTAAGAGAACTACAGACTGATGTAGAATAAGATGTAATCTGATCAAATGAAAAATTGTTTTCTACAAAAACATGAATATTGTCCAACACCTCAAACTTGCAGTAATAAACGTTGAGTGAAATTTTCTTCCCTTATTCCATCAGAGTTCACAAAGAATCCACACAAATAACTAAACCAAACATTTAATGGATACAAATGAAAGTGTGTTTCAGTGCATCTTTAACACATTCATCAATAAACCGACTGACTGGAGAGGGGGGAGCTGATTTCAGTCTGACATCACTGATTGGATGAACACTTTTCAGTTAACCCTTGAGTGAAGACATGCCTGCCCTCATGATCTCATCCACTAGAAGAATGTTACTGGCAATGACAGTGCTGCAGAGACCAGGGGCAAACAAACTGATCAATTAAATCATGCGACAGGACACATTTATCACTGTTCACACACACACACACACACACACACGATGTGACTTCAGTAGTGTTCACTTCAAGAGTTTCTCACCATGAGTGAAGCAGCTGTTTCTTCACGCTGTAGTTATCCCACACACCAGCTTCTCCTGCTACCATCGGCTCACCTGCAAATGAAACAAACATCTGAGACCACAGAGAACATGATGATGTTTTTATATTTCTACAGAGATGCTTTAATAGCAGCTGGCAACTGAATGCATTCAGATTACATATAAAAGTGTTAGAAATATGAACTCACACTAGGTGAGCTGTACAGAAAAGTCCTGATAATATCCCAGCGAATAAATTTGCAAATAAATGCTTTGTTTATCAATGTTGTTGGGTTTTGTCAGGAATTATAAGTAATTAATCAAATTCAGAAGCATAATGGTTCATCAGCTCTGTGTAACTGTGTGTGTGAGAAACAGCAGAAAACAAGCAAATAGTTTCAGATGTTTGATTCTATTGACTAAACTCAGCTCATACAAACACTGACTCAAAATTACTGTCACAGCTAAGTGTTTATATAATATCTGTGTAGGAATGTGTGATGCGTGCCTGAGCTTAGGTCGACTCCCACCAGTTGTCCTGACTCTTTGTAGTCACTCTGTAGTTTCACAAGTGTCTCTTGTGGGTCATAGCCTGAATTCTGAGCCAGAACCTTCAAAAACAAACAATAAAAATTCGGCCCTAACATGACAATCTTGTCTGTTCACACTGTGGACAAAATCTCTTATAACAACTGTACACAGTATGACATTACCTTTGGAATTACCAAAAGGGCATCAGCAAATGCCTGCACACCCAGCTGAGCGCGACCTTTGACACTGGGCTTGTGTTTGACCAGAGCATCGGCCACAGCCACTTCAAACGCTCCAGCACCCGCCACAACTGAACCTAAACGCACATCAACATCATTACAAGAGTGCCCCTGCTAATCCAAACATTACATGTTCCACCCCTGAACACACATCAACATCACCACAAGCCCAAAGTGTATCACTCACCATCTTCAACTGCATTTTTGACGGATCTGAGTCCATCCCTCACTGCATCTTTGATCTGGGTCAGGGTGTGTTTGTTGGGCCCTTTGACCAGCAGGGTGACAGAACGAGGGTTTCCACACTCTTCAATGAAGGTGAACTTCTCCTCACCCTGACACACAACACACAGGCAGCTTTGGGCGAACAGTCACTGCTGAGTGTTCAGGTGAGTGTTGAGAAAATGTGCAGTTCTCACCAGTGTGTGTTCATACACAAGCCCAGCATGTCCCAGACACTCCGCTGTGAGGTCATCCACAGAGTTCATGGCCACACCCCCACATGCCAGAGTCAGTCTTATGGAGAGATCAAGTGATCAGACAGACAGACTCAATTCCACAAACACTTTTAACATTCAGTTTCTTTGTATATCGATTACAAGTGTCTATCACTTGTAATCACACTGAAGGTTCCTTACAGGAAAAATCGGATGCTTTTAGTGTAAGACTTCTATGTGAACACTTTTACACGTGTTGTGGATTTGCTGTCCTGATTACACAGTAAACCCTGTTGACAAGTAAACAGTTAAAAACTAGCTGTTTTTGTAGATTACTTTCAATAAACTCTTTTCAGACTGCACATGAAGTTTCTAATTTAAGTCAAAATAGGCATCTCACGATTAGACTTTTACACGTCACTGTGTCTCAGCTCGTGTGTCAGTGATGGCAAAGGTCTGATCCATCATTAAAACACGAGAGCTGGTGTGATTTCACATGGTGTCTGACTGTATTTCTCACTGACAGAGTAACACAGAATTCAGCCATGTCAGACTGAGCAGGTCTGAAGTTTGCCCCTCACCTCTCCATGTTCCTTCTCTTGGCTCTCCGCAAGGCCACGATGCCTTCTTTAGCCAGAGCATCCAGAGAGAAGGGATCAATCCCCTGTCACACAACAATCACTCAGATTAAAGGCAGAGTGAAAATGAGCACAGCACAATGAATTAGGTGTCAAATGTTATTAATTTAAGTAGTGCTTAACTTGACTAAAGTACTTTGTTTCCTTTTATGCTTGCTATACTGCTGAGCCCTAGACTAAAATTATTCTCTATCAGTATATCTGCATCACCTTCTGGTTGATGACAACAAAGCCCTTCTTGTTATCTGAACAGACTTTGTTTTTTAGCTCTATGATCTTCATCACACGATCTTCAATGAACTTCCTCTCTGCCTTCACCAGTTTGTCTCGCTCCTCCGCACTCTTGTAGAAGAACCCAGAGTTCACCTCTCTGTCAGGAAACAGCATTTCACAGGCCTGATCATTATTATTCACCACAACAAACATCCTGTGCTGTCCTAAACATCCACAGTAGAAGATCTTTACACTCACGTTTTTTCATATTCCAGAGACACATTGCAGGTAAGGGTGAACGCATCTTCCACCCTCTTCTTCATGTCCGGATGTCTGGCTCCATGATCCAACACCAGACCTCTGATCAGTCTGACAATCACAAACAAACAACACAATCACATCCACCTTGCTCTAAAATACACTGTATTTCACTATAATGTACATTTGTTTACTTGTTCATTAGGATATGTCAGTGATTTCCACCCATCTTGCAGATTCAGAGTGACATGAACTGGTCTTCTCTGGGTGTGTTATTAGCTCAGAGTACAGAGAAAAAGTGTCTCACTGTGTGTCACTGTCAATTTTGTGCTTCATCTCCATGATTTCCACCATGTAAAGATCAATAGGCTCATTGGGTTTCCTGATGGCCAGAACAGCATCAACCACAGCCTAAAGAGAAAACACAGTTGTTAATAAATAGACAATAATCGTATCAGATAACAACAAAAATAAATAACATCAGTTATAATATATCTGCAACACCTGTTTTGTGTAAAATGATTATAGTTCTGAGGTTTGGTTTACCAGACAAGACGACAAGACCAACCAGACATCCAACAACAAACTGCACCATAATTATATTAAATGGTAACAATGTCAACTCAACACTACTGCACTGATACAATTAAACCATTTTTAATTGTAAAAAAATTTCTGAGAAGACTGATAAAACAATATTTTGCTCGTCAGGGTAAGATTCCACATTCACCTCTGTGAGTAAATCAGCCAGCTCTGTATGGACTTTGGTTCTGAGCGAAGTCCTGGCCACATTGATAAGCGTCTCTCTGTCCATCTCCTTCACGACCTTCACCTCTTCCAAAACCTCGAGGGCCTTATCCTTTGCAGCCTCAAAGCCCTCTGCGATAATCCTGGGGTGAAGACCCTGCAGTGGGCAAACAGAGACTGGTTCAAAAGGCAACATGACTCCACAGAACTGACATAATTAAGTCAGAAAATACCTCAGAGATGTAGAGGTCAGCCTGTTTCAGGAGCTCCCCTATGATGAGCACATTGGACGTGGTACCGTCGCCTGTGATGTCATCCTGGGCCGTGGCCACCTTAGCAATCAGTGAAGCTGTAGGGTGCTGGATTTGCTGAAACAGGTGAAACTGCAGCGTCAGAGAGACTCAAACAAGCACACAGAGCAGAAACTATGACCATAATTTACAGAAAACCATGATAATCAATAAATCCACCATACAGGACTCGATTACTGGATTACAGGATTGTGATTACTGACAATGGCTGGTGCTAGTGTTCACTTTATAGATTACAGAACAAAAACATAAGAACAATTCTCAAGAACCATAGGCACACTATTCATTTGTAACTCCAAATGAGCAAACACAATATGGGCTGAATATCAATCAATGTACAGCAAGAGTGAAGCTCTCACCATCTCATGCAGAAGAACATTGCCATCTTTGGTCAGCTTGATGTCTCCAGCACCAGAAACAAGCCTGTAAAATAAACAGCGTTCAAAACATCGCATACAACACTGACTTCTTACGTTACAAATAAAGCGTGACTTTATTCAACTTCACCAGAAACTAATGATGCTGAAAGACAAACTCGTCACACAAACTAAAGGACATGATGAAGACCTGTTGACGATCACATCATTACAACACATACAGAGTTCAGACTGACTCCAGCTCAAGTGAGTTTATGACCCTGTTTTACATTCACTGTAATTAGCCGATAGCGCTAATGCTAACCTCCTGATGAGCACGTGCTCAGATGTTTTACACACTGTTAAATATACCCTTCATCATCATCATCATCATCGTCGACGACGACGACATCATCATCATCATCATCATCATCATCATCATCATCATATCGCTTTATCCGCTGGTTATAATATGAGGAGCAATGCACGCGATTATCTGCACCGGTTAGCTCGAGCTGAATCACGTGCATGCGCTAACAATGTGCTCCAAACCTCGCGCGGCGTCAAACTCACATTTTCATGGTTCCCTTCGGCCCCAAATTGCTCTTCAGCACGTCCTGCAGCCCGCGAGCGGCGCTGATGTTCACGGCCAGAGCCGCGTGAGCCCGCGCGACCTCCGCCTTCGGGTTGAGCGCTTTCACCGCCGCCATCCTGCAGCACGAACTGAACGAGCTTCCAGAACGAGCCCCTGACGCGCGCTCTCCGGCCCCGCCCCTGACGCGCGCTCTCCGGCCCCGCCCCTGACGCGCGCTCTCCGGCCCCGCCCCTGACGCGCGCTCTCCGGCCCCGCCCCTGACGCGCGCTCTCCGGCCCCGCCCCTGACGCGCGCTCTCCGGCCCCGCCCCTGACGCGCGCTCTCCGGCCCCGCCCCTGACGCGCTCTCATAGGACAGTTGACAAGTGACGCGTACCGAGGCCGTCCGTGCATGTCCTTGTCCAATCTCGCTTTAAAGGATATGTCCAACCCAAATTTAAAATTAACTCACCGCGTGTCATCGAAGATGGTTGTTTTTCTTCAGTCGAAAAGAAATGCAATTCCTCCAGAACCGTAGGTTCTTTTCGTGATTTTTCCCATTTTCCCCGGTCTCGCTGGATGTGGACATCAACATCTTGGAGTGAATTATAAGGAAATTGTCGTTTTGGGGTGGGAACATCCTTGAAATGGGACATTGGATGTCCATTTTCCACATGTATGATTCTTTGGGGTCTTCATGAAATGTCTGTAACATACTTTGGTTAAAATTCCTTAACGGTCGTGTAAAATAACATCCTTTTTACCTTGTCAAAATCAACTCTGATCAGAGCGACCTGATTCAGTGAGGAGCAGGTTGAATGCGAGGATCGTTTCATAGACGTCGTAATTTATTATCCGGAAGTGCTCATCGAAGCAGTGTATCAAAGCGTGCAATTGTTTTGTACAGTACTAATATTTTCAAAACTATTGTGTAAAAAAACGTGGAAAATTGTGAAAAAAACATTAAAATGAAATCAATTTTTTAAATGTATGATTTATTGATATAATTTATTGGTTTGAAATGCCTATGTGCACAAACAGTTTAACAACAGAAATTATTAAGAAAAAATTAATTTTTTCCTTTTCTTTTAATGTGCTATACGTGCACAGTGAATAAGATCTGCAGAGTTACAAAGCTCAAAGTCTCCCACAAAATTATATATTTTAACTAAGGGTGTACCTACACTAGGCACTCTGAACCGCTTGACCCCTAAAGCCTTGTTCGCTTAACCAGTCTGATCGCTCCAATCGTGATCTGGAAGAGGTGGGCCAAAGCACCGCTCACTTGGGCTCGGTTGCGTGTGAGAGCTAACCGCGCCAGAGCATGGAACAGCTATTGTACGACACCACTTTCTATAACTACTTAGATACTACATTTTATAAAGTCATTTTATTAATTTGCGTATATTTAGGTTTATAACAGGTCTGGTTTAAAATACTAGACATACTCTGACACAATGGTAACAATTAACATGTTTTAGTATATTGTTAACGTTTTAACATATTCTATAGCATGATGCTATAATACATTTGCATAACACATTTTAATCATTAATTCTAAGTTCCTATTAACACGTAATTGCAAATTATTGTAAACGCATATTTGTTGTGCGGTCCGGGAGAAGAGCTCCAAGCCCAGAATTTGGTCCGAACCCAGAGTACTTCCCTGTCCTTGACTGAGGTAGATACCAGCCAAGGGTAAGGCAACAGGGTGGTGGAGGGATGCTGCAAAACTGTCATAGGACAGGGATTGAGGGACGGCTATAAATACGCACCCCTGCATGACTATTGGTTGGATTACATGACTGAGCTCCTCCCAAACTTTGTTAAATTAACTTAATTTGGCATGATACAAGGACATTTTAGCATGACACTAAAACATTTTAACATGATGTTAACATTTTTTTTGATGAATCTACCATTCAATAGCATGATGTTGATAGGGTGTAGCTAGACAGTTAACAGGGTAAAATCAATAGACAAACATTAACTGGTTGCTAAGGCATGGCTATGAAGTTGAAATGTCACCATTTGTTGCTGCTTACTAAGCTGAGTGATATGAGCCCACCCCCTAATCTCATCGATGCAGGGCTATAACGTCACAAAATTCACCCCAAAATTAAGTTTATGAAATTTTTCGCAGACTTTTTGTACACCCTAAAAACATAGTATAATCAATCGCTTATAAAAGTGATAGCACACCTCTCCTCAATAAGCCTGTCGAAGCCTGTAGAATAACAATATGTTGGCTTTGTCAAGCCAAAATAAAAAGGTAAGCATGCTCCAGGTAAGCATGTTCGGAACCTTAAGTGCAAGTGTGAGGGCTGGCTCAAATCTCAGTGTGAGTGCAGACCATCAGGGAAGTGGGGACAATCGTGCTCGGGCTCGGTACGAAGGCCGCTGTATGAGTAAAGGGTAAGGGTTAGGGTTAGCCTATCCAGCCTATCCAAAAAGCCTATCCAGACCTGCAAAAAACACCTGTTCTAATGCATACTGTTGTTCTTACGAGCAGAAGTGTAGATGGATTTATGATTACAGACAGTTTCCTCTGTTCTCTGCTTATAACTGGGGGCAAAAACACTACAAGCATAAATGCACTGTGTGTTTAATTTCATTGGGGCTTGCAAAGTTGATTCAGATCAATCGGCTTGGTCATCTGCATTTTCTTGATCTGACTGGGGCTTAACTGAGATGTGGTAAAATTGGAGACATTATTAACAGTCTCTGTAATTACAGTGACCGGGAATGACATCCTTTCTTATGGCTATAAGACATCCTTATGGCCAACTTTTTATGTTGGTCACGAGGAAAATGATGATCGTCTGACACATTCAGACTTAATTCGTAACAGAAAAGACATGGTTTAGCACAATTTTTTGGCTTTTTAAGGGAATGCAGGATTAAGCAGAAAAACAGCAAGAATTGAACAAGACAAGATTATGGGTCATTTTTATTGTTTATCAAATTTAACGTAATAAAGTTTATTTAAAAACGTTCAGGAGGAGCACGGGCATGTAACCCAATCAATCATCACGCAGGGGTGTGCTTATACAGCCATCCCGCACCTCTGATGCAAGGAGCTCTTGGAGCAAGGAACAATCGCTTTCCACTGGACATCTCAGCTGAGCCTCCTTTCTCATCTCAGTGGCGTAGACCCACCAGCTCCAGTCTATGCATGCCAAGATGCATGATCTACACTTGTCTCCATCGGCGAGACACTTCCTCCACATGAAAGCGGAACATGCAAATTAGACCATGAAAGTATTAAAACAAGCCTTTCTAAACTCCGACATCCAGTTTTCAGTTAAATAAAGCACAGCTTTATAACTTAAACATCTATTTGCAGTCAACAAACCACTCTCCTTCTGCCTCGGTTTCGTCCACTTGTCCAAACAAGGCGCTCCAAACAAACTCAAGCCTTGCAACCTTTCCCGGCTGCCTACCACACAGAGCTGGGTCCTCTTTCACCACCTTGCCACCACAGCAGGACCTCAGCCAGCCTAGGCCACGCCCCAGATTCTTTTCTGGCCTGAGCTCTCACCCCTACCCCGCCTGCCCAGCCTGTCACCCCGCAACCACTACTGACGCTGCCCCGCCTACTTCCACCATTGCCGTCGCCCCACTCAAGACTCTAGGTTTTCCTTCTACTCTCGTATCCTATCCATGGCTCCCAACTCCAGGTGTATTTCCTAGCATGAGGATGCCTCCGCTAGCGGCTTAATCCCTGACAACACCTTTTCTGCCTTCCGCTCCCCCTTTTTCTCTTTTACATGTTCCTCCATACCTCTCGGGGGCCATTTCTAGCATGAGCTTGCTTCTGCAAATGGCTACAGCTTCCCTTCTAATTATCCTCTTCAAACTCATTCTTTTTCTCTCTTCACTGCAACTCCTTTGCCAGCTCCACTGAATGCCATCTCTATAGAGCCTCCTCCCACAGCCAAAAATATCAGGACTCAACTTCTCTCAGGTGCAAAAATCGATTTATTTTTACTCCTATCTTTTCCCCCCAACCCAGTCAAACACTTAAAACACTTAAAAATGCCATCCAAATTTCCGCACACATACTGTCCTTTCCTGAAATTTGAATTTGCATTTGGACACTATACAGAGATAATTTGTTCAATTTTCCCCCAAAGAAGATGCAAACTGAACAATTATCTATCTTTAATTGCAGCGCTTGCGCTGTCTTATTGCAGCAGTCATTTTAACACATATCATAAGCTGTTTTTATCTAAATGTGCTATCCGCATTGCACAGTGGTATCATTGTCCCTATTGGGGGTGCCCTGGACACACACTGGCACACTGATCTCCACAACAGGGTATTGTTTGGCTGCCGTAATATATCATGCACAATTTCCAGATCAGTTAAGCATTCCACTACCAGCTATGTAGTGGAAATCTACGAGCTATGTCCCATAGCCCGCTACCCTAGGGAAGATTCCTCTGTTGTCAGGGATTGTACAGGCAGACCTGTCCAAAATTCTACAACAGACAGGTCTGCAACAATTTTAACAAGAGGAAATGTATGAGGCAGCACTGTTGCTATCTTCACATCTGTAATTTTTGTGGCAATGGTCATGCCCACGTTATTTGTCCAGTGCAAATCTATGAATAAAACTTCTAAAAATTATCTTTTGACCCAAGTAAATATTTTTCATTGTAACAACGAAACAACCGTGCACTGCATTAATAAAGGCTGCCGTCGTTTCTCGTTCCAGAAATTCAGGCTGCTGGCACCAGAGGCAGATCTCTCTGCAACTCCAGCACCTTATTATTCTCAACTAATCTTCCCCTAAACCATCCATTAAAACACCTCCCCTACTCATCTGTCACTTAATCCTCCAAGCCATTTCTCCTAGAACCCTTCAGTCTTATTAGTCAGCATGGAAAAACTTTTTCCTCTGCTGTTTCCTGATTTTTCTAACAATCACCTTTTTCAAATCTTTACAGCATTCATGGCATCCAAGTCAGATCCAATAAAGTGTATTTAAACTGTATATAATTCCATAAATTAATTTTCAGCAAGCCGTCCCCTGCAGTTAACAACTCGAAGGCATTCAAAGAAACCACCCTACATGTCCAGATACAAGACAGTCTATTAGCATACTCACCAGCTGCATTTACACCCTCTGTCTCAGCTATCCACTCACGTTAACACCACTTGCACTTACAATGCAATGATCATCTTGGCCTTCTTTGGTTTTCTCGGATGCTCCAAATTAACCATCACTTCTCACTTCAACCCTAATACCCATCTTACAATCACAGATTTACAGGTTTTAGATAACGAAACAATAGCTTTCTCTTTATTAAACAAAGCAAGATAAAGCAAAATCAGGTCACTTCATTTATATTTTCAACATTTCAACCGACTTCCATTCAACCATATCACTCTCTCTTAAATTACCTGTAGTACAGACGTTCCCTGGTCCAGTCTCCAAACAATCCACTTTTCATCAATGACTCCAATCACCTCACAACAAGATTCTGGTATCAAAAACACTTAAAATTAGTTCTCACCCAATACGGTATATTCTAGTCCCTCATTTCATACAGGTGCAGCAACCACAGCCGTTTAAAAAGGTCTCTCACGACATCAAATTCAGGCGCTTGGCTGCTGGTCATGTGAGGTCTTCAAAACCTACATCTGATCCAGCCACTTTAATATCCGAAAAGCTCACCTAGCCTTAACCCGCTAATTAAATAAGCCCTATCACCTGTACTCCTCCACCTTCATCAATCTTCAACCTGTATCTAAATCATCCCCTCTAGGTTCATCTCACTATTTACACTATTACACTATTTACACTAAAAAAGTTTAAAACTCACATCATAGCTTCTTTTATTTGTTACTGCAGTCTCCCCTGAGCTTTGTCCTTTTCTTTTCACAAAACTTTTCAAAAATTTTGTTTTGCCCTTATTCCTATCCCCATCTGTAATGCGAGCCTGTCCTCCTTTTTCCTTATTTTGTTCTTACAATGCTTTTAAATTCTTTTTCAGATTTTCCATGTTACCACAGTTGAGACTTTACAGTAAAGAATGCAGAATCAAAATATGCAGGATCCATTTGCTTTAGTATTTCAAAACTACCAGACCGGTGGCGGGGTTTACTTGCCTGATGCCGTGAGCATCGCAACTAAAGCTTTCATTGTATGCTGTGAGAACCCTTCCGGTCGAGCTTTGTTTTGTGCTTATTTCGTCTACTGTCTGTTATGCGGACGTGCCAGTTTTATGTCCTTATTTCGTTTCTACACCGCTTTTCAAATTTTGTTACAGATTTGTTACAGGTAAATACTATTGAGACCTGAGTAAAGAAAGACCTGAGCAATTTTGTAATATGCAGAATTAATTTATTGCTGGCACTGTTGCTTTTGTTTATTTCTAAACTACCTGACTGCTGACAGGGCTTACCCATCTGGCACCGTGAGATTTTCAGGTTCCCATCGGATGCTGCAAGAGCCCCTTCAGTCAAGCAATGTAGTATATGAATGTCTCACCGGTCTTATTAACTTGGGGGGTTTCTTCCGGTGGCTGTATGGCAATACTCTGGGTTTGGGCCAAATTCTGAGCTCAGAGCCTTCCCTCCAGATAGCACGCCAAATATGCATTTATGATCATTTGCGATTACATGTTAATGCATATTTGGCGTGCTGTCTGGAGGGAAGGCTCTGAGCTCAGAATCTGGCCCAAACGCAGAGTACTCCCCCTAAAAAGCTGAATAATTGCCATACAGCCACCGGAAGAAACCCCCCAAGTTAATAAGACCATTAATAAGAACTCGCAAAGCTTCAAGCAGGGGTGCATAAAGCTGCTCCTCACCACTGTCCCATGACAGTTATGCAGCTACCCTCCACCACCCCATCACCTCACTCTTGGCTGGTATCTACATCAGTCAAAATACTCTGGGTTCGGGCCAAATTCCGAGCTTGGAGCTCTCCCCTGGTCAGCATGCCAAATATGCATTTATGATAGTTTGCAATTACATGTTAGTGTGAAATTGTAATGTAAATTTATATGTAAGAGTCTAATCTTAAATGTATTTTATACAATGTACAACACAAGCGCCATTTGATCCAGCTTGAGCTCACAGAATTCATTTTATGAGGGAAGTAATCTGTATACATTTGTGCCATGTGAAACATACAAAAGCATATGATTTTTAGAAAAAAGGAACAATAAATCTTTACCCTTTACCTATAACACCAACATCACAAACGTTAATGTGTGTGTATATATATATATATATATATATATATATATATATATATATATATGTTTGGTAGCTCTTGGCATCTAAGGTATGTGAAGATCATAACGTACTCAAAATATTCCAAAGAATAGGTATAAATCTTCACAGAAAAACTCTTGTAGTTTGTTCACGTGGACATTTTCCATACCAAAATTTGATCTGATTATATGTGGACAACCACCTCTTTCCACAATGGCATGGAAATAATACCCAGCAATTACTCTAGGATTATTGTTTGTGAAGCAGGCTTGCATCCAAATAATGTACCTTTAGAAACCATCAATGCAGTTGAGTGCTATGCCATAGGGTTTTAATTTATTGTAAGAATCCATATGCCACAGATAGTTACAGCCAGGCACTCTGTAATGTTGCCTCTGCAAGCTTATCCCTCTCCTTTCCTGCACATCTAATGGATCCAGGCATAACTGCACATTTCTCACCATTTCTATGGTGAGTCGCAAACGATTTAAACTGCATCTTTCAAACATCATTCTGTAGCCATGCAGACGCCCAGTCCCTTGAGCTGGCTGGCAATGAAACTGACTACATGTTCAGGGTCACTATATTGTCTATGATGATAATGTTGTAAATGTGACAGCCTCCTTCTCAAGTATCAGACACTGATTTGGTTGACTGCATCATTCATCTGTCTATTACTGACAGACATAGAGCAATTTCTGCTTGAGTGAGTCCCTGATTATAGTAAAAATGCATTTGTTCATCCATGATACAGCAGAATAGCGTGCGCTTAAATCCAGACAATGAAAATATAGAAAACAAATGACATTTTAGAGAAAATTAAGTCACGATCACGAGAAAATAAATTTTGTTATGTCGATGTAACATCACGCCAGCAGAGGGAGCCCTCACCGGAATACTGACTGCTCATGCTCCCTCTGCTGAACGCTGAACGTTGAACCCTGAACCCTGAACTTACTTCCTGTTTGGCATCTATATAAACCTTGCTGCCACATGGCCTTTTTGCGAAGTATTGCCAGCTTTACACCTGACTACTGAGCATTCTCTTTTACTGCCTGATTTCCTGTGTTTTACCTATTGTTTAGTTCTCGTTTTCTGATTTTTGCCTTGCCCCTTTGTTTGACGCCTGGATTGGACTGTTTGTTTGGATATTGATTCTCTACCTGGATTTACAACCTCTGATTTACGTCTCTCCCTTTTGTTGTGTTGCATGGTTGGACTGTCTATGTGTATTACGACCCTTTGCTTGTTGATTATGGATCACGACTCATTTAATAACCCCAATAAACATCCGCAACTGGATCCTGCTTCAGCTTCTGCCTCAGCCCCCTTACAGAATACTTCGCCTACCCTGAATCCAGCGGATGTTTCACAGCGGCAAGCTGCATTTGTCTACCAGGGTGAACTATTACGCAGCTACCACGAACAGCTAGCTAACTTACAGGCATCGAATGAACTACTGCTCCAAGGCTCACATAGTGCAGCAGAACACGCAGTCGAATTCAGGACTCTTGCAGTTCAGAGTGGATGGAATGATGCTGCACTTAAAGGGGTGTTTCGGGAAAGCCTATGTCCCCAATTGCAGTTGGAGATGGCATGTCGAGGTGAGGAATCTTCTTTCAATGACTTTGTTAACATGACTGTTAAGATTGATACTTTGCTCAGGAACTCACCTAAACCCAAGCAAGCGCATGCATCCCACCTTATGTCACGACCTGCACTTCGGAGTCCTGAGGCACCATGTGTTACCGAGCCCATGCAAGTAGGATCTACCAGGCTGTCTGAGGACGAGCGTAGACGAAGGTTCATCAACAACCTCTGCTTTTATTGTGGTGAACCAGGTCATCATAAGTCCCAGTGTCCTCAAAAGACCCGGAGGTCCCTCACAGCACAAGACCGGGTGAATGTGGACACCTTTTCACAAAATCCATTTAAAGTCTTCACATTACCTGTACAGATTTCTACTGAAAGTGGTTCTCTTATGTTGACAGCATTAGTAGATACCGGCGCCGCTCTCAACCTCATCAACTCGGACATCGCCCGGAAACATCAGCTACCCACCATTCCATGCTTTCCACCTATCAGTATTACGGCTGTCAATAACCAACCCATCAAAGGAGGAGTTCTGGAACAGACCCGATCACTGAAAATGCAAATTGGGGTTTTTCATGAAGAGAACATCTCTCTATATCTGATCAACTCACCCAAATATGAAATAATTTTAAGAATTCCATGGCTAAGTTGCCACGATCCCCACATCTCCTGGCGCACGGGTGAGCTGACCCACTGGTCTCCATTCTGTTTTAGTCACTGTCTAACCCTTAAGCAGTCCAGTCCATGTCTGTCCACAAGCATGGGGAGCCCTCAGAGCCTGACCCAACCAAAGATCCCCAAGGTTTATAACGAGCTTTTGGAGGTCTTCAGCAAGGTTAAAGCCACACAGTTACCACCACATCGGCACTGGGACTGTGCTATAGACCTTCTTCCCAACATGTGTCCTCCCAAAAGCAAAGTCTACCCGCTGTCACGCCAAGAAGCACAGGCTATGGAGGACTACATCAAGGAGGCTCTGAAAGCTGGCTTTATCCGTCCTTCTACTTCTCCTGCAGCAGCCGGCTTCTTCTTCGTGGAGAAGGATAGGGGTCTGCGTCCGTGCATCGACTACAGAGGCCTCAATAATGTCACTGTTAAATTCAGGTATTCACTGCCTCTAGTCCCTTCTGCCATAGAACAACTCAGGGAGGCCAAAATTTTTACCAAACTCGACTTGAGAAGCGCTTATAACCTGATACGCATCAGGGACGGAGATGAGTGGAAGACAGCTTTTCTCACCACCAGGGGGCACTACGAATACCTGGTTATGCCCTTTGGCCTTGCCAATGCCCCAGCCGTCTTCCAATCCTTCATAAATGAAGTCTTCAAAGATGTCCTCCACAAGTATGTCATCGCATATCTTGACGACATCCTAATCTATTCCCTGAATGAAGAGGATCATGTCACTCACGTCAAGAGTGTTCTTTCCAAGCTTCTCAATCACCAACTCTATGTCAAGACTGAAAAATGTGAGTTTCATGTGAAGCAGACAACATTCCTGGGGTACAACATCAGCCACCAGGGCGTTGAAATGGATGCTTCTAAGGTAACCGCCGTCACTGAGTGGCCGCAGCCCTCCAAGTTGAAAGAATTGCAGAGGTTCCTGGGCTTTGCTAACTTCTATCGACGCTTCATTAGGAACTACAGCTCTATTGCTGCACCTCTCACTTTATTACTCAAGGGAAAACCCAAGAAGTTGTCATGGAACGCTTCCGCCAATGCAGCCTTCCAAAAGCTCAAGACCAGCTTCACGACGGCCCCCATCCTAAAACATCCAGATCCAGAACTCCCCTTCATTGTGGAGGTTGATGCTTCTGACTGCGGGATTGGAGCCGTGCTCTCTCAACGTCACGGACAACCTCCCAAGCTTTTCCCGTGTGCCTTCTTCTCTCGGAAGCTAACCCCCGCTGAGTTTAATTATGATGTGGGAAACAAAGAGCTTCTGTCAATGAAGGCTGCCATGGAAGAATGGAGACATTGGCTCGAGGGGGCAGTTCATCCTTTTCAAGTTATCACGGACCATAAGAACCTTGAGTATGTCAAGTCTGCTTGACGTCTGAATTCACGCCAGGCAAGATGGTCCCTGTTCTTTTCACGATTCCATTTTACAGTCACTTATCGTCCAGGCTCCAAGAATAGCAAGGCAGATGCACTATCCAGGCGCCATGATCCCCCACGACAGAACTACAATCCTGAACCTATCCTAAGTCCAGCCTTGTTTGTTGCTCCGGTCAACTGGGACATAATGGAGGAAATTCACCAGGCCGTCCTCACAGAACCATCACCACCGAACTGCCCCCCTTCCAAACAATATGTTCCCCAGACACTACGTCACCGGGTCATCCAGTGGGTCCACACATCACTCAGGACGGGACATCCCGACATTTCACGAACCCTTAAACGTGTGCAGAATTCCTTCTGGTGGCCTTCAATGACCAAAGATGTGGCCAATTATGTCAAGTCTTGCTCCGTCTGTGCCCAGTCCAAGACTCCCAGGGACCTGCCGACGGGACTTCTACAGCCTCTCCCGATTCCCCAACGACCTTGGTCTCACCTTTCCATCGACTTCATCACTGACTTACCCCTGTCTGATGGTTACACCACAATCCTGGTCATCATCAACTGCTTCTCCAAAGCCTGTCGTCTGGTTCCATTAAAAGGATTACCTACTGCCATGGAGACTGCTCAAGCCATGTTCCACCATGTCTTTCGAAACTATGGTCTACCTGAAGACATTGTATCAGATCGAGGAACTCAGTTCACCTCTCAGGTTTGGAAATCCTTTTGTAACCTTTTAGATATCAATGTGAGTTTAACCTCTGGCTATCATCCGCAGTCAAACGGTCAGGTGGAGAGGCTGAACCAAGAGATCGGCAGGTACCTGCGGACTTACTGCAGCCGCGAACAACATCGCTGGGCTGAATTTCTCCCTTGGACCGAGTATGCCCAGAACTCACTCACGCACTCCTCTACAGGACTCACACCATTTCAATGTGTGCTGGGTTACCAACCTCCCCTGTTCCCGTGGTCGGGAGAACCATCGTCTGTGCCTGCTGTTAACGACTGGATTCGTAACAGTGAGAGGGTGTGGGACAGTGCCCATGTGCGGCTTCAACGCGCTGTGAGGAGGCAGGAAATTAACGCTAACCGTCACCGTCGCCCACACTCTCCATACCAACCTGGACAAAGGGTCTGGCTGTCCACGAGGGATCTCAAGCTACGTCTGCCGAACAGGAAGCTCTCTCCCAGGTATGTTGGCCCATTTAAAATCATAAGACAGATTAATGAGGTCACTTACCAATTAGAGCTTCCTGCTGACTACCGCATCTCTCCTTCTTTCCATGTGTCACTCCTCAAACCTTTCCACCAGGACGCTGACCCCGAGGCCATATTGCAGGAGCCACCGCCACCGCTGGACATTGGCGGAACGCCGGCCTACAAGGTGAACGTCCTGCTTGACTCACGGCGAAGAGGGGGTCAGTTACAATACCTGGTGGATTGGGAGGGATACGGCCCAGAGGAGAGATCGTGGGTAGCGGCAGTGGACATTCTGGATCCCTCGCTCACGGAGGAGTTTCATCGAGCCAGACCTGACCGTCCAGCACCACGGCCATGGGGACGCCCACGTAGAGCACCTGGAGGTGCTCCTAGAGGGGGGGGGTTCTGTAACATCACGCCAGCAGAGGGAGCCCTCACCGGAATACTGACTGCTCATGCTCCCTCTGCTGAACGCTGAACGTTGAACCCTGAACTCTGAACTTACTTCCTGTTTGGCATCTATATAAACCTTGCTGCCACAGGGCCACTTTGCGAAGTATTGCCAGCTTTACACCTGACTACTGAGCATTAGGCAGAAGCTTCTGCCTCAGTCGATATGATGAGAAAATTAAGTCGTGATCATGAGAAAACAACTTATGTCGAGATGACGAGAAAGTTAAGTCGTCATCACAAGAAAATTATGTAGAATAAAAACAATAATGCATGGCCACTCTGGGCTTCTGTAAAAATGGAAGGATGACTTTAAAATCACTAGATTTCACACTACAGTACACATAGCAATTTAAGTGAGAACTAAGATTAAAACCTTGATTGTGGATAAAACTGTAAATTATTCTGAAGTCCATAGCTTTTGAAAGAAAAGGTAGGCTACAGAACATTATTTGCATTGTGATTGTGCAAACCGATTGTATGTTTATTATCACTAAATCCATTCTGTCAGTCGTGACATTAGTTCCTCAAGTTAACATCACTTCTTATGACATAATATGGTATGCATTTCCTTTTTTTCCAGTACTACAAAGATCACAACAGATGTCACAGATAGCACAGAACAGCCTAAAGACATTTTAGACAACAAACACTTCCACCAAAAACTTACTATAGCACCTTTGATATATTTAAGCATTTCTCTGTACGTTTTGATAAAATTTTACATGCATTACTTTATTTGTTTGCATGCATGCAAAGCTGATTATACAGCTTGTTAATAAATTTAGAATTTTTATAATTCACAAAACTGTGGGATGCTTGATAAGCCCTCATAAAACAGTTCACACTTAGCAGAAGATGCAAAGTCAATAAACAAACAAACTTAAGCCTTTCAAATAAATATATAATATAAAGGTATTGTCTGGTTGGTTGATCGTAAGACAATACAGGGTCAATTTACACCTAAAATATAAAGCAGCTTTTGTGCACGTACAAGACACATTTAAGAACAGTGAACATGTACACTAAGCTCTGGCTAGAGATTTTTTGGAAACATTTGATTTAATACATGTACTATTCTATAAGGTAAATCTGATTTAAGATCTGAATGTAAACCCTTAATTTTAGTGTTTATTCAATCACTTAACCAGTATAGGGATTTGAATTTATGGTGTCCATTGACAAATGTTGATAGGCAGCATTGACTAGTGCAAAAGAACACATTTCTTATTGATGTACTGCTCTACAACCATTTGTCGGTAATAAGTATACACTAAATTCTTGAACCTCTTCTGAACACATATTTTCTTCTTTGTCTTCGCCACACTTTTTACAACACTGGTCAGCAGCTGCAGACAACTGACTCAGAAAGTTGCTGCATTCTGCGCTTTCACTGCTCTCACGATCATAATGTGACACTATCGACGCTGCTGAATGCACAGAAAACTATTCTTTGGCCTCCTGTTTTGTTGTTGCTATTGCACGTTGTACAGTGTGTGAACATGTGAAGAACAATCTAAAAAAGATTCCCTAAAATAATCATGCTTTAAACACTGAGAGGTAACAGCATTTTAAAGACAGTAATAACAGTAATAATATGCTGCAATTTTATTGTAAAAAAACTGTCTAACCGTAGCAGACGCCATTTTTGTTATTGCCTTGTTGCCTTGCCTTGTTATTGCAATATTACTGTGATAGCAAATTATAAGGTAATATAATTATACACGTTTTAGCTGATCGTCTTAATTCGCAGAACCCACAAACGCTGCTTTATTGTTCCTTTTTTCAAATAATCATCAATTTTTGTACGTTTACCGACCTCAAAATACGTATGAATTCCGTGAGCTGAAGCTGGATCTAATGGCGTCTGTGGTGTACACTGTATAAAATACATTTAAAACTAGCCTCTTACATATAAATGTACATATTGATAAACAATAAAAATGACCTATTACCTTGTCTTGGCTTCTTATGTCACACGTGGATTTGGACAGGGTTGGATGTCCACCACAGGCTGCGGCTCATTGTGCTTTCACACTGGCAGCGTTTGCAGGACTGTGTACCGCCAAACAACATTGTCTTTAAAAGTTTGTATTGCATTATTTTGGAGCAGCGTTATTTCATTATTCTTCCTGTTCAAGGAGCTTATTTTTCTGTTTATGTAGTTTGTATAACTTGGATTGTTTAATTTTCCTTTTGTTCTCTTTGTATTCCGTGTAGTGCACCTATGCTTTGTGTTTCTCTGAATGATGCAGTCAACCAGTGCAGAAGAGGATGATCTTCAGCTTTTTATCTGTCTAAATCAGATGTAATACCTTACTATAGCGGGTCTGTTTGCTGTCGTAAGATCAACTGTGCCTAACAAAAAATGCAGTGAGTCCAGAGTTTTGCCAACCCAGTGCCGGTTCTAGACATTTGGAGGCCCTCAGCAAAATTTATATTTGAGGCCTTCCAGCTTCCTCCCCTCCAAGTAGACATTAGCCAGGCTACACTGTAAAAAATAATTTGCACAGTTAATTAAGATGTTTTTTTCTCAGTAAGTTTAAAATCAATTGTATTAGAAATTAGTCACATAGACTAAATCACCATGGCTTTTTTGTACTCATTTATTCAATAGTTTATTTACAGCATTTTCGCCTATTCTATACTAATATATACATACATTTATATACATATATACATATATACGATATTGACTACAGATATGTTGCAAGATTAGATAACAGTTAAAAAAATGGTTTGTTTGAAAACCATGCTACACTTTTGCCATTGAGTTAGGTTTTATTTTCTTCTTTCACATTGTTTAACTGTTCATTTTTATTGGCACAAAATAAATCCTATAGAGCAAATGACTTGCTCTGCCTATAGGTAGCTTTATGGTCCTTACCTAACACCCCATATTAACGGACTAAAATATAGGATTGACAACTGTATTGTAATGATGAGAACGCGTCAGGGGGATCCATTTGCAGCTTTTCGTAGGCAGGAGTCAAAAACAGTAAACAGGGCAAACGTAGGCAAGACAGAAGCGCAATCAGTAAACAGGCAGGATTCGAAGACAGACAGCAAACATTCAGACAATCCAGAGACAGTCCAGGTATAAACACAGGTAATCAAACAAGGTAATCCAAAACAAGACTTCGCAATGCTACATAGCATGACCGGGGCTTAAATACACCAGGTAATTAGAGTCACATGAGGAACAGGTGAACAGGAAGTTGTCAGAACCAGGTATGGTGCATTTTGGGAAACGTAGTTAGGGTAGTCAATATTCTGGCGATGGTTCCCTCTGGTGGCGCGGAGGAGGTGGAGCAGGAATACACAGAATGTATTCTGCTGTTGAGTGAAAAAATCTACAGCATAAGGCATACAATTATTGATAGCAAACAGATGACTGACATACACAAACACACTAGCTTTCATTTTATTGTATTTTCTGACAAGTGGAGGAAATAATCAATTAAAAACGACCTTCACAGTATAGAAATACAGTTATGCCTGTCATACAGATGAAAATGTTTTGTGCCTAAATCAAAAATCCTCCTGAGGAATCTTTCAGAAGCACAGCTTAACAGCTCCACATGGAAAGTATCAGGTGTTAAATAATACATGACACACTATGAAACCACTAATATTTTAAGTATTGAGAGCTCATGTATTGGTCAGTGGAGTCTGTCTAAATTGCCATTCAAAGCAAATGTCATCAAAGATTTAATTATAGTGAATGGTTAGTTCAGGACCAAACCAGACAATCTTATAGTACTCAAGTTTAAAAGACCACACAGAGTCGTTTCTCAGGCTGTTCATTGATGTTAAAATAATTGTAATAGATCAAGTTAATTTTGATTACTAACAATAAAAATTAAATTGCAAATTTAGTTGCAATGCAGAATGCCATTTAGATGCACATTTTTTTACTATTCAATCATTGTGTCCTTATGTGGATAAAAGGTTCCCATAATACCATTAATTTAAACCTAAATCAAACTTGTCGTGATTTGTCATACCACAATCTTATGATAAATGGCACACCCATGTATACAGTAAAAAAACAGCCATAAAGGGTTTGCTATAAAAATCTGGAAACAAACATCTTTTATTTTCTAGACAGTTTATTATCTGATTGAAAGTGTTTTGGTTTTGAAAGGTTAAACAAACACAATCAGAACAAAACAAGTGAAAAAACAATCAATCAGTGTGTTTCAGGAGAAGCAGAACTCAATGACAGGATCTTCTGATCTTCACACATTAGGTGAGTTTTGGACAGGTCACTTCAGAGGAGACGTCTGCATAGGGATCATTATTCTCGACTCCATGTGCTGAATCAAAGGAACTGCAAGACAAAAACATTGCTTGCTTTTATTCCCATAATTCATCAAGTCAGTGCTTTGTTTCAGGATGCAGAGCTACTCTGAACTGTTTTAAACAAACATACTACTGAAAATAGTTCATTGTACAAAAGTAACAATACAACAAAATCCCCGAAAATCAAATATGAACATACTATATATTGCACATCCCCACTAATATGCTAAATTAATTAAAAGTGTTAAATTAATAAAAAAGTTAAAAGTGTCATTAAACTCCCTTTTAGCACAGGTCACCATCACCTGAAGTTCCTTTGATCAAATCTAGACAGACCCTTTTTTCAACAGCCATCACTAGTACAAGTACTATTACTCCTGAGTAATAGTGTTTAATTCCTACTTTGGTACTAGAATTTGCTATTATATTAAACACAGTTGAAAGCTACATGGTTTGTTAAAAGAAGTTTAACATTGTTTGTTTTTGAGTATGTAATACAGGCAGTGGACAGGAAAAAAGAAATGGCTTTCTTTAGAAAATCATCAGTCCTATACAATGCTTAAAATCGCCAAATACCTGCAGATTTCATACACTACAGTGTTCATAGACTAAGGTCAACTAGCTCCAACAGAAACAGACAGAGATGTGGAAGGTCCAGATGAAGCAAGAAGTACATCTTTAATCTCTAGAGTGAGAAACAGCCAAAAGAAGACTCAGACTTTAGGTCAACCTTGTTCTCCATCATCGTCTTTTTTTGTTTTGCAGGTTCTCTCTGAATGACTTGCATGTTGCTTTGTCTTCATATGATTGTTTGCATACAAATTATTTTTCCTTCTCTGTCTATAGTCTATGTTTGTGTCCCGCCCCTCACCTGTGTAATACACCACCTCGTCCCAGCCCTCATGTTGCCAGGCAGCATTTCTGGTTTCCTCTCTTGACTGCAGGTCTTTATATGCTGAAAGAAACAAGAAATTCATCTGATAAGCACACACATTTGAGGATGTCTTATCAGCACTGTCATTTTTAACACAAATCCTACAGTAAAAATATGTCCGTTGGTTACAATTAACATTTCTTTTACTGTAAAAATAAAATGTATAAATTACAAAAAATTGGTTAGGCTTAACCTAACCCTAAATTCCAAAGTATTCCAAAGTATTTAAAAAAATCTAAAATATCCTTGTACTTTTCCAATAAATATTGTTAAAAATATTCTTTAAAAGTAAGTTAAAAAATACAATACTGGTGAAAAGTGATTTTACGGTGAACACAGTAACTGGTGAACAGTAAAAGATATTTTTGAATTTGAATCGACTCTTCACAGTTATTTCAGTTAACATGTTTCTTATATCTGTGAGCAGTTTTATCTTGTTGTTTCAGTAATGCAATTATAGCAATTATAGCAGTCAGTGTTTTGATGTGTTGTATTTTTACTCACCCCAGAGGTGATGCACCATGTAGAGTCGTCCGATCTGAGAGAAGAACCCGCCGACAGCCTCCTGGTTCTGCTGACGGAATTCAATGGCTCGGGCCCTGTTAACACATACACACAATTTCTACATCTCTTTTTCAGTTGCTTTGTGTGTTTTCTGCTTTTACAAGACACCTCAGATCAACCTGCTTTCAGAAAACATGCAGATTCATTTGCAGATTACATAATTGCTTGTTAATGTTATGCCCAGTTTGTCAGGTAGGAAACGCAAGATCTGTTAGGACAGTGGCGACAAAAAGTATTTAGACACTATAAGGCATTTAAATTTAAAACTATGCTTGTGAGTCTTTACCATAAATGACAGTTGCTTTAATATTTTTGTAATACATAACTAATATTTTCAAGTGTACAATAACCTCAAATACTTTTAGGGGCCACTGTATATTTACTGCCTATATTCCCCATATTTAGTTTGATATATTTTTAAGGAATTTAAAACGTTAAATCCAAGAGGTTTTACCATGTTTTCTCATAATTCAGCAACTACAATCTATACAAGGCAGTAAAACATCAGTTCATATGATTCTCTAACTCCACATCCACACGTTAAAGTCCATTTTGACTTTTTCAGCAAGACATAGTACTGACTCACCAATAGTTTCCCCACTCGATCATGGTTCCAGGCTACAGAGGAAAAACAAATCCAATCAAATCTCCTCATCTATAAACAAATAACCTGGTTAAGGTGAGCGATATGAGCCATTTAAAGATAATGGTTATGTTATACCAGTGCATACCAATATTTCACCGTGAAGAATGGCTCCACTGGTGTGTGTATATGAGCTCTCACACACATTTTCTTTTTCACATATTTCAACTCATTTTAAACTATATCTTTGCAACTCAAGTGTCATATTGTGAAGCTCTTGCAGTGGAGAGACAGCTATAATTCACTGGTTAGGAATAATCAGAATTGTTTGGATCACATCTATCGTTTTCCAAATAAAAAACAAAAATAACCAGGCAGAAGAACCTTTAATTCTCAAAGTACAAACAGATTATGAAGAGTGATTAGCTGATGAATATTCATGAGTGATTACATTAGTCCTGATCGACATATAGAACCATACATAAACATCCTTCTGCAGAAACACATCTGTGATCTGGGCTATTTAGAGAGTTTCTACACACCCTGAGCTGGTAGGACCTCAGCTCATATATGTTTGGTCCGTCTCGGGGCACTGGTTCATTCCAGAAACTGAACTCCAGCAGAAGTTGGTTTCGACGAGACAACAACATCTTCCCGCGCTTCTCTCTGTACTCCAGAAACTCCTGAACACACACACAGCAAAACCCACACCCCATCATCAACACCTCAAATCATTCCCAAACAAACATCCTGAACATAAACTGAAGTGTTTTCCGGATCTAATGAAAAATACAATAGAACAGACTCTTGTTATGTGACATAAACACCGTACATCACAAACTGTGTCCACACAAACTTGTGATCATCCATGCAGAATGAATGCAGACACCCTCTGTAACACACCTTGTTTTTCTTGAGTTTGTTCATGACCTCGGTCAAGGCTGGGTATCCTCCTCTGTATCTCCACAGATGGACTGATGGACACACACAGCATGAAACGATCAACCTGAAGGACCATGCTCAGTGTTCTCAGGTTCATTGCAGGTTCATGCAGGGACATTTCAGTCCATAATAATTCATCTCTACAAAGCAGCTATCAAGTCAAACACAAGAACAATAACATCCAGAATTGTATATTTTCTGAAGAAAATGTGAGTGGTACAGTAGTGTTGTGGATGGTTGCCAGGGCACTACTACGCTGTTGCTCAGGTGTTCTGGTTAAGTTAGTGAACGGTACTTAATGGTCAAAGTCAAGCCCACATCTATCTCTACAGAGTTTACAAATTTCTCAAGTCCACTTTCCAATGCAAGTCCAATGCAAAGGATTTTTACCTATTTTATGGATCTCTAATGTAGAAAAGCATTTATATGAGCAGCACAAACAGTGTATAAAGTGTCAGAGTAATACTCAGTTTAATGCTTTGAGTAAGAGCAGGAGTTGCTAATTGTTTTGGTGCTAACAGGAGCAAAAGTAATAGTTAGGTAGTCAGATTGTATAAATATATTTTGTGTATACACATTGTAACACCATTTATTTGTACAGATACAGTGTGTTTGTGTGTCCTCACCTGCCTGATCCTGTTCTCCATACCATGTGTTCCAGGTGCCCACCAGCTCACAGGGGTAGTCTGGGTCAGAATGAATGGAGGGCAGAACATCCTCACTGTTTGTGCAAACACAGCCATTATTTAAATCCAGTAAACAAAACCACACAATATAATCAAGCCTTGTAACTATTAGCTGCTGAGCTTCATTTAACAGATGCTTTTGTCAACTCTTACAATTACACAGCACACTGTAATTCTGATAGTGTCAATGCTACACTACATATTGTACAGTACTGTAATTGTATTCTCAGCGTTATTAATAAGAGCATTTTTCCGCTGGATATTCGGCTAAATTTCTTCCTTTGTGTTACTTTTGTGTGGTTTTGGTGCGAAACAGTCTTAATTTATGATTTCTCCTTTATGACACATAAATGCAATATCTACTACATGCAAGACGTTATAGAAAATGTGCATAGTAGATTAATTACACATCAATAAATGAATCAGTCCACATGTACATGTGTTTAACTATCCAAGTACATTGATCAGTGCTACACAACAGAACTACACATGACCTTACCAGAGTTTGTTATAATCATCAAGGCACTCTGGCTTGACATTATGAACTGTAAGAGAGAGAGAGAGAGACAGAGAGACAGAGAAAAAGACAGAGAGAGACACAAAGAGAAAAACAGAGAGAGAAAGAGAGAGAGAGATGTGGTGGGTCATTCAGAGTGTTTCACTGAAAGTCTGGCTGCAAACATTCACTCTCACTGACTCTCTGATGTCCTACAATCTACACACTGAGAATTTTAATGAGAATAATCTCTGATAAAAAATGAGGAAACACTTCTCAGGTTTATTATATCGTTTTAAAACCAGTTTGTATAGTCTATTGTCCTGTTTTCCTTTACTTTCTTGCATGAAAGGAGGCAGTTGAGGTAATAGTAAGTGTAGCACCTTCATTAGCAAAATACATGTTTAATTAAACATTTAATCTTATCAAAGGCAATTCAGCAATAACAACTGTCAATAGTTATTAGACTATAGTAAATTGTCAATAGTAAATAGACTAAATACTGTGATCCCTTTGTCAAACTGATTTTAAATAAAACTTAGCTTTGCTATGAGAAATGTTTAAACACTGTTAGCCTACTTGATGTAATGAAATGTAATCCTGTGATAGACACAAGCGAATAACAAAACCTTTTATGAAAAACATTTCTGTCTTTTACTGAACTACAGTAATTGAAGAGTTAAATCATTTCAACTATTGTCTCTGTGTAACCCAACTGAATCTGTTTAAAACAATCAGAATAAAATCTACAAATGCATCAGCACTGCACTGTTGTTTCAAACTCTGATCAGCTGTATTTTATGCCTTTTTCAGGCATAAAATACAGTGAGAGAGTTGGATATGGCCAGTCGACCACTGCCAGTCCTGAGATTTTATTTATGATCACCTGTAAGAGATAATATTCCTCCTCCCACGTTCTATACAGACAGAATGTGAGTTAAAAACATACACTGAATTTTGTAAAGGTTGTTGTCTTCTTTCTTAGCAAGCAGGTGTGAGTGTGCATCCTTTCTGGGATCCACTTTTCTTACAAAAAGAGACTTGATTGTGGATGTACTCCTAAAATGAGAAAGATAATAAACCTTCCTGAGCATATCACAGCCTCATCAGAATTATCCTTCCAGTGCATGATCTTCTACACAATTCTGTTATCTCTGGAGTCATGGGTTATAAAAAATATAAAATATCATCCATTCACTTACATTATATATATATATATATATATATATATATATATATATATATATATATATATATATATATATATATATTCATGTATATTTAACCAAAAATATGTACACGTTTGTCATTTACACTGTCAGTTTTGCATTTGACAGGTGTATACAACAAACAAACATTTGTTTACATTGATAGTGACAGACTATTAAAATATTCATCTACTTGTCATAAATAGGGGTGTTCTCACACTAGGCATAGTTGCCTTGGCCAAGCCTGAACGTGAATATCCCCTCTCCCCACTCCCCCATATTCCCACTTGCACTTAAGGTTCTGAAGCTGAAGAGCGTTTACGTCATTAATGATGAAACTTTGTTTTGAAGAAAAGCATTTTCACTAATTTCACTATCTAAAAGGTAAAATTATTTCAAAAATAATTGGAAAGGTGTGATATCCAGAATGAGAAATGATTGGCTCTTGTCGGTTGATCGTGTCTGCATCTCTCTTTTAGTGCTACTCAACCTCAACCACAGCATTCTCCTAAATAGGCTTGAAAATTATGTTGCCATAAATGAGTTGCACCAGCATGGTTTAAATCATATTTATCTGAGCAATTCCAGTATGTTGCAGTGTGAGTGCAAAGGTGTCATATCGATCCCAAGTTCAGAATAAAGTGCCACAGGGATTAGTGCTTAGGCCTCTGCTTTTTATCCTGTATATGTTTCCTCTGGGAGCTATTACAAAGAGACGTGCTATGTTGATGATACTCAGCTGTATATTACGTTCGTTTATTTCTTTCTGTTTATTTCCAACGAGACGCTAATTCATGTAACAAGAATGTATAGTCAATATCAAAACTTGATTAACTAGATTTTTGTCTGACTTCTATTTAGTCAGACAAAATAGAAGTTTTAATTACTGGACCAAAATGGATGGATGGATGCTTTTTAAAGCCTGCTTCATCAGCTAAGAATCTGGGTGTCCTTTTTGATAGCAACTTGTCCTTTGAAAACCACGTGCAAAGGTTGTGGGGTTGTTTTCTTAGGAATCATACATACTGACATGACGTACTGTATAGTTTAAATACAAGTCGCTTAACGTTAAGACGTTAAGTTGCTTTGTATAAAAGCGTAAATCATGCATAATTGTAAATGTAAATTTCCAAAATATAAACTGCATTTTTTCATCTTAAAAACATATCAAAACTATGACACGCTTTCCATGTCAAAGTTAATTCATACATTCATTATATCAAGACATGATTTCCGATCATTTTTATGCTGATTTTAAAAAGATTCATCCATGTATTAGTATGAAAAGAGTGAAGAGGGAAAGTGTGTGTGTGAGATGCGCTCACCGCTCATGGTAAACACATTCTTTAGAGTGTCAACTCGACCTAAAAGTTCTGATCGCTTCGTTAAGCAGGTGCAGAGTTTCACTTCTTATCAGAACTGTTATCATGGGGAAGGAAAACATCATTATTTTTCTTAAGTAGTTAACTGAAACATATAATCAGCTATGTTGCAACCACGCCAAAACCTGAACTATTGATAAACTAAAAATATGAGATGGACTGCTTGAGAGAGTGGGTGAGTCTGGCCAGCTTTCTCTCTCACTCAGAAGGCTGTCTTTAGCTGCACCTAGTTTGAAATAGTATAAGAAATGGGGAAAACTTCCCCACGAGTTGGAGCTCAGCCGTGGGATAAGCACACATCGCCCGGCATCTTCTCGGACAAAGTGTTATTCTCCTACTCGGACTGAATTTTGGGATCCCCAGTCTAAAGGTGAAGGTAGGCGATGGTGGGACTCCCGAGTGTATATATGCTTTGCAATTTTACTTAACAATATTATCATATCAACTGAAATCATTAGTATTGTAGTCAAGTTTTTCATATTAAATCAAACTGGTTTTGTTATTATGATTTTGTTATCTCAATGAATTACACTGAATCAAGTCACGGTCACTGACTCATTTATTATTACATTTGATTAAAATTATTATCTTAATTACTTTGTGTGGACCTTCTTTTGATACCTTTTTTCCTCGATATCTGTGCATGAGCCTCTATTTCTGACATCTTTGGTCAGAGCTGAATTAGGTCTTATTGGTCATTTGGTTGATCACTGAATCACACCAAAACATTTCTGAAACATTTTTAAAACATTCTAAGACAATCCATAACCTGGATTACCAAAAATCTGTAAGAATGTGGTGAACTTCTTTATTAAACTTCCTATTACCTACCTCCAGCTCAGTTAGACTGTACATTTTAGGGTGTACTCACACTTGGCACTCTGAACCATGCCTGGACGCTTTTGACTGGTTTGTTTGACCAGTGTGATCACTCTGAACCGTGCCCAGGTTATCTGTGTTTTAGCAATGATTGTATTCACACAGTTCATGTGAGAGATATGACTGTCATTGAGCTGTCTGTGCTTGACTGTATTCCAGACATCCCACCTGGGAGGGCATACAGTCAACCTCTCACTTCTCAATCTCCTGTCAGTTCAGAATTCAAAATTACAACCCCAAATCAGAAAAAGTTGGGACAGTATGGAAAACACAAAAAAAAGTAGTGATTTCTAAATTTACTTTGACTTGTACTTTATTGCAGACAATACAACAGCACATTATTTAATGTGTTCCTCATGATTTTTATTGTTTTTTTCTTCAAAAAAACAAAATTCCTATTTTGGTTCTTGCAACACATTTCAAAAAAAGTTGGAACAGTAAAGCATTTACCACTTTGTAATGTTGCCATTCCTTTTCACAACACTTAGACGTTTAGGGACTGAAGACACCAAGTGAAGAAGTGTTTCAGGTGTAATTTTGTCCCATTCTTGCTGCAAACAAGTCTTAAGGTGGGCAACAGTACGGGCTCTTCGTTGTCGCATTTTGCGCTTCAAAATGTGCCACACGTTCTCTATTGGAGACAGGTCGGGACTGCAGGCAGGCCAGTCAAGTACCTGTATCCTCTTTCTCTGCAGCCAGGACTTTGTAATGTGTGCAGAATGTGGTTTTGCATTATCTTGTTGAAATATGCATGGACGTCCCAGGAAAAGATGTCTTCTTGAAGGCAGCACATTGTGCTCCAAAATCTTCATGTACTTTTCAGCATTAATGGTGCCATCACAGAAGTGCAAGTTACCTTTACCAAGGGCACTGACACAACCCCATACCATGACAGACCCTGGCTTTTGGACTTGTTGCTGGTAACAGTCTGGATGATCCTTTTCTTCTTTGATCCGGAGCACACGGCGTCCATTTCTCCCAAAAAATACCTGAAATACTGATTCATCTGACCACAGTACACGTTTCCACTGTGTGATGGTCCATCCCAGATGCCTCCAAGCCCACTGTTAACATAGGGCTTCCTTTTGGCACAGTACAGGTTTAACTGGCATTTGTGGATGTAACTACGTATTGTGGTACTTGACAAAAGTTTGCCAAACTAGTCCTGAGCCCATGTGGTGATATTGCTTATAGATGAATGACGATTCTTGATGCAGTGCCACCTGAGAGATCGGAGAGCACGGTTGTTCAGCTTAGGCTTGCGCCCTTGACCTTTACGCACTGAAATTCCTCCACATTCCTTGAATCTTTTAATTATGTTATGCACTGTTGAAGGTGAAATAAGCAAATGTCTTCCTATCTTTCTTTGAGGAACATTCAATAATTTTCTCACGTATTTGTTGGCAAACTGGCAATCCTCAGCCCATCTTTGCTCCTAAAGGACTAGACCTTTCTTGGATGCTGCTTTTGTACCAAATCATAATTACAATCACCTGTTGACATTACCTGTTTCAAATCACATCATTATTTAACCAATTTACCTGATTACTAGCCCTAAATTGCTCCTGTTCCAACTTTTTTTAAAATGTGTTGCAAGAACCAAAATAGGAATTTTGTTTTTTGAAGAAAAAACAATAAAAATCATGAGGAACACATTAAATAATGTGCTGTTGTATTGTCGGCAATGAAATACAAGTCAAAGTAAATTTAGAAATCACAACTTTTTTTATTTGTTTTTTCCATACTGTCCCAACTTTTTCTGATTTGGGGGTTGTAATAAATTCATTGACACAGACTGCTATGACTTTGAGCCATCCAGTAAAATGCTCAAATCTGCAAAGCAAGCCACATCTCAGTACAAGGAAAGTTTGTAAATGAACTGGCAATGACAGAGAGTCTAGTGTCCTGAGAAGAAAACAGTTGATTGGGGGTTTGATTGGGTTGGGCAGTTGGTGCTACTTCCCTGAAATGAGTTTTTGCGGGGTGGGATGTCTGCTATTCACACAGTTCACGTGAGTGTTTGACAGAATTGTGAGTTAGAGTCACGTGCTCTGCTATTGACCTTGACCAGATCAGATAGTGACATAAACACAAACTTACTGCTAAATATTGAACCCTAAACCTTACTGTGACACACACCGCGCCCTACAGCACGAATTTAAACACAACATCGAGAATTCACGTCTGTTTATTCAATATTCATGTTTGCTAATGTTAAACACATCCGTGTAGTACAGCTACAGAGAAACGGACTGCAGGCGTGGGTGGCCGCGGGTCGATTGTGATGTTAGTGTGGGTCTAACCTGACACAGAGTCGCGGGTTCGGGTTCGGTTGCAGCTCTCTTCTGCAAGTCAGTCTCAGGCTGTGAAGGACTCGAGCCGCCGCCATGTTTCCTAACTGCCGCGCTATCCCTCCAGCCGCCGCTAGAGGGCGGCCGCGTCAATAAACACACCATCACCGGTTCGTAACAAAGGTAAATAACATACATTTTACGATGCATCCATAAATGTCGTTCATTTGCTTCGTTAAAATCGTGTACGACATATTATCTTCATTAAACCAATGTAAATGTCTCTCTGCTGGAGACTGACACAGATGATGATGATAAAGAATGTGAGTGAGGCTAATCGGAGATCTGACATTAGTGTAACTGGTGGTTATGCCACTGTAGCACAAATTTTGCTGACTGTATATACTTAAACGTTAAAAATATTAAACATGATCAAAAATTCTTGTTGATTTATTGTTAATTAAATGGTTATGAATTATCTATATACAGTGTGTATATATATATATATATATATATATATATATATATATATATATATATATATATATATATATATATATATATATATATATATATATATATTGATACAAAAAGAATACAACAAACTTCCTGTTTAAAGCACACAGATAACCACCCCAGAGTAGTCAAAACATGCTGTCTTGCGTATTAAATCATTCAATAATGTGGGACAACTGGAGAACGTTTAAACAAATCTGGAATAGGAACATCAGTACATTGTCGCATTGTTGAAGTGTGACAACAACACTACCAAAGATGTGTAATTAAGACAGTATCTTGCAGTATGTTGACTCAATATAAGATTAGATTTTAATCTTCTTACTAAAAAGAGCTTCACTGAGCATACATAGCAGTGATATTAAGACTAATGTGGTTTAGTAGTTAAAATATGGAACCCAACGAAATATTACACATTGTTTTATGTAGACTCAGCTTGTCGGCTCGCAAGGCAAAATGTTCAATGCTCTCGTCCCAAAGTCGCTTTGGATAAAAGCGTCTGCTAAATGACTAAATGTAAATTTATACATTGTTCATTAAAATACGTTATAAAACCATCACTAGAAATACATAGCAGTCATAACAGTTATTAGAATAAAATCCAATCTTATATTCAGTGTTTTTCGTGGGGCACAGCGTGGGCCAAACTCTCGACAAATTGTCTTTTTTAACGCATGATCAGGAGAGAGCGCGAACGCAGCCCCAGAAATTATGCAGTCGAGATTCCCACAGCTGAGGAATGCGCAGGGGTCGACACAGCCGGAGTGCGATGGCCGAGCCTCGCCATGGGTGAACCACCTTCGTGATCACAGTGTGATCCGGAGGGCCCGTTCTTGCCTCTGCCAAGCACGTCAACGGTGACTCCCGATTCACGAGCGAGCAACAAAAGATTAAAGAGCCGTGCAGTGCCCCCGAGGTGCGACACCACCACCGTTTCGAAAGCGGCCGCTCACGCGATAGTTTGGCCACTCAGCCATGCGACAGCAAAGCCACGAAAGCTGACGCCCTAGATTGCCAATGTAAGGGGTACTATATTATTAATTTCTCCCCTTGTAATTATATATTTTTTATTTAATTTTATGTTCTCAATTACTCTTAATTTCTTATATTTGAGATTTCATGTTTTCATAGTTATGTGTATTTTCAGCAGCTGGTGTATTGTTAAATATGGTACGTGGTTCCTTTAAGTGTTGTGTTAGGGTTAGGGTTATAGCTGTTCTCTCTCAGCTCGCGGCAAACGTGATTGAGGAGAGGTTGCAAATAGCAAATGTGAAAGAAGGCCACAGATTCAGGCTTGTTTTGATTTGTTCTTTTATCCATGCAGAATAAAAGGTGGCCTGAATAATTTCTGTTGTTTAATGCCGTCCATCCATACACACAACGCAGAGCTAAATGAAGACCAGTCACACCAAGCTGTCTGAAAGAGTCGGGGGCTCTGCTTTTAAACACACCAAAAGAGGAGCGCCCCGTTCCCGGAGACACTGCAATACCAGGTCGATGCATGGAGTGGACGGAGCAAGCCCCACTTTAATCTCCGTGGCCCAAAAATCAATTTAATATAAGGTCCCCGGGTAGGGGACGTATCAGATATTAAACTGATAAGAACATATATTTTTTTTTCAAAAATGTTTTATTGTCACACTTTAATGAATAAAAAACAGTACAATTTAAACATTTAAAAAGTTAGCTTTTACATTATACATAAATTATAATAAAAGAACAGACATTTTTTTTTCATTTCAAGTATTTTAACCTGACTAAAAATACTTAATGACTATATAAAAACCAAGAAATGGCACATGCATATTAAAAGAGAAGAAATCCAAAGTGTCAAAAAAGGAGGTAAAAAAAGATAAAAAATCGAGGGTGAGGTTCCAGACGTGGCCACACGTCAGCTCAATTCAGACAACGAATACACATTCCAAGGCGTGCGTAGGGATGCAGAGGTCAGAAACAACCTTTCTAATGCTGAGCCAGGAAAACGGCAACATGACCCGGCCTGCTTGTAACAAACGTGTCCCGTGCTTTTTATTCAGTTAAAAGCGTTTCCCGAAAACACCACAGCTCGGTGGCGAATAAAAAACGCCACGAAAAAGCCAGGTTTAAAGGAATCTGTAGACCAAGGGCGCCCTTTAATTTGCTAAGGGCACAGGGACACCGTGCTGCCGTTTACTCTTACGTTGCACAACAGAGAAAAGCACGGCCGAGCGTCGCCTGAAGTCCATGCAGCCATGCAGCCCATGGAGCTGTAGGAACCAAGTGTGACATCTTTGCCTGGGCACGCATTCCTTCGGAAAGTGAACAAAATGCACCTTAAAGTTAATGGCTGCCACTGTGCAAGGCCCGACAGCGCGGCCTGCTCAGACCTTCTCGCTGACGAGGAGATGAGCTTCATCACCACAACAGTAACCTGCAGTAATTCTCCAGGAAGCTTATCCAGAAAACCTTAAACTTCAAACAAACGGACCTGAACTGTTTAATGACTCTGCCCCAGAACAAAGGATTTAACAAAACTAACTTATTAAATTAACTAGAAAACTGTTACACGGTCTCGCTCGAATATTGCATCACACAAAACTCACGGTCCTTGCTGGAAATGACATAATTGTCAATATGAAATATAATACACACTTTTATAATTATTTTACAATTGCTTAACACACAATTACTTTTTCCACATCTATATAAGAAACATAACATATAGCTCTTACAGTTAGTGTCAAAATTAGTGTTTAATGATTTGATTTACAATATTTATAATGACTAATGTCATCCTTATGACTATTTCTTATGCATCTCTAAGCTTGTTAATGTATGTTTTACTACACAGTACATTCTAAATTAAAACGTTTATATGCTTAGGGTGTACTCACATTAGCGATGGCTGTACCCACTTTTGAGGTCCCTGAGGTCCAGACCTCACTATTTTTCTGAGGTGTATATGGTAAAAAATAACCGACTTTGTCATCTTTGTCATTTGTCATGTCATTTGATGCACAAGCTCATTTCATTCAGATATGCTAATAATTATTCTTTAAATTTATATCTTTTATAAGTTCATCACAAACGTTCTGCTCTGCTGCTGGTATCTGGTGCTACACTCCAGGAAACTTAGAGAACTGAAACTGCTCCATAGGAGATGTCACAACTATGGGATAAATTTCCCACCTGAAGTATTGCAGAAAATATAAAAAAAGCAGAAAAATACAATAAGCATGAATCTAAACTTTAAACACGTTTTAAATTATATTGCACAAAACGGAGACATGAATGCAAAGTTTTTCAAATTGCACACAACATCATATCAAATCAAGTTTATTGTCACATCACCTCAACACGTGTAGAGCGAGTGAAAAGCTTGAGTGTGGCTCCAGACAGTGCAAAACAGTATGTTAAAAGAAAACAGACATGTAGCGGTACAAAAAAAATACATATAACAGTATGTAGTACATACAGTAACAGAATAGACAAAATATACATAATTGTGTGCAAAATTACAAATTTACAATATATGCACATGGACATGTTGTAGTGTACTTAATATGTACAATATTCATATGTAACAATTTACATTTGTACACACAGTATGTGCGTTTACATATATGTGCATACACACACACACACACACAGTAATATATTGTGTAAAGTGTGCATACAAGACCAAGTGAACCGGAACTTGTAATAAAACCTTGTTATGTGATGTGTGAGGTAGTTAAAGTTAAAGTGCAGTGTATGGAGAAGGGTGGGGGTGGGTTGAGATTATGTCAGTTCACATTGAGTAATTGGACAGCTTGAGGAAAGAAGCTGTCCCTTAGTCGGCTTGTGGGCAGTAGGGAGAGCAGACCGTGACTAGGGTGGCTAGAGTCGCTGATGATCCGCCGTGCCTTTCTCAGACACCGCCTGTTGTAAATATCCTGGATGGGAGGGAAGCTCACCTCATCATGTTTTCCTTATTGTTTTTGTACTTTCTGGCATTTTTGCTCATATTTACCAGAACCCAACTTCTGATAAAAATGGCTTATTTTAATAAAACAGATTTCAATGTATTCCTTGGGTCATGCAGAGAACTTTGATGCCAATTATGCCAAAATTGGCCACACTTCCTGTCCGCCATTTGATTGTCAGAAACCTTTTTCGAACTCCTCCTAGACCGTTAGTCCGATTTCCACCAAATTTGACTCAAGTCTTCAAACCATGCTGGCACAAAGTTATGGATTTAGTGTCGATTTACGAAACGGTTTTCGTTTAGCGCATCAATGAATTTGCTTGAAAGAGGCCAAACTGCATCTGAGGCTGTATCTCTGCAAAGCTTTCACATATTAACACCAACTTTTGTATGTGCCATTGTCACCTCACACTGACCACACCACATAATTTTGGTAACAGCGCCACCTATTGGTCAAGAATGACAAACCATTCATTAACCATCAGTAATGACACTTACAGCACTGTTAATAACTTTTAATAGCATTAGCCTCAAAATATTCCGTATGTCATGCCGACAACAGATACCAATTATGCCATAATCTGTCAAACTTCCTGTCCGCCATATTGATTTATGATAAAATCTTACTTTTTCGAATTCCTCCTGGACTGTTATTTTCACCAAAATCACATCAGATCATCAGACGTTGCTGTCAAAAAGTTATGGATTTCAAGACAAAAGACAAAACCGTTTTTGTATAGCGAAGCAACAAATTTGAGGCATGATACCAGATTACACCAAACTTTGTATGTGCAATTGTCTCCTTACACTGACCACACCACATCGATTTGATAACAGTGCCACCTCTTGGTCAAAAGTGATAAGCCATTAAATCATATTACCTGAAACATTACATGCTTAGCTCCTCATGTTGCCTCTGGTGTGCTTGGCCCCGTAATTGCTGCTTGCAGCTATATTTTTACTTTGTGTCTGCTTTTTTCTCCCCCTGGCTTGATTCTACGATCTGTGCTTGCTTTTCCAAATGTTGCAGGTAGAGTTTCATGTAAATCAGGGAAGCTTTAGCACCATCATGAATGGAAAGTATGTGAATTTGAATTTACATGAATATGAATGAACAAACATTTATGTAGGTATGCTCCAAAATACTTAAATAATTAAAAATGTTATTTTTCAGAACAGTTTCTATCAAATAATTTTTCAAAAGAACTCCTCATGTAGTAATAACAAACAACTGGCTAGGCAATTCAAGTGTAGTTTTTGTTTATAAGTAGTAGAGCAGATTATTAAACATGCTTGTAAGAAAAACAAAGTAACATCATGTTACAGAAATCTGGGGTACACTGTGAGATAAACTCAAACATAACTTAACATTTTAATAATTTAATTGTTTGTTTTATTTTGAAATAATTGTATTTTCATTGTTGTTTTCATTATCAAGTCAAGTCAAGTCAAGTTGAGCTTTATTGTCATTCCGCTATATGTGTGGACATACAGTGGAACGAAATGTCGTGCCTCACAGGACCACGGTGCTACATAAATACAGACATACAACAATGACGTGAAACAGTATAAATCTAAACACAAATACTAACAGAATTAGATTATAAATATACTATATATAAAGTTGCCTATACATAAACTAATAAACTATACAAATGTTCCACATAAATATTGCATGAGGAAAAAGAAAGTCAAGCACTGTTCCTGGCTGGAGAACAGTACAAGATGATCTGTAGTGCATGGGCTTGTAAACATACATGAGTCTTTTGTGGGATTATGTACCCCCAGTTGTAAAGTGACTAGTGCACATAGAGGAGAGTGTGTTACTACAGGTGGTCTGTGCGGCCTACTCACCTGTGTGTAGCACACTCAGAATTGCACCAGGGAGAAAAAAAAAAATATATATATATATATATATATTTAAGAGGTATGAGGTTTTTTTTCAGAGGGGGGCTGTGCTTGAGTTCAGGGCTCTCACAGCCTGGGGGAAAAAGCTGTTGAGCAGTCTGGCAGTGCGGGCTCTGATGCTCCGGTACCGTTTTCCTGACGGCAGGAGCTGGAAGAGACTGTGTGAGGGATGGGTGGGGTCCTTTACGATGCTGGTGGCTTTGTTGGAGCATCGTGAAAGGAAAATGTCCAGGATGGAGGGGAGAGGGGCACCGATGATCTTTGCAGCTGTGTTCACTGTCCGCTGGAGGGTCTTGCGGTCTGCGGCGCTGCAGTTCCCATACCAGACAGTGATGCAGCTGGTCAGCACACTCTCAATGGTTCCCCTGTAGAACATGATGAGGATTGGTGGAGGGAGACTTGCTCTTTTCAGCCGGCGGAGAAAGTGTAGGCGCTGTTGTGCCTTTTTGGAGAGTGATGTGGTGTTGGTGGTCCAGGTGAGATCCTCTGTGATGTGCACCCCCAGGAATTTAGTGCTGCTGACTCTCTCCACAGTCGAGCTGTCGATGGTCAGTGGGGGGTGGTCAGTGGAGTTTCTCCTGAGGTCCATCACAACCTCCTTTGTCTTCTCCACATTGAGGGACAGGTTGTTCGCGCCACACCATGCCGCTAGCTGTGCCACTTCCTCTCTGTAGTGCGTTTCATCGTTGTTGCTGATGAGACCTACCACCGTTGTGTCATCAGCGAACTTGATGATGTGGTTGGAGCTGAACTTGGCAGTGCAGTCGTGGGTCAGCAGTGTGAAGAGCAGCGGGCTGAGCACACAGCCTTGTGGGGCACCTGTGCTCAGTGTGGTAGTGCTCGAGGTGTTGTGGCCGACACGGACTGACTGGGGTCTTTCAGTTAAAAAGTCCAGAATCCAGTTACAGAGAGAGTTGTTAAGGCCCAGCAGGTGTAATTTATTAATGAGCTGTTGTGGGATTATTGTGTTGAATGCTGAGCTGAAGTCAATGAACAGCATTCTTACATAAGTGTTCTTTTGGTCTAAGTGGGTAAGAGCCAGGTGGAGGGTGGAGGAAATTGCATCATCCGTAGAGCGGTTTGGACGGTATGCAAACTGGAGCGTGTCGAGTGTGTTGGGGAGGCTGGTTTTTATGTGATTCATGACTAATCTCTCAAAGCACTTCATCATGATTGGGGTCAGTGCTATGGGACGATAGTCATTCAGACAGGACACAGGTGATTTCTTAGGTACCGGTATGATGGTTGTGGACTTGAGACACGTGGGGACGACTGCCTGGCTCAGCGAGATGTTGAAGATATCTGTTAGGACATCTGTCAGCTGTGCAGCACAGTCTCTCAGTACACGGCCAGGTATGTTGTCAGGACCCGTAGCCTTGCGTGGGTTAATCCTAGACAGGGTCTTCCTCACTACGGCTGGAGACAGACAGAGCGCCTGGTCGGTGGGAGGTGTGGGCAGTTTTTGTGCAGGTGTGTCATTCTGCATTTCAAACCGTGAATAAAACTGTTTAAGTGCATCTGGAAGGGATGTGTCGTCATCACAGGCCTGTGGCAGGGGCTTGTAGTCAGTGATGGTCTGAATGCCTCGCCACAGGCTCCGTGAGTCTCTGCTGTCTGTGAAGTGGTTATTGATTTTTTGTGCATATGACCGTTTTGCATTCTTGATGCCACAGGACAGGCTGGCTCTTGCTGTTTTTAGGGCTGCTTTATCTCCTGATCTGAATGCCTCGTCTCTGGTCTTTAGCAGCCCACGAACCTTTGCCGTCATCCACGGCTTCTGGTTGGCACGTGTGGTGATGGTCTTTGTGACTGTCACATCATCAATGCACTTCTTGATATATGCACTCACTGTTTCAGTGTACTCATGCAGGTCGGTGCTGTTGTTGTAGGTGGCTGCCTCTTTAAACACGCTCCAGTCTGTAGTCTGAAAGCAGTCCTGCAGTGCTGAGGTAGCATCATCCGGCCAGACTGTGATGAGTTTTTGAACCGGTTTGGTGATTTTTAACAGTGGATTGTATGCTGGGATTAGCATAACAGAGATGTGATCGGAGTACCCGAGGTGGGGGCGGGGTTCAGCCCTGTACGCGTCTTTCTGTGTTGTGTAAACAAAGTCCAGTGTGTTATTTCCCCTTGTAGCGAAGTTCACATGTTGGTAGAACTTTGGCAAGACTGTCTTTAAGTTTGCGTGGTTAAAATCTCCGGCTTTGATGAAAAAGCCGTCGGGGTTGTTTGTTTGTTGATCGCTGATGGCGCTGTACAGCTCGCGAAGCGCGTCCTTAGCGTTTGCACAGCGTCTGCACTTCACAAACATCACCTCCACCAGCGACGAGCAGCGTGTAGTCACTACCGCAGCATTATTACACCCCGCGAGTCTTACCAGACAGTAATGCATCCCTGTCCGCTCGGTAGCAGGTTAGTATTATGTAATTGAATGAAACAAGGGGGAAGCAAATTGATTTGAGCTATAAATATATAACCTCCTAATGTCAACATTGTTGCTGTGTGTCATATGCTAAATGTTTGTTCAGAGCAGGTTTAAAGAACTATCTGAACATGTGAAGTTGATGTCTCAGGATGGACAAAACTTTGAACCAAAGGATAAAAACAACCAACTACTAGACCTGATGAGGACCAGCAACATTCGACACACCACTTTTATCCTGTTTCTGGTCTGGTGAGCATCTTTAATTTTTGAACACTGACGCACGTTAGCTGGTCAGTTATGATGATCTGCTTAGTCCTCATGTTTATGTTGGTGAGCAGTTGTTGAGGCATTAGCTAATGTCAGACACCCAATCTGCTGCTCTTTGAGCCAATGTCCTGCAGAGTTGAGAGAGTTTGTGTTTCAGGATGTTTTGTATTTCAGGGTGTTTATTAGTATTTGATGTTTGCAGGATGACTCTGAGCCTGGACTACTTTGGTCTGTCTCTGAACACGTCCCATCTGCATGGAAGTTCCTTTCATCTCTGCTGCCATTGAGGTGCCTGCTTATGTCACAGAGACTGGCGTGAGCATGCTGCTGGGCAGAGGGGTGCTGTACTTCATCCAGTTAGTCCCCACCAGTAAGTCTGTGCTCTTCCTGTCAAGACATCCACTCTAATTTCATATCAGCTTCTGATGTTTTCTGTAAGTTTGTATTTATGTATGCAGAACTCCTTGCTCTTTCCACTGCATTTGAAATGGTGTGTATGCTGTGATGTAAGTTTGACATTGCCATAGGAACTGCTCTGATTGGTCTGTACACTGGAGATTCATCCCACAGTTCTCCGCAATACAGCCGTAGGCTCGTGTGCTATGGTCTCTCGAGTGGGCAGCGCTATCGCCCCCTATTTTATTTATTTAAGCTGTCAACTGCGACTGCTTTCATGACTTAAGCCATGTTTTTGACAGAATAGGGCTGCAAACGACTGATGTATGTTATTTCAGTAAATTAAATAAGTGAAGTCAGAAGTGAGTCAGTTCTAAAATCAAGACATTTGTTTTCTGCACATTTAAGCTGAACAGAATATTTAATGGCTCTTATGTTTTCATGGTCGCATTTTTCATTCTCAATAATGACATGGAAAAACAGCATACTAAAATGTTTTATTTCTATAAACCTGCTTTGAATCAGTGTGGATTGAAAAGTACTGTATAAACAGAACCGTTTCCCGGTTTAATCAGACTGTACATTATTTGTAGTTTATAATGATATTTTACAGGTTCAGATGTCTGTGCATCTGAAAGCATCACTCAGGAGGACTGGCTTTGAGAACAGAAAGCATCACTCAGGAGGACTGGCTGTGAGAAGCCATTAAACCATGATAAGTCATAGCAGAATGATGAAAACTAAAGAAAACTGTTAAAGGTAAAGTTCTGTTATTTGTTCAAATTCAATTTATTTATATAGCGCTTTTCACAGTGGCACACTGTTACAAAGCAGCTGTACAAATGAAAATATCCAAAAATACATAACAGTGAAAACTGAAATTGAAAATGAAAGAGAAAGGAGAGAAAATTAGGAAAAAGAAAATTCAAAATTGATAAAATTAATAAACAATGATAACAACACAATGTACAAAGCAAATGTTTTAAGCTAATATCAGCAGCCTCCCAGTAAGCAAGCCAACAGGGCAACAGTGGCAACGAACCAAAACTGTGAAATATAAATGGAGGAAAAAACCTTGAGAGAAACCAGGCTTAGGAGAGAGTGCCAGTTCTCCTCTGGCACGCTAAAGCTGCAGTCTGTAACTAAAGCTAAAATTTTAAAAAGATGTCCATCACATATTCCCAGTGCATTTGGGTGGGCCAGGTTATCCCTGTAGTCATTGCTCTATGGCATGAGCACCTGACTGTACCTGAGTAGGGGTAATTTTCAGGAGGAACTGGAGCTGTCTAGGTCTGTCGGATGTTGAGTCCATTTGTAGCTATAATCTATAGCTACCCCAGGATTGAAACCCCGGGATAGCAAACCAAAACAGAGAATAATTAGCATAGCTGCTGTTCATAACATTAAGAGCAAAAAAAATTTATTTACTTTGAGGTAGAATGAGAAACAAGTGATGAGAAGCATTATGAGAATGCTTGGCTAAAGAGATGTGTCTTTAAACTAGATTTGAACTGCGAGAGAGTAACTGAGCCCTGAACAGCACTGGGCAGGCTATTACAGAGTTTAGGAGCCAAGTGCGAAAAAGCTCTGCTGCCTTTAGTGGACTTTGCAATTCTGGGAATGTTCAGAAGACCAGAGTTTTGAGAGCACGCATTGGCTTGTAGTGTGAGAGAAGATCAGTTAAGTACATAGGGCTAACCCATTTAAATGAACAAAATGGTAATGGTCAGACAAGTAGGAGGAAAACCACTGAGGAGCTTGACCTTGAATGCCAACGTAATTTTGTAGTTGATCTAACAGGATGACATGGTTAGGGTTGGGGATGACTATTGTGTCAAATGCCGCACTAAGATTGAGTAAAACTAACAATGAGATGCAACCCTTGTCCGCAGCGAAATTATTTGTAATTTTGATCAGGGCAGTTTCTGTGCTATGATGTGGTCTAAATCCTTACTGGAACTTTTCAAAAATATTGTTTCTGTGTAAGAAGGTACACAGTTGCGTGGACATGACCTTTTCTAATATTTTAGACATGAACGGGATATTTGAAATGGGTCTGTAGTTTGTCAGTTCATTTGGATCTAGTTGAGGTTTCTTTATGAGAGGCTTAATAACTTCTAACTTAGAGAGGAGTTAATATTGAGAAGAAGCTCCTCAGTTGCTGGTAATAGCTCTATCAAAAGTTTAGAAGGTATGGGGTCTAATAAACACGTTGTTGGCTTGGAAGTAATGATAAGCTTATGTAGATCATCCTGGTCCATAGCTGTAAAGCATTGCAGTTGTTCTAGAGGGGCATTGTTTAAGAACGGTGAATCTTCAGGTAAATTGTGTATTCTTAATTATATCTCATTATATCTGGTTTCAGCTTTCTCTGTGAAAGAGTTCTAGACTCTGTGTAGTCAGTCGTTACTACTAAAGTGTGATGGCACATTGTCTTCTGGTAGTGTTTGTTTATTAGTTAATCTGGCAGCTGTATTGATTTAAAACCTAGGGTTGTTTTTATGTTTTTCTATTTGTGTGCTAAGATGAAAAACCTTTGCTGCTTTTAGAGCCTTTTTTAAAATGAGACATACAATCCTTCCACACTAGTCTGAAAACTTCCAGATTAGATTTCCTCCATTTTCGCTCAAGGTTGCGGGTTTCTCTCTTTAGAGTGATACCATTATACCAGGGGGCAATATTTTTTTCTCAAACTTTTTTATTTTGAAGGGTGCGACAGTATCCAAAGTAGTGAAGATAAAGTACATGCTGATTGTCAATTTATTTAGATTTTAGCAGTTATGGGTGTGCCGAGTAGGTTATATTGGACAGGGTATTTGTGAATCTGACTTTTGTGGTTAAGGTAATGGTTCTCCCCAGTTGATAGCGAGGAGCAACAGAGCTAACGTCAGCAATTTGTATTACCATGAAATAAGATGCTGATCAGTGATCTCATCACTTTGCAGTGTCATCTATATCTGCAGGGTTCAGTCCATGTGATATAATTGTCTACTGTGTGATTAAAGTGATGAGTAGGTCTAGTAATGTTTGTGTGTAATGTGTGAAAAAAACTGAAAATTCGTTCAGAAACTCAATGTAGTGCCCAGGAGGTCTATACACAGTAGCCAGTATGAAGGAGAGCATAGATGGTTTCCTTATGTTTGGAACAGTAACACCAAGTACCATCAATTCAAAGGAAGTTAAGCCAAGTCACCTTTAGTATGTCTCTATAAATAGTAGCAACACCACCACGACCAACCAGACGGGTCTCATGCTTTTAAGAATAGCCTGGTGGGGTGGATTCATTGAGACCAACGTGATCATCTGGCTTAAGCCAGGTTTCAGTTAAACAAAGTATATCAAAACTGTTATCTGAGATCATTTCGTTTATAACCGCCTTTAGTGTTAGTGTTTTTGTTACGGAGCCCAAGGTTTAGAAGATGTTTTTGTTCTCGTGTCGTTATTTTCTGGTGTAACCAAGATAAGATTTTCTCTAGGTCTTGCCGCAGGTCTATTTTTTGGCTGAACATTCAGGGAACAGACACAGTCTCTATTGGAGACTAAATTTTTTTTATTTGTTTGTTTGACTGTATTTTTATTTGTTATTAAAGCAGAACAGCAGCAGCGATAAGATGTCTGAACGTAATAGTCAAATTGTGCGTAGTGTCCTGGAGATATTGTCCGACTTAAGATCTGCTCCGAGTCGGCTGGGGTGCAGGCCGTCAGGACGAGAAAGCCTTGGTCGCCCAGGAAAGATTACAATTATTTACATAGAGCAGTTTCTGTTCATTACACCAAGAGATTAACCATTCTTTAGTGCAAATACAGTCTACAACTGCAGTTGTGGGTAGCGAATTTGAAAACCGATGGCAGTGTTGGCCTGGGTCCTGCCTCGCGCCGCTGGTGTGAAGTTCACGTAGGCTGGTCGCGTACCGGCTCTGCACAGACAGACGGCGTAGAAGTGACTGCAGTTTTATCTACAACGTGGGACTTACCGCGGGTCTGTGTGCTCAGATGAGATGTTTCCAGCGCGGTTCTCCGCTCTCGGAGCAGGGCCTGCTTTTCAAGGTCGTTAATCAGCTTCTCCACTTTCTCTAACTCCAAACGCACCGTTTTCAGCTCAAAGGAGTCTTGCGCTCATAGGCACAAATCCGAAATATTCACATTACATTCAATATTATTATTCTTGGTTCCCATATCAATCCCATAAAAGCAAAATCGAGTTATTAGATGCAATAGAGAATTACATTTTAAGATAACTTGACAGAGATTGTACTACGCTGAAAGCGCAAAGTTTATGTAAAATTTGTGCTTATATGTGTAACACCAGACTGTACGTTTTCATTCAGCGATATTGGTTATGAGATTTGTGAATCTGAATTGTGATAATGTATTATTACATAGGCGATGTTGGCACTTGTAGCTAGTTTTACTGTTTATAATAAAGTTTACAAATCCTTGTTTTAAACTAACCTGTAGTCAGACTGTTTTTCTGGAGTAAATGCGTATCTGGAAAAAATGCATACACTTTATCTGATAATCAGATGTTGATCTTGTAAGCAAAAACAGCTTAAACACCAAAAACCTCATGACCCAAGGCGGCACTGTCATGTAACCATTACAAACAATACACTTACCTTAATTGGGCCCAAGCATTGAAAGTGCAAAGGGCCCTATTGTTTTCCTTGGGCTTTTTCCCCACCCCCCCAAAGTTTTCAGGCGTTTTGGGCACCCTTTCATATATCATACAAGCATGTGCACCCTATAGACTCAAGTTGCGGGGTTAATATTGCCTACAGTCACCAAACTTGTATAAGTATTGTTTCATTAAGCAGATAAAATAAAGCTTTTAAAATTAGCCAGCCATTTTGGATTATGAGGATTTTTTTAACAATTCCTGGCTCTGAGTTTTTAAATACTCCTCCTAGGGAATTTATGGGTCTGTCACTGAACATGGCAAATATTACACAGACACTGAACATGCTAAATTGCAAAGAGATTTTTAAAATCAAACTTACGGTAAAAGTATGGTAATTACTGTTACTTTCAATCAAACTTGGGAAGTATTTTTGATGGTGTGGGCTGATTACAATGTTGTTATTGCTATAACTCACATCACCAACCTTCCGTAGGAAGTGTGTAATTTGGAAGCTAAATTCAGAAATAAATTAAAATAGGATGTCTTGCTTGTCAAACTATGTACGTGTTCAATGTTGTAGGAGGCATGGCTTTTGATAGAGGTCTGAAAGGTGGGTGGGATTCAAAGTGCTTTCAAAGCTAACTGGCTATTGCTAGCCTGTCTTAGACTGCCTTCCAGGGAAACTGATGTGGCTCTTCTATATTTGTTTATTCTATTAAATGGAACAAAGATTGTGGTTATTTCTGTCACATTACAATGTAAAATTTCAAATCCTCCTGACTGCATATTTGATGGGCCTGTTATTACAGTAACAAAGTCAAACACATGAAAATGGACAGTTTTAATAAGTCATTTCGTGCTCAGGATTACGATTATCACTATTTACAATAAAAAAAAAATGTTCAAGTAGAATTTTTAAACAAAACACCTGGCAGTCACACGACTATTACAAGGCTGCAACACATGGTTCCTTATTAACGGTTGACTAATCACAAAACTGATAGAGTCTGATCTCATCAAAGAGTCTGTAATATGCCATAAGCCCCGTCGTTCACTCTGATACAACAATAGCATCCTTTGACTTTTTTTTCTTCTTTTTGGTGCTTTCTGTAACCTGCAACATACACAGTGTGTAAACAGAAAACATTTTATTTTACAAAATGACTGATGAATGTTTGAGAACACCACATGTGTTTAAAGACATCTGAATGAGAGAGATGCTGCTTGATGAAATCTGATAAACAGAGGTCAAAGGTCACCTGGGCATCTTCAGGAGTCTCAGCCGCTGCCTGCTTCAGTTTCTTCTCTTTCTTCTTCCTCTTCTTCTCCTTCTTTAGCTCTTCCTCTGTCTTTGGCATGTCCTGAGCAGCCGTATCATTCTCACTGCCACTGTTGTCTCTCTTCCTCTGCACACAAAAATAAATCCTGTTCAGGGATTTGTTTCTGTGAAGAATGTTTGTGTCACTCTTCAGAAAGAGGTCTGACCTTCCCTCCTGTTTGAACCTCCTCCATCTTCTGTGCTTTAGGAGTGCTGCAAAAAAAAAAAAATTGGTAGCTCTTCTGATAAAAAAAAAATTACTGCCCATGTATATGTACTGTGTTCTACAACAGAAAGAACATAGTGAATGACTGACTGTGCAGTTTTGAGGTATGTGTGGTGACCAGGAGGTTTGTCCATTGAGAAACTCATTCTAAAGTCACCACAGACTTCACAGGGACAACTGCCTGAACCAGCATCTGCAGTACCTGAAGTCCACGTAACTGTCTGTCCAGTCTGCAGGTGTGCTGCCATTGGGTTTGCCATATTTGTCTAGTAGTCCCTTCTGAATCATCATCTTTTTCTGGCTGGCCTGCATTACAATATCAATAAGACTGGGTTAATAAACTCAGTTAGTCGTAATATAATAACAGTGCAGGATGGGGGGGTGGGGGGGGGTGGGGGTTGGGGGGGGTGTTCTTGACCTTTGGCCCAAGGCCCCACTTGCGTGGATACGTATCTCTTTCCATAATGACCCTCTTGATTTTGGCAACAACCCCATGATCACACGTGGATATAACAGCTGTAGTCATCAGAGCAATAGCTGAAACAGAAAACAGACATCAGAACCTGCAGAGAACTTTTTCAAAGACAGAGGGTTAAAAAGACAGCCATCAGGTGTTGGGTGATAGATGGAGGTCATCTCAGCTGTACAGCTCAAGATCTCTGATCACATCATGTGGCTCTGAATGAAGCAGACTGCAGGCGAGTCTGATGCATTACCTGTACAGATGGCTTCTCCTTTGGTTGTTATAACGACAATTTCTTGATTCACCTCAATACCATCTTCATACCGCAGAACGCCCGGTAACATGATCTTGGCTCCGTAACATATAGCGTTCACCTGCATGAAAACTGGACTTAGACCTTCCAATCCAAACACTACATACAGGACCTGCCCCACCCACATTATCACGTGCTGAAATGTAAAGATGCGTTCGTACAGCACTGTCCTTCATGACGATCCTTTTGTGAGAGTGGAGGAGTTTCTCCAAGGGGAAGATCACCCTCCTCAAGTATGTCTCGTCTTTGTTGTGGTCAAACTGCCACTGAGCATCCAGGACATCATGCATCGTCACCAGATTATCCTTCCAGAAACACACACACATCAGACCACGAAACACATACCATGGAAACACTAATGTGAACAAACTCTGGTTGGACACCTGTCTGAACTGTACCACAGTCCATTTCAAATTTAAACTTCAGGAGCAAAAAAAAAAAAAAAAACCCCATCAGATATCCCCTACAAATATTAACCATGGTTTTACTAGTTTACAAAAAAGCTCCTATAATTAAACCATGGTAATCACAAATGGAACATTTTTGGGTGAATTAAGCCTTCAAAGAACATGTAGGAAAATTTTGTAATTAATTAGGAAACAGTATATCCAAGACTTATTGCCCACATGACCATGAGATGAACTGTAGGCTGAGGGTTGGTGAAGAGGTTGAATTGTATAACCACTTTATTTTTATTCTCACTCAGCCATTTCTGTACCAAAGATTCATTACCAGCTCTGGGAGACAACCCAGAACTGAACTCAACACTTTGGCTCTTCAGATACAAGTGAGCAGGTTCTGAGCGCACCTTTTCACCCAGAACACCTGATCGAACTCTTCGCAATTCCTGCATCTGCCCGCCAACACCCAGCAGCAGCCCCAGATGAACACACAGAGTCCTGATGTATGTGCCTGCCTCACAGCTCACCCAGAAAATCCCTGCAGAAAATGAGCACAGGGTCATTCATAGCCTGCATCCTCACACACTCTACTGTACTGACCCCGAGTCAGTCTGACAAATACACAGCGAGTGTTCATGTATCAACATCAGTCCACATCACACAACGAAATTGAATATATTGGACAATGTTTGTTTGAATTGACTATCTGATCTTGTACAAGCAGTGATGTGAGAACAAGGAAGTTCATTTTCTAAAGATCTGAGAACAAGTATTGGGTTCCTCCTGGCTCAAAGTGAGGCGGAGATGGTATATACATTTTATAAGCATTATGTGAAGGGCCCTAATTTATTAAAACTTTAAATTAAATGCACTTGGATGCAAAATACATAATAGCCACAAAATATAAAGGCTGTTAGGATGAAATTCACAGAGCTCTTTTCTATACGCTACAATACAGCACCACCACAGTAGCATAATACCACAACTGCACTTCCAAATGATAATCCACCAAATACAGTGCTTGTTTCTGTTTATATACCCACAAGATTTTGCCATCAGCCGGAGGCAGCACAAAATATGGAGACAGCCACCTCAATTGTCTATGCAAGTAAAATTTGGTAATTATTAGAGGTCAACTGATACATCGGTTTTTACCATAATTCACACCAAAAAATGATTTCTGGAACTATCATTTGCCAGCAATAATCCACACCAATATACACATGCTATTTATTTGCTCCAGGGATCAGGTGCTCACTCATAATACAACAAGATGAGGAAAAAGACAGCATTATCACCAAGTGTCTAATAGAAAGTGAAGAGGGACAGACCGACTTAAACTCTATGATCCCACTGAACTTTTATAACTTTTATATATGTATAATCTCTCCATTGACATTTCATTTCATTGCATGTTTATATATATTCACATCTATTCATTCATATTGTATATAGAGATGGCTGGCCCTGACTAGGGGTTTTCATAGTTGACTGGTAGTCATTAGTTAAATAGTCACATTTTTATTTTTAATTACTTAAATATGTACTGGGAGAGGGGTTATTAGATAATGGTTAAAGTTTCAGGGATGACAATGAATGTTACATGAAGCATTGCTAACACTGTTTTACATTACAGAGAAATACTAAACCATAATACTTAATCTGTAAAATATAAAGTGCTTCTTGCATAAAGCAACTCGCGTGACACCAGTGAGTATTGAAAAGTAATAAATAGCCTATAAATTGGAAAACAAAGCAAACATTATAACCTTATAGACAATCGCATAACTCACTATTGTCACTATTATATGTTTTTCCCATGCTCTCAATCTTACGAGAGCGGAACACCAGACATTCTGAAACACTTAACATGTCATTTAGCGCTTTGTGTTCATATTCTGGGCTCTTATGCATCTCTGTACATAGTACACTTTAATAAAGTGTATCAAATTTTGTCATTAGATTTTAAAGAATTAGGGCATGTTAAGCATTTTAAAAAGTCTGAGGAATGAGTTTGTCTGTATTGTCAGGAAGAAGCAAGCTGCATGTCCTCCTCACAATGAAGCCAGTGCACCAACCTTTAAGATGTGCATTGATTTTTTTTTTTTTTTTACTTTAACGTGTTCTGATAATTTCTGCAAAATATGGGGTAACTGAGAATTTTTATTATAGGGTACACTGTCCTTTTAGAGGTGGTCAATTCCTGACTTTTACATAATTCAGTTTGTACCTAATCTTCTCTCCGAATCATATTCAATCAGTTTGCTCTCGTAGATGGTTCTCACTCTCAGCTGACGTTTCACAGCAGCGATGAGCGGAGGTCTCTGGAACAAAGCCCCTGTCAGACACTCCAAAGCCTGAAGAGAAACACACTGTGATGAACAACCCCCCTTGACCATCTGGTCACATCTGCAGCTATAGGGTTCAGGTGAGTGTGTTTTCAGACATGTTCACTCTTCTTTGGTGACACTAAACCCTCCAAACCTGCTCGGCCCCCCAACATCAGCCACTCCAGAAGAACACTGCAGTGGAGAGCAGGAGACCGGCAGCACTGGCCCTCAGGCCCCAAGGGGCTCCGAACACCAGCAAGAGAGGAGGTCGAGACACTCAGAGAATGGATGAACAACCTCATCATGTTACAAACGGCAATGAACCGTTACAGTAACCCCACAAACACCTTCTGAAATACTTCCTGAATGACACATTTGCCCAACACCAGCAGGGGTGAGGATATCACAGTATGACTTAAATTCAGAACGTAATTATTTTTGCTATGAATTTTAGTTTTAAACCTTGTTTGCTCAGTGCCTATTTGCTTTTACAAAAACGTTACAAAATATTACTGGCTTCCCTCATATTGATTGGCTGTTCTATTATTTCTGCGAGAAGTTTGTTGTGTTCTTTATCACCTAAAACATGACGCTGAACCAAACAAATTGTGACTGGTTGCTTTACGTGTCAGTCAGATGACTGAGGCTGTTGTGGAGCCCAGAGCTGCAGTCAGGGTCTGAACACACAAGATTATAGAAATAAAAATATTGTAGCACAGCTGGACCCATTTACTTCATGTTTTTCGCTGTGCAAATGCAAATAAAGCAGAAGTTCGTTTTATTACAGTGCAAAATTCTGATATAGTATAATCTTAAGTACAATTCAGCACAATCACTACCGCTGATACCACCCAGACCTACACAACAGTTTAACACAAACACTCTTACTCACTCTGGCTAGCTGATGTTCACTCTCTAGTGCATTGTGCAGCCGTACAATCCCCACATACTCTTTGCCTGAAAGAGACAGCAGAAGAGTTGTGAGGGGAGGCCACTGGTGTTTCCTGTCAGCCACGGGTCAGACAAGTGACCTACAAGTAAAACAAGGGACATACCTGCGCTCTGCTGGGATTTTACCAGGCGAGTGGCGCGGTCCACACACACGATCAAACAGCCTGTGACTTTGGGGTCCAGAGTTCCACTGTGGCCTGTCTTCTCCACACGCAGAATTCTCTTGATCCAGGCAACAACCTCATGAGAGGACGGATTAGCAGGTTTGTCCAGATTAATGAAACCAGACCTGACCAAACAAAACATTGCTTTATAAACAGCTGAATTAAGCTGTATAATTCACGCTTGTCTGCCAGAAGCCATCAGTCTGGGGTGATAGACAGTGAGTCATCCCGGCACAAAGTGCTCATGTAATCTACATCACATCATGTGGCTTCAAGTCTAAATGAAATTTACACCCATTTTACTTTCATTATATTGTTTACTTGGGGGGTGGTAGAGGGAATATGAAGGGCTGAAAATATTTGGCCTGATAAACAGGAAATCTTTTCAGAGGTGGAAAATATCTAACACACTTTAATGAAAAATTATTAAGATAAGCTTTGCATTGCAGAAACAGCAATATATCATTTACAAGAGCAAGAACACACAGATTTCAGTCTGGATTTCATGTCGACTTTAACTACAGGTCAATCTGAAAAAGTCTCACCGGACGTAATCGTGTATGTTCCTCTTGAGTGGATTGGATCCGTGTGGCAGAGGTGTATAATGGGCTGTCCTGATGTTCAGCTTATCAAAGTTCTGCAGAAAACAAGCAGCCTCACTCAAACAATGACAAGTAAGCAGATCACATGACCAGACTGCACACATGTGATCAGACATGTCTGTTCGTCTTTGTCAGGGCAGCTTTAAGCCCTCACACCAACAACTTGCCCTGCATCAGGTGACCAGCAGAACGCTTGACCAGAAGAGCAGAAGCAGACGATTGTAACCCTGCGGGCCAGAACGGACCACAGAGGTGCAGGACAACAAAAGCCACAGAGCTCAGAGAATGGATAAACACCTTCATCACATCACACATCAGACTGAGGAGGTGAAAAGATCAGATAACTACCTTCAGCAGAAGTGGCCATTGAGACGTGTCCAGAGTGGCCACCTTTGACTCAGGCTTGATGAGGAAGTCTCCACTTTCTTGAATTTCCTGAAAATAATGATTCAGTATATTTAATGTTCAAAATAAACTGGATTTTATTTCCAGTCATTTAGGCTACTTAGTTTACACAAATCTTAATGCTCAGATCCAATCTTGAGTCCATATCAGATGCGAGAAAAAAGAAAAAAAAAATCAGATTGTTTTGTGCCAGTGTAAGACGGTGTAGACAGACAGAATGAAACTGAATGAATTGATGGAGAAATGAATTTCTCCAAAACTGATCAATTCAAAACTGATTTCAATAAATCAGAGATTATGTTTTCTGTCTAAAAACACTCTCCACAGAAAATTAGGTCTCACACCTGCTGACCACCTTTACATTTACTGATGGAAATGTCTGAAACAGATACGGGGAGGAAAACAGCACAAAACAGTTTATTGGTTACTTTATTGGTGTATTGGTTAAAATTTATCATCACGTATGACTTTTTACAGTTTGACCAAGTAGTGGGACAATCAGGACTTTTTTGACAATTTAAGCAGGCTTGGGAGAATACTTAATGTTACATGATGTCCAGTCATCCACCGATTACATTTGCCCACCACCCCACAATCATTTCAGTTTCACAGAAATTCTGTAAATCAATTTAGTTCAGTCTTAATGTAAATCAACGGACGCCACGGTTATAAAGGGAGGCATGCCTGCTCCCTACAACACAAGCTGCAGTCTCAGCAGAGCAGGAGTCACATGACAAGAGTGAGGCGCGATGACTGAAAACATGATGGTGCACAGAAGAACGTCTGTTAATGGAGTTTTTTCTTTGTTCTATTGTTGTGATTTCAGTACAAATAATAAACAACAAACGGTTCGTTTTAAAGTAAGGGTATAATCCAAAGATCTTTCACTTATTTGTTGAAAAAATGTTACAACTCAGGTATACCATCATCTGTCTTGTCTTATCTGTTTCAAAAATTGTTTAATAAGGGAGTTTGTCATTGCACTACTTTGTTGTTTTCATTAAATATAATGAACCAGAAATTAAGCATTTGTTTTAAAGTAAGGGGAAAACCAAGTGATCTTATTTTATGTGTGGATATACCGTGTCATCCATCTTATTTTAATAAAACTTTTGAGGAAAGTTGTTCTATTTAACTGTGCTTTACATTCTGAACAATAAAACATTAAGCATTCGCTTGTTCAAAGAAAGCGAAAGATGTGAAGATGTATGAACCCACAGTCAAGCAACTGCCATCCCCCGAATTGCGAATTCAAAACAAATTTCATAAGCGATTTAGAAGTGCGGTGGAAAAGAGGGATTTCAGTGATACCAGCATTACTAATGTTGGGAAAATCTCCCAAAACCAAACGAGTGATAACATTATGTATTGTATTATCTGCTGTCTACCTCTGAAAACGTGCAGACCTTCCAGAATGTCTGCAGTGCTCATTACAGTTATTAATTTCTTGCTGTGGGTTTTTTTAGTGGCGAGTGGAAAATATGAGTTAAAACAATACCCTGTGACCCTATCTGTGAAAACCCAGCTGAAGTCATTTTTTGTGTGCCATTTTCTACATAAATTATCCTGCCTAGCATAAAGCACATTCTGTAAACATATAACCTTGACGTCTTTAATTTTGACTAAGGCCATGTCAAAGATTGAAATCACAATGAAATTATTAAACTCAAACTTTGATGCTCCTAGCATCATAACTAGATTGATACTTTCACCTGGATTTCAGACAGGGTCACTTATTGTTTTCAGCAATTAATTCTTAGATTGATTTAATGCATTCGCAATTTTACTGCACAATCCACATCATTATTAAAATGTCTGTATCGATCAACCATGAGCCATAGTCATAATATTTTAACAGCAGATGAAAACTATAAGCACTTCAACATGTTTTTTGCAGTGGCTCCAGAGAAAACACTACCAGGACAAGCAGAAATCTGAATTAAGAGATCAGACTGGCTCAGCAGAAAGAAATCCTCACTGTTGAGCATTAAATATGAACCTAATGTAAATGTGAAGAGCTACAGAATCACTCCTGATGGATAACAAAAACCATTTTTAAAGAAATTACCCCAACTTCTTTATCAGAAATCTTCCTTGTCTTCTTTCTTTCTTTTTTGGCCGAACCAACTGAGGAGGAAACACAGGGTTACAGATATTTATCTGGTATGTAGATGCAGATACCGTGTCACAGCAAACATTAGACAAGCTCACGATGAAGAGCAACCACGTGGCGCAAGTCAGCACGTGGAGATGAAATCTTACAAAATAACTTTAAATTAAATCACTGCACGTAGTCACGTCTACACGTTATTTTGCCATCTTTACTAGACAACACCGTGCAATTTAAATGCAAGTGTTTAGGATTTCCATCACAAAACAACGAGTCTTCATCTAAAATCATCTCACTCGTGTAAAGAATTATTAGGCATCACTAATTAAAAATCTATATTTCTGCGTCGGCGCATTATTGTAGTCGGATAGTGTAAATAACTAGTAGTGTAAATTACTGCTTGTGAAGTCGCGCCAGCTGATGTACAACTCGACAGCAACACTTTTAAACGCAAATTATTTAAGAATAAAAACGCAAGATGAAAACATTATTCATAAACTGCATTTGATCGATCTTATTTAAATATACAGAACGAAAATGATCTTACTTTCTGCGTCCGCCATCTTCTCCACACGCATCTGAGCACAGCACGGCCACACGTGTGAGGCTCAGCGCATGCGCGTTAGAGTCTGCGTTCTTCTGGGTTTTAAGGGCAGTTGGTAAACCAACTTAAAAGGCGCATTCCCACCACCTACTGGAAAGGAGTGTGGATCGCATGATGGTTGTAAACTGAAAAAAGTAACTACATTGTATTAATCAATCCTGTTTCTTTCAAATAAATGAACAATTCATAATAAATTACTGAACAGAACCTGGACTGATAAATTATTTATTCCCAAAGAGCTTAATGTTTCCATTAATCGTAATATTGCTCTTTCATATGGCTCATACTCTATGAGGGTGTTCTATTGTTCTACTTGATCACACTTATCACAGTTTCCTGTTTCATGCCTCCCAATTCTATACAGAGATTGATTTATCAGACAATCCCCAATACGCATTCTAGAAATTAATAATACCTCTTTCCTGTTCCCAAACTTTCTTCTTTTTGATCCAACCTTTCTTATAACACTATATGAATGTCTACCTTTTATACCACTATCCCACTCCTTTTGCTATATCTTAATTTCATTTGCAATTTTACCTTTAACTTCTGCTTTACTTAATGCTACTTTAACGTTGGTTTGTACATGTTTTAAAGCCTGTTTAGCTAGATGGTCTGTCTCTTCATTTCCTTTTACTCCTATGTGAGAGGGCACCCACAAGAAACTTACTATTAGCCCATATTGTCTTATTCTAAATAAACACTGCATTACTTCATAAACCATATCTTGTCTTGGTATAGATATACCACATAACAAACTAGTAAGAGCTGAAAGGGAATCAGAACATATCACTGATATTGTTGGTTGTACCTCTTCTATCCACTTAAGTGCTAGAAGAATTGCCATTATTTCTGCAGTAAATACAGAAATGGGGTCTGAAAATTCTGTTATTTTAACTTTGAAGTAGGGTATGTAAACTGCTGCAGCCGTTATTCCTGAGTCTGAATCCCTCCGGCTGTATATATTTGTACTTCATTATAATACTTTAGTGCAACAATTCATTGATCAAATGAACTTTCTAACGTACTTGAATCCTTATTTTGCTTTTCTTCATGCAACTGTAGATCAACTGAAGGCATAGGGAATAGCCAAGGAGGTATTACAGACATAGCGACAGTAGGGGCAATATTGATGTTACCTAAATCCATATCCTGAGCCTCCTTATTGGTATTCCACCCAAAGCTTGTTATTTTCCTATCATTGGATCATTGAAGATGATCTAAATGCTCCACAGCATATTCTCAGTGCTTGCGACTGAATTGCCTCAATTTATAATAGTTGCGTTTTGGATGCAGAACTCTACACCATGCTGCCATAATCTATAGCTGCTCCTGTCAATGCACAATATACACTTTTAAGAGAATGACGGCAAGCCGCCCATTCAACTCCTGCCAGGCATCTCATTACATTTATTGCCTTTTTACTTTTATCTTTTAACGTTTGTATATGCGTTCTAAAATTTAATTTTGAATCATTGTTGAATCACATTCACATTCCCATCTTACTACTGATACTTGTTCTAATTTCTGTCCATACAATTTAATATTTATCATCTGATTGACCCTTCCTTTTGAAAAACAGATCACCTGAGTCTTTGCTACAGAGAAACGAAAATCCCGCTCATTGGCCCAGGTTTCTGCTCTACTCACTGCAGACTGTATGCAATTTTCCACATGCGTTCGGTTGTATTTGTGACCTACAACCCCATGTTTCCAGTCAGCTGATAACTTCACTGACTCCCATACCTTGTTGAAGAGTCTCAGAATAACATTCAATGATGTTTCTGATAGATGCTTTACTATCTCATAACAGAAATCATCTCTGCCTGGAGAAGTCTGTTTAATCCCTACTAGGACTTTCTTCAATTCATATAAGGTTAACTCAAAGTGCAACGTACACCCAGGTGGCCCTTTTTCCATTTTTTCTTATAATCTTTTCCTTATAATCCATTTTTTCTTATAATCCTTATGACTACCATTTCTTCCTATATATTTCAATGTATCCATGCTTAAGCCATCGCACGGATTATAAAAGTTTATTATTCAAACACCCCGAGGTTTTTTCCAAACATCCACCACAACAACCTTTTGTTCCCTATATACCTCAACAATTGTATATCCAATCCTTTGCTTAACAAAGTTTGCAACCCCACCACCATTTCCTTTATTCCCATCTCTACGAACTGGGATATAACTTTGTATTAAACAATTTAGCTGAGCTCTGAGCCATGTTTCTTGTACACAAATAATATCTGGGCTATTTTCAAGACTTTAAATAAATTTCTTAAATTCTTGACCATTAGCAATTAAACTTCTTGCATTACACTGCAAGATAATTGTTACCATTATGAACCACCACATGATGTCTGACTGTTTACTATTTGCCTTTCATTTATCATATCAACTGAAACACCCTCTAACTCCAAATACCTTTCTGCAGCTTTGATAATGATTTTAATTCTCTCAGTCCTGCTTTCCGTTTGAGGAGAGTAATTCACCACTTCTGCTATAAAAGCTACAAATGACACTTTGTCGGTAATCTTTTCATTCTTGTCCTTCCAGCATTGTGTTTGTGGCGCTGCATTACTGGTTTCCACTACCTTAGGAGTTTCTTTTACTTTCTTCAAAGCCTCAGCATATAACATTCCTTCAGCCACTCTGACATTCTTTCACAACTTTCACTGCGTTCTTCCTCACTATATATCCTCCATATCCTGCGCTATGATCTCCTCCACAATTTCAACATTTAGGGTTTACACCTTGCCCACATTTTTACCGTACTCATGTTGGCCTCCATATCGTGCACATCTCTGTTTGCCTCTGCACACTGCAGGTACATGGCCGTATTTTTGGCATTTATAACATCCTAGTGACGAGGCTGAATCTAGTTTCTTATTGACGCTATCCGTTCCACCTTAAAAGACGCAACTCTTCCGTCTTGTCGGCTTCTTATTCACGCTCAGTTTAGGGACCGTGTCGCTTTTCTCTTATTCGCGCTATTGTAAAGGACCGGGTTGCGTGTGCTTGTATATAAATAATTTCATAAGTAAACATGAAGTATAATCAGTAAACTAAACTTGGAGATGTATCACTCCCTCCTCTTACAATTCTTAACATCACTGTGGCACAACAGTTTTTCTTTTTGACGGGCATCTTCGTCTTGAACAGTTAGTGTAACAGTGTTATACATCGTGTGTGTCTTCACTTGCTAACAGTAATTTAAACAAGAACACAGAAAAATGATTGGATGTAAAAGGGTTGACGGAGTTTCTGATTGGCTGGCTGATTCTCTGCGCTGTGTGCGCCACCTGTTGCGTCAGTCAGTTAATGTGTAAAGCCCGCGGTAAGTTGTGTGATCGGTAGCTCTGTAATTAATCTGTTATCGTTTATGAAATGTGTGATATATCATGAGCAACAGCATATATTTGATATTAAGAAACGTGCTAGACCGTGGCAACATTTGAGTGTGAAAACGCGTGTTTTATTTTAGTGTGTGCCAAAAGCACGAGGAGTGTCGAATATGCTGGAGTAACAAAGTCATTCTGTTACGCGGTTTTCTCAGCGTGAATAAACGGCTGGGAGACAAAAATCTGTAACTTTATTAACACAACGCAGAGAATATCTCTGATATCAGAGAGATAAGATATCAGTTACATTAGCACATTTACTACAGCCTGCCTGTTTTAAAGTGCAATTTTTATAGGGCAATATCCTACACTATGGTGTCTGCATAATCATGTGAATATTTATTTACATTTATTCATTTAGCAGACGCTTTTATCCAAAGTGACTTACAAGTGCGGAATACAACAAACAAGTCAACCTGAAGAGGCAACTAGACACAATAAGTGCTCACAATACAAGTTTCAGACATTGCTCAGAGTAACATATGCTACAACAAGGGAGAGATTTAAAGGGAAGAGGGATTGGAAATGAAGGGAAAGGATTTTTTTTTATTTTTTATGATGAGGTTAAGTGCTCACGAAAGAGATGTGTTTTCAGCTGTCTTTTGAATATTGCCAGGGATTCTGCATTACGGATGAAGGCAGGAAGATCATTCCACCAGCATGGAGTAGTGAACGAAAATGATCTGGAGAGTGATTTTGTGCCTCTCTGTGATGGTGCCACAAGCCTTCGTTCCTTCTGTGATCGCAGGCTTCTGGTGGGAGCATAGACTCGTAAGAATGAGTGAAAGTAGGAGGGTGCTGACCCGGTGATAGATCTGTAAGCAAGCGTCAAGGCCTTGAACTTGATGCGAGCAGTGAGCGGTAGCCAATGCAGAGAGATGAGGAGAGGGGTGACATGGGCTCTTTTGGGCTCGTTGAAGATGAGACGCGCTGCAGCGTTCTGAATCATTTTGTAGAGGCTTGATTGTGCATGATGGCAGTCCTGCCAGAAGAGCATTGCAGTAATCGAGCCTAGAAATGACCAGAGCCTGGACGAGAAGTTGTGTTGCATAGTTAGAAAAGGCCTGATTTTCCTGATGTTATGTAATGCAAATCTGCATGACCGAGCCGTCTTAGCAATGTGTTCTTTGAAGGTCAGTTGGTCATCAAAGATTACTCCAAGATTTCTGGCCGAATTTGATGGGGTAATTGAAGATGTACCTAATTGGATGGTGAAATCATGATGTAGGGTTGGATTGGCAGGGAAGACAAGAAGCTCAGTCTTTGTCAAGTTGAGCTGCAGATGGTGTTCTTTCATCCATGCCGAGATGTCCGCCAGACAGCTTGACATACGTGCAGCTACCGTGGGATCATCTGGAAGGAATGAAAGGAAGAGCTGCGTGTTGTCAGCATAGCAATGGTAAGAGAACCCGTGTGCATGTATGATGGGGCCCAGTGATGGAGAAGAGGAGGGGTCCAAGAACAGAACCCTGGGGAACCCCAGTGATCAGCTGATGAACTTTGGATACTTCCCCTCTCCAGGAAACCCTGAAAGACTTACCAGTAAGGTAGGTTTCAAACCAATGAAGTGGAGTACCTGTGATGCCCAGATACCTGTGATTTATATTTGTAAAATATAGATATATATGGGTTTAATATATATAACTTACTATGCATATCTGTAAATAACTCCCCCACTTAAATCTTATGTTAATTATATATTTTTTATTATCTCTATTTGTATTTTTTTAGCGACAAGGTCCCTAAGTTAATAAGAAGCTGGCAATACGGAAGCGTTGCGTCTTTTAAGGTGGAACGAATAACGTCAATAAAAAGTCGCAAATAAGAAGCCAGTGTAAGGGGGCTGAGGCAGAAGCAGGATCCAGTTGCGGATGTTTATTGGAGTCGTGATCCATAATCAACAGGCAAAGTGTCGTAATAAACATAGACAGTCCAACCATGCAACACAACAAAAGGGAGAGACGTAAATCAGAGGTCGTAAATCCAGGCAGAGAATCAATATCCAAACAAACAGTCCAATCCAGGTGTCAAACAAAGGGGCAAGGCAAAAATCAGAAAACGAGAACCAAACAATTGGTAAAACACAGGAAATCAGGCAGTAAAAGAGAATGCTCAGTAGTCAGGTGTAAAGCTGGCAATACTTCGCAAAGTGGCCCTGTGGTAGCAAGGTTTATATAGATGCCAAACAGGAAGTAAGTTCAGAGTTTAGGGTTCAAAGTTCAGAGTTCAGCAGAGGGAGCATGAGCAGTCAGTATTCCGGTGAGGGCTCCCTCTGCTGGCGTGATGTTACAGCCAGATTCAGCCTCCTACTTTAGCGGCGGGGGGAACATATTGTCTAATATTGAAACTCACAAATCCTAAATAAACTCTCTCAGGCAATCTATTTTCGTCAAAACTGATCACTACTGAGAGGCTGTCAGTCTTTTCATTATTCCCAATACACTTAAGCCTTGTGACATCATTCACTGCTGTTCCAGTTATATTACTTTTAATATTCTCTAGTGGGACATCCCTGTTATCATACCCCTGATCCAATTCTTTCTTGCTGGAATTGAGCATTCAGCTTTAATTCTCGAGTTTTAATTCTCAGTGGCATTTTTGGTGCCCACTGTCTTTGCAAAACAGTATTAATTTGCCATCCCTCAGTGTTTTAATGCTTTCAATCATCCCTATAGCTTTAATTGATTTTGTTAGTTTCAAGGGGTTAATGGCAGTAACGGAATTTGAAACAAATTTCAACAGTACCTTATATTCCTCTTTCCTGCCTGTTCTTTTCACTGTCTGATTCTGATACTTGTACCCGACTTCTTTTCCAGTTTCTTTTCCATTCGTTACCCACATTGCCGCCACTATCTGAACAAACCATCCCATCATCCATTTCCGGGTCACTTCCAGAGTCTACGCCACTTCCTACCATCGGCGCTCCAATAACAATCCAGCTGTCCCATCCGCCGGGCGTGCAGTCAGTCTCCCGTCACGTCTATGATCGCTCTCAACCCTCCCGATGAAGGACCACATGTCTCATCTGATCCTGTTGCAAATCCCGTAGCGTTAAGAATCGCGGTGACGACCATGCGTCTCAGACACGAAGAGCGTCACATAAACAACACACCATGGTAACTGCAGCACTACTGTCTGTTCAACGGATTGAGTAATGTCATACAGATTCACATATAATACAACATTATTTCATTTTACACATATAATAGAAAGTCGTAAAGAATAACGTCTTTATGTTCACCGTTCATATAAGTATAAATAGTATGAGTTATACATTACAAATATATCACACAATACAATAATTAAGAGTATATAAGCTAGTCATAACATAAACTTATTCATATAAATTTATTGGATGAAATAAAACTAAAAATATTAATATTAAAATATAATGTATATTTACCGTTTTATATTCATTTATAATGTACAACTGAAGCCCCAAGTCAACAGTGAGGTCCAAAAATTTGTTTTTCAGTTTTTAATAGAGGTTTGAAAAAATATTGGCCTAAGCCATGAGTAAGACTCTTAAGAAAACATCTGAAAACACCTTAGCCAAAACAAAGACTTTTGCTTTTGTTTTGAATTTATTGCTTCTGTATTTTTCATTTGTAAGTCTAATAAAAAAGCATCTGCTAAATGTTATTAAAATCAGCAAGACATGAAATGCAAGAAATTCAATTTATTGCTAGAGGTAACATTTGTGTTTACGTAAGCAATCATTTGTGATGATTTTCAAATTCAAGATGCTTCACATTATAAAAAATACATATAAAATGTGATCTTCATAAGATTCATGCAGTCCAGTATATAAACAAACGTTTGCGATTTAAAACTGTTATTCTCACATCACTCATACGCCATCTGTTCTGTCTGAATGCTGCATGCTGTTATAATCTACTGTAATCATTCTACTGTACATTCTTTCATAGTGATGACATGATAATGTCAGTGTAAATAAAATTCATTATTAACTTTCTTTAGATTACAACATTCGTTTTTCTATTGCATCATCTCTGTAAATCACTACATGTCTAACACAACATGAGATCTAAATTATAACCCTAATTTCTATGATCTGTTTTTCTGGAAAGGCAACATTGTATAAAACATACATTAAAACAAATTATGAGATCACTGGAACAAAGAATGATAGACAGTTTACAAGAACATAGAATGAGATCAAAAATCTGTATATTTTTAGACAAACTGTAGGTGTGTTGATTTGGGTCCTACTGGTCTTATGCGGTTTTGGCACTCAGGCCTTGAGGCCCAGAGAGCGGGCTGTGTTCAGAACATCATCTCGGGTCAGATAACATCCACATAGCTGTCGCAGACCAGTGAAAGACTCTCTGCCATGTAGCACTCGCCAGTTATCAATAAACAGAACCTGATTAACACAACATTCAGGATTAAAACACTTCAACTGCTACACATCTGATGTGTCACAAGTCTGTTAGTTTCTGTTTGTTGTCTTTTATTTTGTAGGTTTGTATTTGTGTGTTTTTATTAATTATGCCATTCGGTTGTTTATTGATTATGCCCCTCACAGTGAAATTGTTTTCAGGAGTGGGCAAAAGTGCAGCCTCTGCTATCGCATCCAGTGACAAGACATCAAACAGAAAGCAACACTGTTGACATCACTGCAAATCACTGGGTTTTTCTCAATTCTTATCTATGTGTCCTTGTTTCCCATACTCGCATCCTAGCTCCACCCCATTAGGATGCAAAGGATGGATACAAGGACAATAGGCAGATACAAAAACCACTTCCTCACTCCTTATTCTTCGCCCCCTCAAGGTGCAATTAGAGAATGGAGATGTCCTTCAAATTGGCTTACTATTTTCGGTTTCCGGGTCATGGGCTGGAGGACAGAGGAGTGAGGAAATGGGGAAGCATCAATTTAAGTTTTGAGAAAAACCCACTGACTGGATGAATCTGGAAAAACCTGCAAAGGCAAAAGCTTAATTTTCAACAATGTTACAATGCAAGAAACTATAAAAATGGTACAGTAAAATATTACTGTTACTGAGGAGGTTTCTATTCCACCTCCTCATCATCACCAGCGGGAGCCTTCTCCTGAATATTAGCGCTATTTAGAACTAGATTTCCCATAATGCCCCATACCTGGGTTTGATCACTTCCTGCTTCCTGTTTGTCCCCTCACCTGACTCTCATTAACTCTTGTGTATATAAACCCCAGCCACACACTAACCTGGTGCGAAGTCTTGTTTTGCCCTGGCAATATTACTGAGTGGTTATTGCCTGTGTTTCCGATTACTGTTACTGACTTGGATTGTTTATTGGATTGTCTGCTGCCTGCCCTGTTTATTGGATTGCTACCTGGTTTTGGATCGTTTGCTGCCTGCCCTGATTATTGGACTGCCACACGTTAATGATTGTTTGCTGCCTGCCTTGACCCACGCCTGTGCCACGTTTACCCTTTTGCCTTGTCTCCACTGTCCCTGTTTGTTGTTGTTTACCCTGCCTGTCTGGTTTATGATTAAACCGCTGCAAATGGATCCTCGAGAGTTTGACCCTTCATTACAATTACAGTACAGTTCCTTTGTTTACCATTGTTGACTAATGTAGATAACTAAATTAACAATTACCAATACACAGCATTTCATAATCTTAGATGATGCTGATTTAACTAATATATTTTTAAAATAGAAAGTTATGTTAACATTAGTTAATGCACAATGAACAACTGTTAATGTCACAGTTTGGTTGTATTTGTGGCCTGTTCTGTTCTTCGGTTTTCCTTGTGTTTTTTTGTTTTTACAGATTATGTTCACCTGTACCTTGTTTAGTCTGCTCTTCAGTGTTCTGTATATATAATCCTGTGATAGTTCAGTTCTTTGTTAGTCCTTGTTTGTGTTTATGGTTGTGTATATAGTTGGTTTATTCTTTGTTCTTGTTTCTGAGTATTCTAGTAAAATCTTTATAGTATTGTCTTGCTTCTGCGGCTTTCTGCACACCACAACCCTCATGACAATGAGTTAACAATGAACAACTGTATTTATAATAACTAACATTAACAAAGTTTACAAAAAATATATTGGCTAATGTATTAACTACTTTTAACCATGTGATCTGTAAAATGTTACCAATGGTATTAAGAAATAGGCTTCAACATATGATTTATTATTCTTTTTTTGATGTGTGTTGTAGTTTCCTCAAATTCACTTGTAGACACATTACATACCTTCCCTGGTTTGAGTTTGACCCACAGTTCATTCTCTGCTCTCCTGAGTTCAGTGGTGAGCTGTCTGTGAGCCACATACCAGCGCCGAACCACCTCATGAGGGACTGTGTTTATTGCTGAACGGTCGTAGTTATTATATCTGCAAAACAAGAAAACATTACAGTCTAGCATTAATTTCTGCATCAGCTCATGTGCTAATGGATAAAAATACTAGGAATAAAAAAAAATCCTTGATTTTTAAGAAACAACTGGATGTTAAAAACAGTGTTAAACACAAATTGTAAATCTCTTTCCAGAACTTGTCAATTACAAAACAGCTTCCTGTTTACTGTTTTCTATAAGTGATATAGCTCATAACATCTGTGTAACGAGACAGAGGGGACAATATTGCTTCATTGTTTTTACCTTGTATGTTGCTTTGGATAAAATCATCTGCAAAATGCCTAAATATAAATGTCCAATGTCACAGACAGATTGTGACTGCAGTCTTATATTATCATGAGTTATTAACAAATTTGATTGAATATATTAAACATTATATATAATTTGTAAGGAATTTTAAAATAAATGTCCAATAATAGCCAATCAATTTCATGCGCACACTTTTTATTGTGCATCACTGTTAATCTGATTTTTGATGTGTCAGAATTAGACAAATATATTTTTTGTGGAAGGGGTAGGACATAAAGTTTGTCTAATTGGTCAGAATGCAAGTTATCGCATGCTTTCAAAGCTAGGTTGCTTTGGTTAGCCTCTCCGAAATTGCCTACCGTACCATTAAACTTAAACACCTTCAGTCTGAACAGAATAAACACATCAGTGTAGTTCTCTGACCGAATCATGTAAACCTCATTGTTCCAGGGATAGACGTTTAGTACAGGACCAATGCCGATCATGTGGTTGCAGTGGTCGCTGAGATTTTCGATGTATTCATGTTTTATTGGCACATGGGAGAGCAGCTCAAAGTTCTCTGGTGCCTGCTGAAGAACACGGTCAGCAGCATGGAAACCGTCCACCAGCAGGGTCCGGCCACCTGTCCCCTCGTGTCTCAGACAGTGAAACACCTGGATGCTTGAAAAACAGACAAAATGACATAGCAGCATTAAGATTATTATGATTATTATTACGATTTATAAACATCATCTGAGAATGGTTTATAACTCAGACTACATTTACCCTCAATACATGCCGTTTTGACTACAAACTCCACATTCTTAAAGGAGTTATGCCCCTTTCCCGCAACACAACTCAATGGGGCCATTGTCTGATTCGTTTGAGCAGATGGCGGGTGGAGTCCACCTATATGTGTATTTGTGTGCACTTTGTGTGCACTTCTCGACATTAGTAAAGGTTTCAAATCCACGGGGTTGCGTCCACAAATGAATGCAAGACAGTTGTGTTTTTGACATAAAATATAATTATGTTGGCTTGAGAAAATCAACATATTGTTATTCTATTTAAGCTTATTAGTGGTGCTTGCGAAGCAAAGACTATTACTCTCCTGCATACTTACTGTACTACTTCTTTTTCTAGACAAAATTACTACAAACTACTCGTCCCACAAGATTTGTCGTAGACTCATGAATGAGGTATCAAATCAACCGGCTTATTGAGGAGGGATGTGCTATGACTTTTATAAACGATTGGGTGTACAACGTTTTTAAGGCATACAAAAAAGTGAGCGAAAAATTCCATAGACTTAACATTGGGCTGAATTTTATGCTGTTATAGCCCCACATCAGAAAGTCGTAAAGACTTGTGGGTGGGCTTGTATCGCTCGGCTTAGTAAGCAGCAACAAATGTTGACATTTCAACTTCATAGCCACTTCCTAGCAACCAGTTATAGTACCCTAGCAACCACCCCATTGACTTCCATTGAACAAAATCCCACAGATGTACCATTGGGCAGATTTGTTTATGTCATAGCTCAGCATCAGAATGTTGTAAAGACATTATTGTTCTGTGTTTAACAGACACTTGTCCAAGGCAACTTACAGTTTATTCAAGTTATACATTTTGTCAGTGCATGTGCCCCCTGGGAATCGAACACACAACACATAGCTAATGCAATGCTCTACCAACTGAGCTACAGGAACACTGATGGTAACATTTCAACTTCATAGCCACACCCTAGCAACCATTAAGATCACCCTAGCAACTTCCTAACATCATAAAAAAGCCATATTTTAGTATATCTATCATGCTAAATCATGTTAGAATCAAGTTAACATCGTCTTAAAACATGTTAACATCGTTGACATATTCTGGCCCGAGTTTGCCACGGCAAGCACCACTCACATTTTCTTCAGAAAATGTACCTAGTTACATTTATCCTATCTAGTTATTATTGTGTTGGCTTGAGAGAACATGACCAACCACATTAAAACATGCTAGTATCATGCTAATTAACACTAAAATGTGCTAACATCACGCTAAAACATGCTAGCAGCATGCTAATTGTTGCTAGTATCATACTAATTGATGCTAGCATCATGCTAATTGATGCTAAAATGTGCTAACACCATGTTAAAACATGCTAACTGTTGCTAGTATCATGCTAATTGATACTAGCATCATGCGTTAGCATCATGCTAAAATGTGTTAACATCATGCTAATTGATGTTAAATCTTAACATTTTTTATATCATTTAATTTCATTTTTTATATTCATTCACCCTAACCCTAATCTATCTATCTATCTATCTATCTATCTATCTATCTATCTATCTATCCTTAAACTTTTAAGCTTTAAAAAGCACTACAATTTTAATTTCTTAAAACTCTTTATACTATTTTTAACTTTTAGACTAGTCTTTCTCAAGCGTGGTCTTGACAGCTTGTGAGCAAACATAAAGTTTGTTTACAAACTTTACTTGTTTACAAACTTTACTCCTCTTATTTGTGAATTTACTTTTTATTTGTGAAACTCTTTACATTTATTTTGTTGGTCATAATCTATTTATTTGGTATTATGCAATAATCCTGAACTCATAGATTTCAGACACATTTAAAGTTTAATTTCTGTTAGGTGTTTAAACTTCTTAGTGCTGAAAACTTCATGGATGTGAATGACCTGCACCTGTGAGGCATTAACATGACAGAACTTAACACACCCATCAAAGACACTGAGAAGCACAAGTGTACACAAATGTAAATCTACATAAAACAGTCAAAAACTGAGTAATCTAGTAGAGTCTAAACACCAGATTATAGAGACCAGATTATGTTTATGTAACAACTGCTGCCTGGATGCTTCACCAGATTCACTGAAACATTGTAAATGAGAAAAAACATTAATCTCAGCTACAGTTTGCTGAAGGCATGGGGGAAATTCGGAGGACAGATTTGGACGAAAATTTAATGTCCAGCAAGACAATGAACACAAGAACTACATGACTTAAAAACAACAAAGTTAATGTCCTGGAGTGGCCAAGTCCAGATCTCAGTTCAGTTTATGGTTGTAACTTGATAAAGGCTGTCCACTTATAGTTTTGGACCGTCCTCCTCCAAAAATGACCCAATGGGTTGTTTGTGCAGGTAGATTATAATTACATCATAATTTGCACAAAAATAATAGTGTTGTGTTGCACGTTGCACGAAATGACATATGACAATACAAGTTTATTTAAACACAATGTTTGAAGTTTTTACATGATCCCTTACAAACACTTTTACAAATCCCAAAATGTACATTTATGCATTTGGCCGACACTTTGGAAAGCAATTTACAGTGCATTCATTATACACAGTTATCCACCTTTATGTAATGCCCAACAAATCATGCTGCATCATGAATTATGATGCATAGTGGGTAAAATGGTGAGTAAGAGACTGGGTAAAAACTCCATACACTGCATTTAAATGAACCCACATTTTTATTGCTTAACATTCAAACGTAATTATAGGTGATAAAAAGCTGCTTCCTAAGGGTCATTTTCTGAAGGAGGGTTAATATTTACACTCTGTTCATCAGTGTCAACAAATTATTAGTGGTTCAATGCTGTACAAAACTTTTCTAAGCACAGTATGATACACAGTGCCATTGTCATGTTTTAAAAAAATCCAAACAGATCTAATGCACTGTTTTCAACAGCTAATCAAAGATAATCTCTGATCATTTACCCGCAGGGTTCTTGAAAATATGCTGTATCAGTGTGACGGTCCAAGGCCAGTTTTGTGTATGCTGTATCTCCTCGTGAAAAATCAGATGTGAAATTCCACATCCGTCCATACATGGTCTCCCTGCAAACAAGAGAATGCCTCATTAGTCAACTCAGCTGTTCATTGGTCATCAGGTGGAAGAACTTTGTTTTAGATGTAATCAAAATCTCTGGGGTCTAATAAAATTTTGCATACATTCTTTATTAAAATGTGTGTACACACAGTCAATTTATTTTTTATATATCCCAACATACGCATTGAGATTTGTGTACACACATTTCAATGCCAATTGTGCGTACGCAAGGTTTATACATTAGGCCACTGGAGTTTCTCTTCCTCACATTGTATGCAGGACCAACACAAGAACTCTCTCAACGTTTTTCTCTAAATGAACGCTGAAATAGAAAGAAATTAATGGTCATTTTGTTCAGCCCACAATTCTCAGAGTACTTTCATGATCACACTGGATGGAGAGGAACAACCTGAAAACTAGCTGAGGAAATGAAAGGTCTGCATAAGTTTATTAATCACCAATGGCAAGATTAAAAAAATTCTTGTGAGAAACCTTACGAAAGACGACAGCCATTGGCAGAAATCATGGGGGGCTCAGGGGTCAGGACCCACCCCATCCCAGTAGTTTACCCCATAAAAAAACTATTATAAAAAAATAATATAATGATATATATGTAAAATAATTGTGTAAGTAATAAAACAATACAAATGCAAACAGGACAAAAAATGTTTTAAGTTTAGAAACATTTTGGGTCCCCTGGGAAGCAGTTGGGGCCCTTGCTTAGGGGCACTTCAGCTGCAACCTGCCAGCACTGGAATTGAACCAGCAACCTTCTGATTACAAGCCTGACTCACTTAGCAGTAGGCCAGTATTTGTGGAACCTCAGTAAGTGTCTGTCAGGAGTGTTTTACTTTAAACATCTGATGATGTGATTCTTTTCTCTTTAATACAGATGATGATTGCTTGCCACAGTTAAATATCTAAGAGACCCCTCTGTCCCAGACAAAACCTAAAATACTACTTATAAAAATACTAAATACTAAAAATACTACTACAAAAGATAATGTAATAATTATAATATGATCTTGTGCTATGTAACCTATGCAAATCATTCAAACAATTATCATTTAACAATTATCATCAACTGAACAGACATAAGATCATTTTCCAGTGCACCAAATACCAAATAAGTACAAAAGTCCCCATATTAAGGCAAGCTGGCCTTAATTAGGGCAAACATCTTCATAAGAATAGGTGCTTAAACAGTTTTGAAGAAAATTTAGTCAATTAAGTCAGCTTTCTCACTGAACCAGAGAGAAACTTTGAGAATAAAGAGAATGGCACTCCTGGTCTCCATGCTGCACTAATAATAGTAGTAAGGCTTTCCTCTGTGTACACAAATCTTTTTTGTTCATTGTCCCACCAACTGTAAGAAGACAATTGCATCAATGGTGACAGCACTTTACAAACACTGGCTGATGTCTGCTGTGTGTGTTAAGCAGAAACGGCACTAAACAAAAAACATTTCATTAACATTGTAGCCAAATATTTAAACTAAAATGTAATAATTACTACAATTCTTATGACATAACACTTATGTCTTCTAAACTACTCATAATATGTTTTTCACAGAAAGAGAAGTTTTGGTAGAAGGTCAGAGCTAATAAAATATAATGAAAGTGAATGAGGACTGAGGCTGTCAGCCTGTTAAAAGAACAGAAACAAAATCTGAGGAACTGATGAAATTCAGAAACTTACTGAAAATCATTCTCAAATCTTACATTTAAATCATGTCAGTAACCTAAACCTGAAGAACAAATCATTGGCACAGGTCACATGACTACTTTACAGTCCCATTCATTGTAAACATAAGCAAAATAGCAGCACAGACATGCAGTAAAAATATGCAGAAGAAAGAAATCCCACAGGTTTGGATGAACATGAGTACATGATCACGATTGTCATGTTTGAAGGGTGTGATGTATTGATCTATGCTCGGACCTGATGAGGCTCACTCTCTGGGTTGCTGATTCAGTATCTTCAAGGGTTGCTGGGACACCTTCCACAAAAGCTATTCCATAAAGCAGGAAATTGTTGAGGAAGTTCTTCAGCTCCTCATCACAGCTCATGAATTTCTCCCAGCTAGCAGAAGGCACTTTAGTATTGGTGTAGATATTTGCATTCCACAGAATACGAGGTTGCACTGCACTTTTCTTCTGGCCCTCATAGCTGTTCTGGGCTAGCCATGCTAAACTGTAGCGCGTCACATGACCATCTGGCCCTGGAGATCACAGACCACACGCCAATGATTCATTACGAGATTGAGTTTTATCACCTATAGTGTTTATCAGCAGAAAACATACTAACGCCACAAAGCATTCAAATATTGTGTAGAACGTAACCATGCATTAAGAACAGAAACACAGAAAAAAGTAAATATGTTTGTCATGTCAATAAATAGCCTGTACTAACACAATACTGGAAAAAGTTCATAACGGAGTAAAGTGTAGATAAAATAGTAACGTGTGAGGACCAGTCACTAAATAACTACCCCTGAGATGATATCATGTTCCCTAAGTTAATCTCACAGGAGGTCTTGCTACTCGCCAGAGTTTCATAAGAGTCAAAGTTCTCAGTGTTATCTTCCCTTAGGAAACAGATATCCATCACTGTTGTGTTAAAGAGTGTTAAACGTATCTGAACATAATAAGACCACGCTCTGAGAGAGATCTGAACACAGTTAAATGAGGTTTATCTTTCTGTTTCACACTGATACAACAGAAATATGAAACTAGCAGAGAATCTTAAAACACTCTTAATTTATGTTCAGTGAGGGAGCACTGGTGCAGAACAAACATAAACTTTTACTCACTGTAACCGCTCAGATCTCAAGCAGACCCCTAAACCACAGATTTTCTGTTTATGTTCAACAGTAAAGTGAATTTTCCATTGAAAGCTCTTCAGATCAGAGGAATTGATGATTCTCACTCACATGTCAGGAATAATTTGTCTTCATCCACTCTCGTCTTTGCTGGTCTGATATTCAGCTCAATGCTGGCTGTGTCCAGGTTACGTTGGTTGGTCTTGGAGTTGTAGCATGAAGCTGAGCGACAGTGATCTCTGAGCCACACATAGTCAAAGTGCATGACAAGACCACAATAGTTCAGCTCTGCAGAGATGCACAAAGTCATCATGTGCATTATGTTCAATTTATTAATTGCTCTGTTTTTACTGCCATTTACAATGCAAATGACAAATTCTTTTATAATGCAATACTTGGTTGTTTATAATGTGTATCAGTGATAGAGTGATAAATTTGCATGTCTTAAAAATTTGCTGATATTTGGTCAATTTGAAATCATTGTCATCGGCCAATAACCACGTTCAGTTCTCCTCTTTGTCTGTTTCAAAGTCCATTTAATGTCGTTCTTTTCTATGCTTGACAGTTCCGCACTATGATCAACATCAATTCTGCTTTACGTGCATCTGTCTGGGAATGCAACACAAATTGCATGACAAAAATGAAACTGCTGCAACAACACATTGCTGGTGCCTTAGTGCAGGAAGTTCATCTCACCCAAGCAATCATGCAGCAACTGGTAGTTGCATGAGGTTGCATATGTTGTAGTGGGCTGCAGTCTCGCGTTGTATGCTGTCCGCTGCACACTTGCATGAATTCCGCTGAACACTCGCATTAAAGACATGATTATCTGCAGAGATTACATTCTGTCAACAGCCAGCACTCACAACCAGCAAACGTAGCAGCGGTCAATAACATATACACTAATAAAAAATCATGCACAAAACACATACACTGCAATATAGTGATGAATTAATATACATATTACACATGACTCACGTACGCTGGATCTAAAACCGCTGTGAAACCTCGCAAGCCATTAAAGTGTCGAGGCACACAGGCCCCGTATGATGACGGCTGGATTCTTAATATTCATAAGCGAGAGAACACAATTGGACGGATTTTAAGCAACGCTATCATGACTTCATTAAAATGATCAAATCAGCATCTTTATAGAGAGCTGCCTAAGAATATTTTAATATTTAGCGTAGCAAACCTCGCTAATGCACTAATGAATAAAGCATAACGACCGCCTTCATGCGTTAAGAGTTTACGACAGTCAGTGACAGTTTACGTTGCACAGTTTTACAAAGTTTACAACACAAGGAGTCACCAAAAGGACTGAGGGTTTATCTGATGTTGATGCTACGAACATCTAGACACAGCGTCTGTACACTCAAACACACACAGGATTTTCTTATCCCACTGTGTCATGCAGATGAACATAGGTGTTTACATTAAAACAGTGCTAAACAATCTGTATATTTAAAACTATGCTTATTGCATATAAAGTATATCTCTATTTTTTTATTTATTCAAAATTAAAATTAGTATTTGCAACCTTATACAGATTTATCTTCAAATATATATTATAAAAGTAAACTCTTAAAAAGAAAAATGTAAGATTGTGTACAAGTTTTCTGGTTGCCATTTGAAAAAATGTACATAAAAAGATGTTTTCATGAAAGTCCATAGATGCACCCCCCAAAAAAAGGTTTTTGGCTGAACAGATACAGCGAGAATGATTAACACAAAAAACATGACTATGATAGCATTATCTTTGTTTTGTTTTTAATATGCATTTATAAAATAGGCCACCTTTAATTTAAGATATTGTCAAAAATCTGTTTAAAACTAAACATTAAATAAAAATGGTTATAAATGAAAGCTTTGTAATACAAATAAGAAGAATTATGTATAAGAATGTATAAGAAATGATCAATAAGAAGATTATGTACTGTTTTTCTTGTTATAATGTGACGATTTAGCCTAAATTAGTATAAGATGTATTTATGTGAAAGGCTTTTTATCTGAGGCATGAAGCTCAGTGGAAGTGGAGGGAGTCTATGGGTGTCAGTACACATTAAGGATATTCGAGTTGGAGTTGGAGGCTTGTCTTTAATCAGAAAAGTAGAATCAGAAAAGTAGATGACAGAATGCTAAAGCATTTTTTACTTTTGTCAATATGTCATTCTGTGATTTTCTAGAGAGCTAGTGAAAGCAATTATTCAATTATTAACAACCGTATTAAGGATGTTTGTCACTCTGAATAGGTAACTTCCCAAGCCAGAAGTCAGAAGCGTTATTCTATGTTTTAACAACCACTATAAAACCTTTTATATTTGTAGGAAACCTTGGGAGGTAACGATACAAACACATTTGAACTGTACAACACACACTCCCCCCAGTCCAGAAAAACAAGTTGGGTTATGTCCTTTAATCAGAAGCTAGATAAAGACACATTGAGATAAAATGGAAACCCAAAGATCATACACTTTTATTTTTATTTTTTTATTTACCCTTCACAACACTTTTCACACATTCACATGGCCAGAACTGTATCAAGAGAATGTCAGAAAACATGTTGTAGAAATGTGAGGAGAGGGTCAAAGAATTGTTGTGGACAGAACCAGAGGTTGGAGCAAATCTTACGCTCGTAAACACCACTGACATGGACAAACTAGACTTAAAAACACACAAACCCCAAAACAGAGCAATAAATTCAGAGGGGGGCCAGATCCTCACCAGGATAGACAGAGCCAGAGTAGGGAGGGGGCACTTCCTCAGGAGCTTGATGGTTAAAAGTATTTTAGTAATTTTGCACAAACATGATTGACATGTAAAACTAGACTAAAACCGGACTCCCTCACGAAATAGGGTAATAAATTAACAGGGTTTGATTGATAGTTGACACAGTTTATTGTAATAACTACTTACAACTAATATACAATTATATTATTTGCAATAACACTGTAACGAGGAGACAGACGGTAGAATCCATTTGCAGTAGTTTATTAGAGTAGTTTAACAGGCAGGGTAGACAACAGCAAACAGGTATATCAAGGGCTAGGCTAATTGGCAATGATAAACAATCCAAGGTCAGGGCAGGCAGCAAACAAACCCCCTCCTATTAGAGTAGTTGAACAGGCAGGGTAGACAACAGCAAACAGGTATATCAAGGGCTAGGCTAATTGGCAATGATAAACAATCCAAGGTCAGGGCAGGAAGCAAACAATCAGAGAAAACGATAAACAATCCAAATCGGGGAGGCAGCAAACAATCAGAGAAACGATAAACAGTCCAGGTAATAACAGACAATCCAACAACAATAGAAAACGCTCAGAAATGTTAGCCGGGGCAAAACAAGACTTCATAGTGAGCTAATCAAATGCTAGGGTTTATATACACAAGAGTTAATGAGGATCAGGTGTACAGGAAGTAATCAGCCCCAGGGATGTGGCCCTATGGGAAATGTAGTCCAAAGTAACCTAATATTCAGGTGACTGTTCCCTCTGGTGGTTCGGGGGAGGCGGTACGGGAGCCTCCTGTTTCCTGATTGCAATCACACCTGTTCCTAATCAGACTCTGTATTTAAACCCCTAGTTTTATATAGCTCTTTGCGAAGTCTTGTTTTGCCATGGTGACAATTCTGAGCGTTTATTACTGGTGTGTTGGATTACTTGTTACTGTTTGGATTGTACTTGGTTTTTGGATTGTTTGCTGCCTGCCTACTGATTGGTTTGTACTCTGTTTTTGGATTGTTTGCTGCCTGCCCCGTTCACTGGACTGTCTCATGTTAATGATTGCTTGCTGACTGCCTCGACCCACATCTGTACCATGATTACTCTTTGCCATACCTGTTTGCTGTTGCTTGGCCCTGTCTGTCTGGTTTATGAATAAAGCACTGCACATGGAGCCTTGTGAGTGTGCCCCTCCATTCCAAAGGTTTTTTTTTTTTTGAAGCTGTCTTAATAATTAAAAAAGAATACTTAATCTGGGATTGCTCGATGCCTCCATTGCGATGACAGGCTGCTACATAGACAAAATGACACAATCTGCTCTATGTAGTGACATCATTGCGTACGAAAACGTCCCATTTCATTGGCTGACTCCAACCAATAAAATGACTTTGCTACTCTTTTACTGTAATATAAAATCCCATTAAAACTAATGATATTTAATGAAAATATTGTCCAAGAGTTTTAACAACTCATACGTATGCATAAAAATGTCAAGTCACACTGGCTTGCGTTGTTCATTGGTCATGCTTCAACCAATAAAATGGCTTCAATCCCCACTCCCAACCCGGCTATGCTCTCTTGCATCTGCATTTACAACTCCACAAGTGAGTTTTGCAGCAGGAATATCGCGAAAGGAGTAGAAAAAGTCAAAGCGCTAGAATTTGTACCTTCACGTTTGAGGTTGTACAGTGAAACTGAAGTGCAAAAGTAAATATGTCCTACACATTTGTGTCTGTCATTTTACACATTTGTAACTATTAATCTGCAACTTAAACTTCAAAACACAGGTGTTTTGATTATTGTCTGTGTGCAAATTGAAAGATTAAATTCTTCACATCAGGATTATTAGTTTAAATTTCAACTTAAAAATATTAATATGACAAGTTCTCACATTCAAATCAGCAAGCTCTCAAGCTTTGCTACTGATTTAACTTCATAAATGTATATCTGCGTTTTTTGCAGACAAACAGAAAAATTATTTGAATGGCTGTTGGCCGCTGTAATCAAGGGGCAAACTCTCAAGGATCCATTTACAGTATTTTAATCATAAATCCGGCAGGCAGGGTCAGTAACAGTAAACAGGAGCAATGTAGAAAAGACAGCAGAGTAAACGTGGTACAGGCGTGGGTTGAGGCAGGCGGCAAACAATAATAAACGTGAGGCAGTCCGATAATCAGAGCAGGCAGCAAACAATCCAAAAACATGTAACAATCCAAACAGTAATGGGTAATCCAACACACAGGTAATAAACGCTCAGTAATGTCGCCGGGGCAAAACAAAACTTCGTACAGAGCTAGCGAAAGCCAGGGGTTTATATACACAGGAGTTAATGGGAATCAGGTGAGAGTACAAACAGGAAGCAGGAAGTGATCAAACCCAGGTATGGGGTATTATGGGAAATGTAGTCCACAATAGCGCTAGTATTCAGGAGAAGGCTCCCGTTGGTGGTGAGGAGTTGGAGCAGGGACCTCCTCCATAACAGCCACAAATTTGAAATTACTTCCTCACCTTAAACTCTTTAATGCTCCCAGGAGCCTGATGGTGGACCCACACCATTGTGGCCAAGCAGAAGTTCCTAAAGACCACCTTGCTCTTTGGAGGGACCCCTTTCTGTCCACATAGGCAATTGTACACATTCCCTATTTCTGTCTTAGCAAGAGCAAATATTTCTGCCTTCTCAACATTAGCACTGTAAGAACGCATACAGACCATGATTACAGCACCGCTAACATTCCCTCACAGTTATTGGTAAGTTTATTACACCCATCAGAAGTGAATAAGGAGGGCCATCTTGCAGGGCAAATCATTCTTCATTTACAGGCCACACTACTTTTCATGCTTGTCCGTGATGAGAAACCCTTTTGTCCAGAAGTACCCAGCCAAGGAATCACAAGATGGGTCCTCCTTCACAATTATCCTTAGAAACATTCCTTCTCTTTCTTACCCACTTGTTTTGTGACTTCTTGGCCCTCAAAACTTCTGTCTGAATTTGGACATTATCTGCATCCGGTAAACAGGAATGTCTTAAATGGTCATCGATTCTTGTTTGGGGCTTACAGCAGAACAGGCAGTGTATATTTCATCTAACCACTGTAACATCACGCCAGCAGAAGGAGCCCTCACCGGAATACTGACTGCTCATGCTCCCTCTGCTGAACTCTGAACTTTGAACTATGAACTTACTTCCTGTTTGGCAGCTATATAAACCTTGCTGCCACATGGCCACGTTGCGAAGTATTGCCAGCTTAACACCTGACTACTAAGCATTCTCTTTTACTGCCTGCTTTCCTGTGTTTTACCTATTGTTTGGTTCTCGTTTTCTGATTTTTGCCTAGCCCCTTTGTTTGACACCTGGATCGGACTGTTTGTTTAGATATTGATTCTCTGCCTGGATTTACGACCTCTGATTTACGTCTCTCCCTTTTGTTGTGTTGCATGGTTGGACTGTCTATGTTTATTACGAGCCTTTGCCTGTACTTTCGACTTTGATTATGGATAACCCCAATAAACATCCGCAACTGGATCCTGCTTCAGCTTCTGCCTCAGCCCCCTTACATTAGCCTATTTATGTATATTTCTAAGTTTAATTACATTTACAGTGTTGACTTTGTCTTTTTTTAAATTACATTTTTTTTAAAGGATTAATGATAATTAAAGAATGTGATTTAAAAAAAGTAGTTTTAAAAATAGACTATCATGTTTATACAGTATTTATAAACCTAATACAATCTTGTTTTGGTTATTAGTATAACTCGAATATGTCTTATGCAGAGGAAAATGATTATATCATGTACTTTATGTATTCTGTGTACTCTATCTGTCAGGGACGACATGAGATCCAATAGAGGTTACTAGTTTATTTCAAAACCAGAGAAAAACAACACAGTCAATAGACTGAAAGCAGCATCTCCGGTGCAGGCAGGGGAGGGGGAGAGGTAGACAGCGGGAACCGGGAGGGTGACGGGCAGAGCAGGAATGTCCAGGGTGGGTATATATAGGGTGGTAAATGGGGAACAGGTGAACGTCCTAATCAGTCCCAGGAATGCGGCCTCATGGGAATTGTAGTCCAGAAAAGATTAGTACTTGGGAGAGGGCTCCCTCTGGTGGTTCTGAGGAGGTTAGGGACATTCTTTAATGTAATATGAATTTTAAATAATTATTCAAATATATATAATTAGGATAGTAATACATTGGTAACCAAAATAAATAAAAACAAATGTTTAACAATTTAATGTATTGTGGAGTGTGGAAACACCTCATATGGCTGCTCCTGTACCTCACTGTCCCTCTGATGCTAACCCTAAGATATTTTTAATTTCTGTAGAAATAAGCTTGGTCACCATATTTCAATCTGTTTGGTAGAGGGAAACCTCATGATTGATTTCATGCTAACTTTCTGCTCATTTAAAGTCCTGTTTTTGAGAACACTGAGTTTCTACTCAAATGTGAGAATGTGCTGACTTAGGTTACTGACTTTGTTAGCTATTTGCTTTGTTTCTAGAAAGGACATTTTGGCCTTTTCTATTACGTGCTATTTTTTTTGTTATGATAATTAAACACATTTATAAATGTTCCATATGTGAGCACTGTTTGGATTCACCTTTAAACATCGCCAGGATATGAGAGATTGTGAATTTGAGTGCAGACCACGCTGTAGTGAGGCTACGGTGCGTGGCCCTAAACAACACGCCACGGATACCGATTCACTGAACCATTGACTGTGAGCATTTCTCACTTACTGGATTATAGGATTATAAACTCCTGGATAAACAAATTTCATCGTTGTCATCATCCTCAGCCCATCAAAAGACTGGAAAGTCTTATGTTTTATTTCATTGTTTCTTCAATGAAATAGTCAAAGTCCTTTTTGCTTTCTGCTATTTATTTACTTTGGGGCACTTGTATATAAGCACCTGTAAGAAATTAAATAGGGTAAAAGAACATTTGTTTGTTGAAGAGATTTATCAGTACTAGTTGAATTTCTGTTGAACCCCCCTTAGAGTAACATCTTTAAAAAAACAGGTGTTGCAATTTATTGTACATGTATTATTCACAATTACAATTATTCACCGGCTATAACAAATATTACAGCGTAATCTAACAAAGTTTTAATTCTCAGTCATTTGTAATTTGTCTTTGACTATATTTTTGTATTTACAGTAAATAGCAGTATTTCTCACTGTCACAGTTAACATTCAGACTGTTTAAAATATTAATGTGTTCAAAGGCATTCAGGGAACGACTGGGTATATCAGCATTAAAGCACAACGCTACAAAGTTTGTACACTGAATTGACAGCTGCTTTCTCTCATCCTCGCTTCATATGTGAGAGCCAGCTCACTTGATGTCCATCATCTCGTCATTCTGGCTGGTAAAACCATTGAAGGAGTATGTGACAAGTGCACACCTCGACCAACTGTTTTCTAACAGACCAACTGTCTAAGTTTACATCTTTTAAATGTTCCAGTGCATCTTTCATCCAAGGCATTCAATTAGCTTTTGCTGCATCAAGATTTCTTAGAAAGTCCACAAATTACTAAGCTGACAATCACATCTCCCTCCGTTGCTGCAGCTATTGCACCTGAGCTCAGGTTCTGTTGTGGTGCCAGAACTTTCAGAAAATCTCTTTGGTTCCATGACACCTTTGGCTTGCGAATCAATCTCCTTCATAGCTGAAAAGTATGGAGTGCCAATTAATGCCAAGGCTGATTTTAGGGTCTCTCATAGAGGCTTGCCATGCCCTTCAAGGAGTGCAGTTCCTTTTTCTGTTGATGGGTAGGTAAACCTTTAAAATGTTCTTGTAAGGGGGCTGAGGCAGAAGCTGAAGCAGGATCCAGTTGCGGATGTTTATTGGGGTTATCCATAATCAAAGTCGAAAGTACAAGCAAAGGGTCGTAATACACATAGACAGTCCAACCATGCAACACAACAAAAGGGAGAGACGTAAATCAGAGGTCGTAAATCCAGGCAGAGAATCAATATCTAAACAAACAGTCCGATCCAGGTGTCAAACAAAGGGGCTAGGCAAAAATCAGAAAACGAGAACCAAACAATAGGTAACACAGGAAAGCAGGCAGTAAAAGAGAATGCTTAGTAGTCAGGTGTTAAGCTGGCAATACTTCGCAACGTGGCCATGTGGCAGCAAGGTTTATATAGCTGCCAAACAGGAAGTAAGTTCATAGTTCAAAGTTCAGAGTTCAGCAGAGGGAGCATGAGCAGTCAGTATTCCGGTGAGGGCTCCCTCTGCTGGCGTAATGTTACAACAGAGCATATATATATACAAGTCTATATACAAGAACCATGACTAGGAAAGAGTCAGGATCCAAACAAAGAACTAACAGAAAAATATAAAAATATATACAAAAATATTAAATAAAAAATTGCTATTTTAATTTTCAATTAAGTTCTAAATTCTCTGCGTTGTAATCTTTATGATTTACATGTTAGCTTACAGACTTTTTTCCATGAAAGGAACTAAAGAACAGACAAATTTTAGTGAGTGTAGGAACAGTTAACTTATTGGTACCCTGATTATTTTTATAGGTGAATTTATAGATTAACAATCAGGGCATTTGTGAATTTACTCTAGCACACAGTTCTCACTATGTATGTGTAACAGGACTAGACTTCAGAACACAGATGGTCAGAGACCAAACAGGCAGCTTATTGAACACACAACAATGGTAAGTATGCAGGTGAGTAGTAATAGTAATAATGTCTTTGAGTGACAAAAACCACGATGCCAAAACGAGCCAAGATACAAGGACCAAGATACAAACGAAACACGATACAAAAACGAGCCAAGGTACAAGGACCAAGATACAAATGAAACACAATACACAAACGAGCCAAGGTACAAGACGAATCGGCACAAGACAGAAAACACGAGGGCATTAAATAGCACAAAGACAAACAACTAACAGGTGCGCAAAATGAGCGCTGATGAGACAAGAGAACAAGGGGGCGGGGCCAAGACGCAAGACCGGAGAGCACATGGCAAATTAAACCAAAACAGAGGCCATGTGCTTCCACACAAGACGAAGACCCAGAGCATGCGTTCAGATCCCGACTCCAAGAAACAAGAACCAAGACTAGAAGGAGTCAGGATCCAAACAGCATGCTCTGACACAAAACACAGGGCATGTCAGAATCCTGGCAAGATAATCTAGAAATTCTCAGAAACAGGAAGCCAGGACCCTGACAGCATAGGAATGAGTCCTTATCCGCAAGGGAGACCAGACAATGTGACAGAGGGAAGTGTGTGCTTATATAGTGCAGGTGATGATGTGGTGATGCTGAACAGGTGTGCGTGATCAGTATCCAGTAAATAAGATCATCGAATGGGTGCAGAGCCTGGTGTTTCCATGACTGTGTACAATGTAACTTTCAGGTAACGATTTTGCCTGACTAAAGGTATGATTCTGACTCTGCATCACCTATTTAAAGGTAATTACACTGTCTCTGTTCCATTTTCTGCTGCACAACTGACTAAACCACTTGACGTTCTTCAGCTGTGTGAATTCATAATAAAATTTTATATCACAGTTATAATTAACATTAAACTTGGATAAAACTAGATAAAAAGTAGCTGCGTGGTTTGAGCTGTATCATTAGTCTTACCTGTTGTCTGTTCATAGGAATGATCTATCTAAGAGAGAGTCCAGCTTATATTCAGTACTTCTGCCGGTTGTCTGTTGTACGTATGACGTCTGTGGGTTATTACATTAGTCAACTCTCAGGTCTATTGTACTGAGGGACTTTCTAGGTTATGAGGCTAGTTCTCTTTGTAGCTGATTCCGTTCGTGATCAACTGCTATAAAGGAAGAGCAGGTCTGTTTTTGTAGCTCACTTGCTTGAGGACCTGCTGGGTGAATTCTCTAGAGCTCTGTTCCATTTGTTTTCTTTTTATGAGGACCTAACGACTGAACAGGTATGTCTGCCTTGCTTCATAAAGTAAAGTTTTAAAAAGATTTTTTGTTTGAGACAGAATCAGTGTTCTAACTGGACAAAGTGGCAAGCTATTTAATCTTTGAGAACACAATCTTAATCTGACACAAACAATCCTACAGCAATGCAGATAAAGTAAAATTGTAATCGTAAAATAACTAAGTCTCAAAGTGAAACAGAGTGTCCATTACGTGTCTAATAAATCAATTATTCTGCTTATACCATGGTTACCACATCACAAAGACATTCTTCAGATGTATTTTAAGATGTGTGTCAGGTTTTTGTGTTTCAATGTTCTTGTGAGTATGACTTAAGGTTAGGCATTGCCTGTTTTTATATGCATCAAACTTTAGAATTACTTCACACATAAATACAGAGGCGACATAACTCAGACGATGGAGAAATGTCACTTGATTGAAACAGTAAGTACAGAGCACTTATGGTGGATGCAGTGCTGCTGCAGATTCCCAATATAATTATTGCGCTTGTCTAAAATGATTGTGGTTGTAAGGGGGCTGAGGCAGAAGCTGAAGCAGGATCCAGTTGCGGATGTTTATTGGGGTTATCCATAATCAAAGTCGAAAGTACAGGCAAAGGCTCGTAATACACATAGACAGTCCAACCATGCAACACAACAAAAGGGAGAGACGTAAATCAGAGGTCGTAAATCCAGGCAGAGAATCAATATCTAAACAAACAGTCCGATCCAGGTGTCAAACAAAGGGGCTAGGCAAAAATCAGAAAACGAGAACCAAACAATAGGTAACACAGGAAAGCAGGCAGTAAAAGAGAATGCTTAGTAGTCAGGTGTTAAGCTGGCAATACTTCGCAACGTGGCCATGTGGCAGCAAGGTTTATATAGCTGCCAAACAGGAAATAAGTTCATAGTTCAAAGTTCAGAGTTCAGAGTTCAGCAGAGGGAGCATGAGCAGTCAGTATTCCGGTGAGGGCTCCCTCTGCTGGCGTGATGTTACAGAACCCCCCCCTCTAGGAGCACCTCCAGGTGCTCTACGTGGGCGTCCTCGTGGACGTGGTGCTGGACGGTCAGGTCTGGCTCGATGAAACTCCTCCGTGAGCGAGGGATCCAGAATGTCCCCTGCCGCTACCCATGATCTCTCCTCTGGGCCGTATCCCTCCCAATCCACCAGGTATTGTAACTGACCCCCTCTTCGCCGTGAGTCAAGCAGGACGTTCACCTTGTAGGCCGGTGTTCCGCCAATTTCCAGCGGTGGCGGTGGCTCCTACAATATGGCCTCGGGGTCAGCGTCCCGGTGGAAAGGTTTGAGGAGTGACACATGGAAAGAAGGAGAGATGCGGTAGTCAGCAGGAAGCTCTAATTGGTAAGTGACCTCATTAATCTGTCTTATGATTTTAAATGGGCCAACATACCTGGGAGAGAGCTTCCTGCTCGGCAGACGTAGCTTGAGATCCCTCGTGGAGAGCCAGACCCTTTGTCCAGGTTGGTATGGAGGGTGTGGGCGACGGTGACGGTTAGCGTTAATCTCCTGCCTCCTCACAGCGCGTTGAAGCCGTACATGGGCACTGTCCCACACCCTCTCACTGTTACGAATCCAGTCGTTAACAGCGGGCACAGACGATGGTTCTCCCGACCACGGGAACAGGGGAGGCTGGTAACCCAGCACACATTGAAATGGTGTGAGTCCTGTAGAGGAGTGCGTGAGTGAGTTCTGGGCATACTCGGTCCAAGGGAGAAATTCAGCCCAGCGATGTTGTTTGCGGCTGCAGTAAGTCCGCAGGTACCTGCCGATCTCTTGGTTCAGCCTCTCCACCTGACCGTTTGACTGCGGATGATAGCCAGAGGTTAAACTCACATTGATATCTAAAAGGTTACAAAAGGATTTCCAAACCTGAGAGGTGAACTGAGTTCCTCGATCTGATACAATGTCTTCAGGTAGACCATAGTTTCGAAAGACATGGTGGAACATGGCTTGAGCAGTCTCCATGGCAGTAGGTAATCCTTTTAATGGAACCAGACGACAGGCTTTGGAGAAGCGGTCGACGATGACCAGAATTGTGGTGTAACCATCAGACAGGGGTAAGTCAGTGATGAAGTCGATGGAGAGGTGAGACCAAGGTCGTTGGGGAATCGGGAGAGGCTGTAGAAGTCCCGTCGGCAGGTCCCTGGGAGTCTTGGACTGGGCACAGATGGAGCAAGACTTGACATAATTGGCCACATCTTTGGTCATTGAAGGCCACCAGAAGGAATTCTGCACAAGTTTAAGGGTTCGTGAAATGCCGGGATGTCCCGTGCTGAGTGATGTGTGGACCCACTGGATGACCCGGTGACGTAGTGTCTGGGGAACATATTGTTTGGAGGGGGGCAGTTCGGTGGTGATGGTTCTGTGAGGACGGCCTGGTGAATTTCCTCCATTATGTCCCAGTTGACCGGAGCAACAAACAAGGCTGGACTTAGGATAGGTTCAGGATTGTAGTTCTGTCGTGGGGGATCATGGTGCCTGGATAGTGCATCTGCCTTGCTATTCTTGGAGCCTGGACGATAAGTAACTGTAAAATGGAATCGTGAAAAGAACAGAGACCATCTTGCCTGGCGTGAATTCAGACGTCGAGCAGACTTGACATACTCAAGGTTCTTATGGTCCGTGATAACTTGAAAAGGATGAGCTGCCCCCTCGAGCCAATGTCTCCACTCTTCCATGGCAGCCTTCATTGACAGAAGCTCTTTGTTTCCCACATCATAATTAAACTCAGCGGGGGTTAGCTTCCGAGAGAAGAAGGCACACGGGAAAAGCTTGGGAGGCTGTCCGTGACGTTGAGAGAGCACGGCTCCAATCCCGCAGTCAGAAGCATCGACCTCCACAATGAAGGGGAGTTCTGGATCTGGATGTTTAAGGATGGGGGCCGTCGTGAAGCTGGTCTTGAGCTTTTGGAAGGCTGCATTGGCGGAAGCGTTCCATGACAACTTCCTGGGTTTTCCCTTGAGTAATGAGGTGAGAGGTGCAGCAATAGAACTGTAGTTCCTAATGAAGCGTCGATAGAAGTTAGCAAAGCCCAGGAACCTCTGCAATTCTTTCAACGTGGAGGGCTGCGGCCACTCAGTGACGGCGGTTACCTTAGAAGCATCCATTTCAACGCCCTGGTGGCTGATGTTGTACCCCAGGAATGTTGTCTGCTTCACATGAAACTCACATTTTTCAGTCTTGACATAGAGTTGGTGATTGAGAAGCTTGGAAAGAACACTCTTGACGTGAGTGACATGATCCTCTTCATTCAGGGAATAGATTAGGATGTCGTCAAGATATGCGATGACATACTTGTGGAGGACATCTTTGAAGACTTCATTTATGAAGGATTGGAAGACGGCTGGGGCATTGGCAAGGCCAAAGGGCATAACCAGGTATTCGTAGTGCCCCCTGGTGGTGAGAAAAGCTGTCTTCCACTCATCTCCGTCCCTGATGCGTATCAGGTTATAAGCGTTTCTCAAGTCGAGTTTAGTAAAAATTTTGGCCTTCCTGAGTTGTTCTAGGGCAGAAGGGACTAGAGGCAGTGGATACCTGAATTTAACAGTGACATTATTGAGGCCTCTGTAGTCGATGCACGGACGCAGACCCCCATCCTTCTTCTCCACGAAGAAGAAGCCGGCTGCAGCGGGAGAAGTAGAAGGACGGATAAAGCCAGCTTCCAGAGCCTCCTTGATGTAGTCCTCCATAGCCTGTGCTTCTTGGCGTGACAGCGGGTAGACTTTGCTTTTGGGAGGACACATGTTGGGAAGAAGGTCTATAGCACAGTCCCAGTGCCGATGTGGTGGTAACTGTGTGGCTTTAACCTTGCTGAAGACCTCCAAAAGCTCGTTATAAACCTTGGGGATCTTTGGTTGGGTCAGGCTCGGAGGGCTCCCCATGCTTGTGGACAGACATGGACTGGACTGCTTAAGGGTTAGACAGTGACTAAAACAGAACGGAGACCAGTGGGTCAGCTCACCCGTGCGCCAGGAGATGTGGCGATCGTGGCAACTTAGCCATGGCATTCCTAAAATTATTTCATATTTGGGTGAGTCGATCAGATATAGAGAGATGTTCTCTTCATGAAAAACCCCAATTTGCATTTTCAGTGATCGGGTCTGTTCCAGAACTCCTCCTTTGATGGGTTGGTTATTGACAGCCGTAATACTGATAGGTGGAAAGCATGGAATGGTGGGTAGTTGATGTTTCCGGGCGATGTCCGAGTTGATGAGGTTGAGAGCGGCGCCGGAATCTACTAATGCTGTCAACATAAAAGAACCACTTTCGGTAGAAATCTGTACGGGTAATGTGAAGACTTTAACTGGATTTTGTGAAAAGGTGTCCACATTCACCCGGTCTTGTGCTGTGAGGGACCTCCGGGTCTTTTGAGGACACTGGGACTTATGATGACCTGGTTCACCACAATAAAAGCAGAGGTTGTTGATGAACCTTCGTCTACGCTCGTCCTCAGACAGCCTGGTAGATCCTACTTGCATGGGCTCGGTAACACATGGTGCCTCAGGATTCCGAAGTGCAGGTCGTGACATAAGGTGGGATGCATGCGCTTGCTTGGGTTTAGGTGAGTTCCTGAGCAAATTATCAATCTTAACAGTCATGTTAACAAAGTCATTGAAAGAAGATTCCTCACCTCGACATGCCATCTCCAACTGCAATTGGGGACATAGGCTTTCCCGAAACACCCCTTTAAGTGCAGCATCATTCCATCCACTCTGAGCTGCAAGAGTCCTGAATTCGACTGCGTGCTCTGCTGCACTATGTGAGCCTTGAGAAAGGTGTAAAAGACGAGACGAAACATCCCGACCCCCAGCAGGATATTCAAATACTTCTCGGAGTTGTTGCAAAAAATACTCAGGTGAAGATCTAAACTGTTCGTCCGTCTCCCAAACCGCAGCAGCCCAATCAATAGCCTTGCCAGATAATAGTGACATGATAAAAGAGCATTGATCAGAACTAGCATGAGACTGATCCCGCAACGATTCCAAATAAGTGCGTACTTGTCGAATGAACCCTTTACACCGTTCTGCAGAACCATCAAACTTATCGGGAAGAGCAAGTCTTACCGTGCTCGACGTGGTGGAAGGAGGAGAGCAAAGTCGCTGGAGCAGTAGTTCATTCGATGCCTGTACGTTAGCTAGCTGTTCGTGGTAGCTGCGTAATAGTTCTCCCTGGTAGACAAATGCAGCTTGCAGCTGTGAAACATCCGCTGGATTGAGGGTAGGCGAAGTATTCTGTAAGGGGGGCTGAGGCAGAAGCTGAAGCAGGATCCAGTTGCGGATGTTTATTGGGGTTATCCATAATCAAAGTCGAAAGTACAGGCAAAGGGTCGTAATACACATAGACAGTCCAACCATGCAACACAACAAAAGGGAGAGACGTAAATCAGAGGTCGTAAATCCAGGCAGAGAATCAATATCTAAACAAACAGTCCGATCCAGGTGTCAAACAAAGGGGCTAGGCAAAAATCAGAAAACGAGAACCAAACAATAGGTAACACAGGAAAGCAGGCAGTAAAAGAGAATGCTTAGTAGTCAGGTGTTAAGCTGGCAATACTTCGCAACGTGGCCATGTGGCAGCAAGGTTTATATAGCTGCCAAACAGGAAGTAAGTTCATAGTTCAAAGTTCAGAGTTCAGCAGAGGGAGCATGAGCAGTCAGTATTCCGGTGAGGGCTCCCTCTGCTGGCGTGATGTTACAGTTCTCTAACTCCTCTAGAAGTTGGTCTCTGCTGATAATGTCAGTGCACTTGCCATATGCCGGGGACCTTGTGTTCGCTAGAGCCCAAACAGACACTTCTGTAGTCTCACTAAGGTCACAGAGGATTAGCTTCAAAAGTTTAATACCAATGACTTTATAGGCTGCCTCAATAATGTCTGCAAAACCAAACAAATGTTGTATTCTTGGCATCTACAAGCTATTTATTGATCAGTAAGATAGTGGTGGTGGGGGCATGTCAGCTGCTGCAGAGTTGAAGGGAGCCAAACCCCATATCCCTCTCTGCCATGTCAGATTACATTAATTGTCCAGACCAGGACCAAAATTAACAGCCAAAATGGAGTTGTACATGCTGCTTGGATGGCCAACCTGAAACACCATCCATGAGTCCATAAATTTACCCTTGTGTTTTCCACTGGTGTGGGCAGCTTGTAAAGTCTCTAATAGATGTTTGGGCACCTTCTTTATGGTGCTGAGGAAAACCATTCCTGTCTTGCTCTCGACAAAAGATAGCAACACAGGTTTGTCTTCCAGCAGTGTGAGGAGCCTGGAGACATTAAAGAAGTCCACTGCACTCACAAACTCTCCAATCTGATGGGGTGTCACAAGGGTCACTATTTCAATCCTTGCCTTTGCAATGCCTTGTAACTTCAGAAAGAAGTCTTCCATGTGGCTTAAACAGATTTTGCTTTGCTTTTAAATGGCTCGTGTGATTATTGAGTGCAAAAGGCCACTGCAGACGACTTCTCTGGAGCCTGGATGCAAGAACCAACTTTGTATTCTGTTATGTTGTGTATGTGCATAAAGCTGGAGAAAGGTGACATCCTGAGGTAACCTGGCCATGCTCTATTTTATCACTGACATCCATGCACTGTTCACCCAAATTTATCTGAAAGTTTAGTGCTTCACATAGTGATAAAGAATGCAAGATTTACCCTTTATTTCCCACTAAATCTTGAAGAGTTCGCTTTGACCACAATTGGTGTACATTTTCATGAACTGAGCGAACAGCTCAGAAGTTCTGTACTGCTGCTTGAGCCATGTTGTCAGTTTAGGCACAATGGTGGCCACTTGGAATAAGTACAAGATTTAACTGCCATCCCTACACAAAAAAAATAAATACAGAAAGACCCTTATAGACACTTACATTTACTTTTAACTGGTCACACAATAATAAAATAACCAGGAAATTAATAACATGGTAATGAGTTTCTCAACTGTACCTGTGACTTTGCAAGTGTTATCCCTTTGGATAGCTGAAAGCAGTGGAAACCCCATCTTGAATAGTGGTTTGATTTCATGTGCTTCTTCAGCAGATGAAAAGCAGGTCACATGGTCATATTTGAGGGTGTTGGAAAAGTCAGGTAATGAATAGGCAGTTTTAAGGCTGAAGACCTTTCAAGTTCCACCACTACACCATTAATGTCAAAAGCAAAGTCCAGATATAGGTTTTGCTCCTAACCCTAACTGCTCACAGTTGTTGGGCTGAACAACAAGTGGATGCTGTCATTACTGAGGAAGTCTTCAACCATACCAAATTGCTTAATTAGGTGCACAAAACTAATTGTGTTTTCCTCTGCTCTATAATGTACATTGGTTTCACCTGGGGGAGAGAATACCAATGAAAAGTAATGCTTTGTGTATAAAAGGACTATGTACTAAACAAAACTACTAAACTATGTAAATTAATAATAAAATCATCAGATCATACCTGATCTAAAGCCCTTCCCTCGACTGGCCCATCCACATTTGTCAAATTAATAGCAGCTGCTACTTAACTAAAAATGTTGATCTTTTTGTAAACACTTGTAGTTGACATGATTTAAATTTACAGAGGAACTGGTTTTATTTTCAAAATGTGGTGAAAATGTACTAACCTCTTAATTTCACTTTAACTCACCTCTTTCAGACTGAGGTGTTCTGGAATTCAGAAGACAATCCCATAGTCTCTGCAAAACTGCATGGTTTCCATTTAGTAATCGCTCTCAGTTGGTCTCTCAGTTCTGTGTATCCCCTTCAAATGTGTCTCCTCATGATGACAAAGTACAGAATATTTGATGGAATGCTTAAAGAAATGCCTTTTGCTATACAGCAACTTGTTCTGTAAGTATTATAAGCAGTACAAAGAATACTATATTTCTGTACAAAGACAAATCCAAAGACTGTACATAAATGTTCAGGATTAAACAGTTAGACAGAAAAAAATCTGAGCATGGAGATCTGCGCATACCCTGGAGTGTGATTTCTTTTTTTTGAAGTTGAGAGTCTTTAGCAGAAAATCACACTCCAGAGGGTGCTGTTGGGTGCCTGACCTTATACGTACTAAAGTCTGAAACTGCAAGTTCGCAACCAGACCCAGATGCAACAGCGAGAGATCTTGTGGCAAGCACATCGCTTAGTAGGTGACGGGATGCATGCTCCATTACTGATAAAAACTATGAAGTAATATGTTTAGAGTGCCAAATAGATAAATTAAGAGCATGACTGAACTGCCTGTTTGCTCTCGTGCATCAAACGGAATGTCAGGTTGCTGTAAACAGTGAGAACTTGTGGCAGGTGAAAAGCATTTGGTTAATGGTAAATATTGACCTACTGTGCGTACTGTAGTGACAACACTAACCTTAACCCGCTGGTAGCAGGGAATACATACACAATATGTAATTCTGCCGTAAGGTGACAAAAAATAAAAGTTGTTGTTCTTCCACATGCATCAACAGATTGTCAGCGGGTTAGGGAATGAAATTCCAAACCCCAGGCTCCTAAGAGTCTGAGGCGAGGTTGTGCTCTGTCCTTCCCTCACCCAGGACAAACCACCACTAGAGACCACCCAGGGATAAAAGAAGCATTCTGGGACATACATTTTTAAATTTTGGTCATGGGGTTTCAAATTTTAATGTTAAAACTAAGTCAAATTAAATATTAAATTTAGGTTTTAATTGAGTAGGGCTCATCAAATTAGGGGTTTGCCTTAAGGGGGTTCCTAACTTAGGGTTAGGAATAGGTATGTAAATCCAGAGCCCAGTCCCCAAAGGGAGGGTTAGGGTTAGGTATGTAAATCCAGAGCCCAGTCCCCAAAGGGACCGTTAGGGTTAGGAGAAGGAAAAGCCCACGCCCCAGAGAAACTCCAGGGATGGGTTAGGGTTAGGGTTAGGGTTAGGGTTAGGGTTAGGGTTAGGGTTAGGGTTAGGTATGTAAGTCCAGAGCCCAGTCCCCAAAGGGACCGGGCCCGGTTATGCACGGGCCTTCTCACCACTGGCCGCCCCGCACCCAAACGAGGCCCAAGCGCAGAGCCCCCAGAAGCCCCCAAAGCCCCCCCACCATCCCGGTCAATCCAGAGGTTAATTTAGGGTTAGGTCTGTGAGGTTTAAGATTAGTTATGGTTGGGGTTGAGTTGTTTAGGTTTAATTTAGTTAGATTTTTAGGTCTGTGAGGTTTAGGGTTAGTTATAGTTGGGGTAAGGTTGTCTGGGTTTAGTTTGTTGAAATCTTAATCTGTCAGGTTTAGAGTTAGTTGTGATTGGGGTTGCGTTGTTTAGGTTTATTTTATTTGGGTTTAGGATTGTGAGGTTTAGGGTTAGTTATGGTTGGGTTTAAGTTGTCTAGGTTTAGTTTGACTAGGTTTATGTTCTGTGAGGTTTTATGAAGTTAGGTTTGTGCGTGTGAGGTTTAGGGTCAGTTGTGGTTGTGGTTGGGTTGTCGAGATGAATTTCGGTCCTATGCTTCATTGAGGCCTCTGGGATAAATGGTATCAAGGCGTTTAATCCAAAGTCTTTCAGTTTTCAGTCGGTCACTTAAAGACCACGAAGGGACCGCCTGTAATCCCAAGAAACGTAAAGATGACAAACCGTGGGTCAAAAAATGTTGGACTAAATATCGACGCTTTTCGATTTTGTGTCTAATATTGTAGGTATGTTGATATATGCGGCTGGAAAGATCATTTTTAGTTTGGCCCACATATTGCCGTCTACATTTGATACAGAAAATGAGATAGATGCAATTGCAAACTCGAGAGTTCAACAAACGTTGAAGGCGAAAGACTCGGCCCGTGGACCTACTATGCACGCATAGCTGCGGAGAAAAATATTTGTGAGAACTACTTCGGCTCTTAATAATCGGTGCAGATAGTTTGCTATGAACCAATATGTCTCCTAGGTTTTTGTTCCTTTTGTATGCAGCTATAGGCTTGTGGTGTTGGAGAAAATTTGACGCCGAAAGAAATTTTGTGAAGTTCGCTTTGATCGCCAGATTTAGTTGGAGGCTTTGGCTTGAGAAGTGCGACACCAAGGGAATAATTTTGGTCCTTGGTGTGGATTCTGATGGTAACGACGGTTTAGGGTCCCGAAAAGTTCTAAGAATTTGTCGTAAAAAAGACCTCGAATACCCACGCTTACGTAGAGCGGTGAATAAAGTTTTGGTAGCATCGAGGAAACAAGCAGGTTCAGAACAGATCCTATGGAAACGGAGTAGTTGAGATTTGACTATGGCCCTGAAAGTATGTTTGGGGTGAAAACTGTGTTTGTGAAGAAGTGAGTGTGTGTCCGTTTCCTTGAAGTACACCCGGAAGTCCAGGAGACTCGTCTCCATGAATTTCGGGCCCTTGTACGTCGTGACATCTAGAAAATTAACCTCCCGGGAGTCTATAGTATATTTTATTTTAATCGAGGATTGGAAGTTATTTAAATGTTCGGCAAAACGAATAAAATCAACACGTGAATAGGTCCAGACACCCCAAATGTCGTCGAGAAAGCGAAGAAAAACAAGGGGTTTAAGAGGATAGGAGGACAAAGCGGATTCCTCCCACTGTGCCATGAAAATATTAGCGTAAGATGGCGCAAAAGTTTTCCCCATCGCGGTTCCTTTAATTTGGAGATAAAATTTAGAGTCGAATTCAAAATCATTTTGGGTCAAATTGATTTTAAGGAGTTTGAGGATATACTCCTCGGGACGTTTGGAGTCCGGGAACTTGTCAAAGGTCTTTCTGACAGCCTCCAAACCCAAATCGGTTTCAATATTGGTATAGAGGCTGTCTATATCAATAGTAAAGAGTAACGCGTCTTGGGGAATTTTCAATTGTCTGATTTTATCAAGAAAATCATAGGTGTCCTTAATGTAACTCGAATGTTTCTGTGAGAGCGGACTTAGAAAGTGTTCCACAAATTCTGCCGTAAAATATGTCTCGCTGCCACAGTCAGAAACAATAGGACGACCCGGCGGAATCTCGTGAGGTACGCTCCACGATTTGGGATCTTTGTGGATTTTTGGTAGAAGATAAAATCTCCTAGGTCTGGGATTCTCATCACCAAGGAGATACCTCCTCTGTTTGGGACTGATTACTTTCCGATGGCACATCTCCTCCAAAAGGCGCTTAATCTCTGACAACGTCTGGGGGTACATGGGCTCGTCCAAAGGACGATAATAGTCCTTCGCATCGAGTTGTCTACGTCCCTCCCAGATATATTGAGTCCTGTCCATGATAACGACCGCATTGCCCTTATCAGCAGGTTTTATTACAATCTGTTCGTTCTGACGTAATTCCCTGAGAGCCTGTGTCTCAGCTCGAGTTAAGTTATGTCTAACCTCCTGTCCCCAGTTAAGATGATTAAACGCATAATAGTCGGCTCTGACAATTTGTCTGATATTATGGGGGAGGCTGGAAAGTGAAGGAGTCCACTCCGAAGGACCGACAAATGGAAGTTTTTGCTTTTGTGATTTTTTACCCTCAAAATATACCTCAAGTTGGAGTCTGCGATGATATGCTTGAAGGTCGCATAAAAGCTCCTTCTTTCTTGTTTTGAAACCGGTCGGGGTCGGAATGAACGAAAGACCCTTTGCGAGCAGAGACATTTGGCTCGGAGTGGGCGAGAAGCGTTTTGATAAATTAACAATGAGGTTGTCTACGCCTGTGTTGCGGCTAAGTTCAATAGGCAGTTTAAATATCTGGCCCAGTGTAACAACATTGACTTGGCGGTGGACGGTCTCCAATGGATACCGTCATCCTCTACCGCGAAATCAGAAAGCGGGAGGGACGGAATGCACTGGCAATGCTTCTGAATGTAAGTATTAATTTGCTCCAACATGAGTCGTTCCACCAAAGGGAGGACTCTGGCAAAATTGATGATCGGGACAAAGATCTCAGCATCCGGAAACCTGTCATGAGCTGTTTTATACGCCCTTTGTATCTCCTTAACGGCCGAAATATGAAATCTCTGACGGCGATTATTAAGACCGAAAGAGAGTATTACTTTCTCGGGTTGAACGACAACAACGGCCTTCTGAATAAGGGTGGCCGCGTGCTGAAATTTAGCTCCAGGATACGCATCTATCTGTACGTTTGGATTCTGGAATTTTGGAAATCTAGCAACGTTGGAGTCACCCAGTATCACATATTTTTTGTTAATGGTCAAATTCCAATCAACATTTTTCCGGGTCGTATTAGCGTGACGTTTGGGTGCACCAACCGTGCTAGGAGAACTACTAGTGAGGTCTATTTCAATCGAAGGGGCCTGTACGGGCTCAAGTGGAACGGAGGTGGAAGGAGGTGGAAGAACAGGATCCACTCCCCCACCACTAGATTGCGGGATAACCGGGCTCAAAGTGGATTCTTTTGGAGTGGAGGCTGGGAAAGCCTCGTGTTCCCTTAGGAAACGTGATAAGGGCGACAAAACTGCAATTGAGTCATATGAATTATCAGACTCCATAAAATGCAGGCTCGAACCGGATGAGGAATTGGTTGTAGCTGCTGGAGTCCTGAACTGGCCCCTAAACGAGGCACCTGAATCCTCACGACTACTTGGAGCGGGGGAAGGAGGTGAAGAAGAAATAATAGTGCGTGCTGCACTAGGTCCTTCTTGTGCAAGCTGCGCAGATGTACCCGGCACGGGTGACGCCTTTGTGACCGTGCCGAGTCGTTGCAACTGCCTCTGCACTTTCGGTGTTGGCAGATTCTGTAGGCACAGGCTCCACTACCTTGGGAACAACAAGTCGACGAGAAAACGTACGGGGAGTTCGTTGCTCCAATGGGTGGGACTGAGCAACCTGTATGGGCTGAACAGTCCCGTTCGAAGAGAGCTGCCCTTCAGCCGGTGTGGGCTCCAAGGGCGTAAAAGTGATGAGAGGAAGATTCCCCTCACCAACAGATCCCTCTCTATTTTGAGTGGGTGGTTGAGCAGAGCTGAACTCTCCCCTTATCGTAGGAGAAGTTTGAATCTGAGCATCTAAGGTTCGTGACTGGGTGTCGACTGGAACCTGGGGTGCCGGTACAGACACGGGTCTCTGTTGTGGCGAACCAGCCACCACCTGGGCGTATGTACGCGGTTGTGGTGATGTAGCTGACCTTTGGGCTTTGTTCGCAGCAGAGGGGTCGTCCGTGCGTGGTTCAGAAATCTCGGCTGTAATTAAGGCTTCAGCCTGTTGGATCGTCTCTTTAGTGATCCTGACCCCAAAGTTTCTATCAGCCCAGTTCGTAGCCACCTCGAAGGCATGCGACCAATCAGATCGATCGGTGTGGTCTTTAAGATCACGAATAATGCGTTCAATTAGCTCGTCGTAATGTTGTTCAAGTATGAGCTGCGCATTGAAAGACCAATTTCTAGCATTCCCATCTAACAGCTGTAATACTCTGTCGTTAGGGAAAGCTGGTTTTATTGTGTTTGTCAAAAATTGTGTGAGCCTCTTGAACGTCACTGGGGAGTTATTCTCAATTTTAGTAGTAACCTTACTGAGGTGGTGTATCGCCCGTATAAGATCATACATGAATTTAATAGCGGTCTTTAAACGAGGAGGCGCTGGTATGTATCTCGGGTTGTTAGGGGCTCGCTGGGGTCCATTCGGACTACTCTCCCGATTACGAGATCCCCCAGAAAAGAAACGGTTTTGATAATTTCCCCTCAGGCTAGTGTTATTTGAAGTGGTTTGGTTTTCACTTGGTTTTCTTCCCAAACGGTGAAATGAAACAGCTCTGGGTGTTCGAATGGAAAAACGACCACGTGGGGGTCGAAGCGTCTAAAATTGGGAAAAGAGAGTGACCGAGGCATCCGGGATCTATTAGTATCACGGTCCTGATCCGAAGCAAATGCATTGGATCTATAATAATCGTGGTTCTGTAAATTGGTCACGTTCTGTAGTAGAATAGTCACGTTCGGTAAAATAGCGGTCTCGTCCGGTAAGATGCTCACGCTCAGTTAGCGGAGCATAATCAGTGTTAAACTCTAAGTCGAAATCAGAAACGAGAGCTGCACGTTTACGTTTAGCTCGATCGCGTTTGCGTATTGTTTGTAATAACAGATCTGGTCCGATCATGTAAATCGTCATCCATTGACATCAAATGGGATGGAGAGACAAAACGTGTGTTACGGGACAGAGCACGATCAAATCTATCTAAAGAGATAATTGGTCTATCTCTCCGAAAATGATCTGTCTGTTTATTCACGTCTCTGTAATTTTTCCCAATGAACTCACGTGTTTGGAGTCTTGAATAGACATTTGGAGCATTCACATAATCATCCAGATCATTTGCAAAGGGGTCGTGATGAAAATCACGTTCACGTTGTTGTGTTTCCCTAATCCGGTTTGAAAGAGCCGATCTGGAAATCGGAGAAGTGAGTCTCAGGCGTGGACGTGGAGAATCTCTCTGTCTACCGCGCCTCGACATCGAATCCATCCGAAAATAAACAAATCAACTTAAACAAATTCAGAAAAATAAAAAAAACAACACCGTTTGACTCGTCGCGACGTTTCGGTACTGAACTGTACCTTCTTCAGGCAGAATCAAACGGTTTAAAATGTGAAAACACTGAAAATCAAAGAAGATATACGAGGGAACAAAAGTTGGTGTTGTCAGTGCAAGAGAAAATGAATTGTGAGCTGTGATAGACTATGTGCTGTGAAATGAGCGTATATGAAATGACTCAGCAAAAATATTTAGAAATTTTAGTTGGTTGTAAAACCTTTTTAGAAATGTTAAATGATGAAAATACTATAAGTAAAAAAATATTTTTGTAAAGGAGAAAAAATGATGAAAGTAAAGAAATAAATTTTTTTGTATGAAAAAGAGTGGTTTTAAATGAAAATATGTTTAGTAAAAATGTTTTTAATGAACTTTTGTGATTATTGAAGAAAGAAATGAGTTGTTTTGAATGGAAATGTTTTTTAATAAAATGTTTTTTAATAAAAAATGATGTTTTTGAGTCTCCGTAAGCAAATAAATGTTGAAATAAACATAAATCCATGATAAAATATAAATCCAACTATGTCTGAGTGTCCAATATTCCTGAAAATAATCGTAAATAATGCTTTGAGTAAAAATAAAGTGTAAAATTTATTTATTTGTGTACAATTTGACGTCCCTATGGTGGTAAAATCCTTATAAACTGTCAAAATTGTATAATAAAGCGAATTTTGGCATAAAATGGCCAATGATATATTTTTTGCTGGAATTGTAACCATGAAATAGTATTTTAGAAGGTATAACAAGGTCGAACTAGATAAAATAAGCCATGTTAGATTAAACCGAATGGATCTAGAATGAAAGTGAGTCTGGAATGTTGGAAAAATAAGACAAATAGTACTAAAGAAAATTCCAGAAGATAATGGGAGGCCTCAATGTTACGCATGAAGGTGTATTGCAAGGCCCAGACCACAAAACGCATAAATGTAAAGAGTTTACATCAGATAGCACATTAATTAGGGATCAACCAAAGGAAAGGGAGAGCCAGAGGGCCCCGCAAGAGCCAAACGCACAAGGCCCGAAAGGGCACGGGGTCCAGAGTGAGAGGCACAGGCTGGATTAGGTATGTAAGTCCAGAGCCCAGTCCCCAAAGGGACCGGGCCCGGTTATGCACGGGCCTTCTCACCACTGGCCGCCCCGCACCCAAACGAGGCCCAAGCGCAGAGCCCCCAGAAGCCCCCAAAGCCCCCCCACCATCCCGGTCAATCCAGAGGTTAATTTAGGGTTAGGTCTGTGAGGTTTAAGATTAGTTATGGTTGGGGTTGAGTTGTTTAGGTTTAATTTAGTTAGATTTTTAGGTCTGTGAGGTTTAGGGTTAGTTATAGTTGGGGTAAGGTTGTCTGGGTTTAGTTTGTTGAAATCTTAATCTGTCAGGTTTAGAGTTAGTTGTGATTGGGGTTGCGTTGTTTAGGTTTATTTTATTTGGGTTTAGGATTGTGAGGTTTAGGGTTAGTTATGGTTGGGTTTAAGTTGTCTAGGTTTAGTTTGACTAGGTTTATGTTCTGTGAGGTTTTATGAAGTTAGGTTTGTGCGTGTGAGGTTTAGGGTCAGTTGTGGTTGTGGTTGGGTTGTCGAGATGAATTTCGGTCCTATGCTTCATTGAGGCCTCTGGGATAAATGGTATCAAGGCGTTTAATCCAAAGTCTTTCAGTTTTCAGTCGGTCACTTAAAGACCACGAAGGGACCGCCTGTAATCCCAAGAAACGTAAAGATGACAAACCGTGGGTCAAAAATGTTGGACTAAATATCGACGCTTTTCGATTTTGTGTCTAATATTGTAGGTATGTTGATATATGCGGCTGGAAAGATCATTTTTAGTTTGGCCCACATATTGCCGTCTACATTTGATACAGAAAATGAGATAGATGCAATTGCAAACTCGAGAGTTCAACAAACGTTGAAGGCGAAAGACTCGCCCGTGGACCTACTATGCACGCATAGCTGCGGAGAAAAATATTTGTGAGAACTACTTCGGCTCTTAATAATCGGTGCAGATAGTTTGCTATGAACCAATATGTCTCCTAGGTTTTTGTTCCTTTTGTATGCAGCTATAGGCTTGTGGTGTTGGAGAAAATTTGACGCCGAAAGAAATTTTGTGAAGTTCGCTTGATCGCCAGATTTAGTTGGAGGCTTTGGCTTGAGAAGTGCGACACCAAGGGAATAATTTTGGTCCTTGGTGTGGATTCTGATGGTAACGACGGTTTAGGGTCCCGAAAAGTTCTAAGAATTTGTCGTAAAAAAGACCTCGAATACCCACGCTACGTAGAGCGGTGAATAAAGTTTTGGTAGCATCGAGGAAACAAGCAGGTTCAGAACAGATCCTATGGAAACGGAGTAGTTGAGATTTGACTATGGCCCTGAAAGTATGTTTGGGGTGAAAACTGTGTTTGTGAAGAAGTGAGTGTGTGTCCGTTTCCTTGAAGTACACCCGGAAGTCCAGGAGACTCGTCTCCATGAATTTCGGGCCCTTGTACGTCGTGACATCTAGAAAATTAACCTCCCGGGAGTCTATAGTATATTTTATTTTAATCGAGGATTGGAAGTTATTTAAATGTTCGGCAAAACGAATAAAATCAACACGTGAATAGGTCCAGACACCCCAAATGTCGTCGAGAAAGCGAAGAAAAACAAGGGGTTTAAGAGGATAGGAGGACAAAGCGGATTCCTCCCACTGTGCCATGAAAATATTAGCGTAAGATGGCGCAAAAGTTTTCCCCCATCGCGGTTCCTTTAATTTGGAGATAAAATTTAGAGTCGAATTCAAAATCATTTTGGGTCAAATTGATTTTAAGGAGTTTGAGGATATACTCCTCGGGACGTTTGGAGTCCGGGAACTTGTCAAAGGTCTTTCTGACAGCCTCCAAACCCAAATCGGTTTCAATATTGGTATAGAGGCTGTCTATATCAATAGTAAAGAGTAACGCGTCTTGGGGAATTTTCAATTGTCTGATTTTATCAAGAAAATCATAGGTGTCCTTAATGTAACTCGAATGTTTCTGTGAGAGCGGACTTAGAAAGTGTTCCACAAATTCTGCCGTAAAATATGTCTCGCTGCCACAGTCAGAAACAATAGGACGACCCGGCGGAATCTCGTGAGGTACGCTCCACGATTTGGGATCTTTGTGGATTTTTGGTAGAAGATAAAATCTCCTAGGTCTGGGATTCTCATCACCAAGGAGATACCTCCTCTGTTTGGGACTGATTACTTTCCGATGGCACATCTCCTCCAAAAGGCGCTTAATCTCTGACAACGTCTGGGGGTACATGGGCTCGTCCCAAAGGACGATAATAGTCCTTCGCATCGAGTTGTCTACGTCCCTCCCAGATATATTGAGTCCTGTCCATGATAACGACCGCATTGCCCTTATCAGCAGGTTTTATTACAATCTGTTCGTTCTGACGTAATTCCCTGAGAGCCTGTGTCTCAGCTCGAGTTAAGTTATGTCTAACCTCCTGTCCCCAGTTAAGATGATTAAACGCATAATAGTCGGCTCTGACAATTTGTCTGATATTATGGGGGAGGCTGGAAAGTGAAGGAGTCCACTCCAAGGACCGACAAATGGAAGTTTTTGCTTTTGTGATTTTTTACCCTCAAAATATACCTCAAGTTGGAGTCTGCGATGATATGCTTGAAGGTCGCATAAAAGCTCCTTCTTTCTTGTTTTGAAACCGGTCGGGGTCGGAATGAACGAAAGACCCTTTGCGAGCAGAGACATTTGGCTCGGAGTGGGCGAGAAGCGTTTTGATAAATTAACAATGAGGTTGTCTACGCCTGTGTTGCGGCTAAGTTCAATAGGCAGTTTAAATATCTGGCCCAGTGTAACAACATTGACTTGGCGGTGGACGGTCTCCAATGGATACCGTCATCCTCTACCGCGAAATCAGAAAGCGGGAGGGACGGAATGCACTGGCAATGCTTCTGAATGTAAGTATTAATTTGCTCCAACATGAGTCGTTCCACCAAAGGGAGGACTCTGGCAAAATTGATGATCGGGACAAAGATCTCAGCATCCGGAAACCTGTCATGAGCTGTTTTATACGCCCTTTGTATCTCCTTAACGGCCGAAATATGAAATCTCTGACGGCGATTATTAAGACCGAAAGAGAGTATCACTTTCTCGGGTGAACGACAACCACGGCCTTCTGAATAAGGGTGGCCGTGTGCTGAAATTTAGCTCCAGGATACGCATCTATCTGTACGTTTGGATTCTGGAATTTTGGAAATCTAGCTACGTTGGAGTCACCCAGTATCACATATTTTTTGTTAATGGTCAAATTCCAATCAACATTTTTCCGGGTCGTATTAGCGTGACGTTTGGGTGCACCAACCGTGCTAGGAGAACTACTAGTGAGGTCTATTTCCATCGAAGGGGCCTGTACGGGCTCAAGTGGAACGGCGGTGGAAGGAGGTGGAAGAACAGGATCCACTCCCCCACCACTAGATTGCGGGATCACCGGGCTCAAAGTGGATGTTTTAGGAGTGGAGGCTGGGAAAGCCTCGTGTTCCCTTAGGAAACGTGATAGGGGCGACAAAACTGCAATTGAGTCATATGAATTATCAGACTCCATAAAATGCAGGCTCGAACCGGATGAGGAATTGGTTGTAACTGCTGGAGTCCTGAACTGGCCCCTAAACGAGGCACCTGAATCCTCCCGACTACTTGGAGCAGGGGAAGGAGGTGAAGAAGAAATAGTGCGTGCTGCACCAGGTCCTTCCTGTGCAAGCTGCGCAGATGTACCCGGCACGGGTGACGTCTTTGTGACCGTGCCGGGTCGTTGCAACTGCCTCTGCACTTTCGGTGTTGGCAGATTCTGTAGGCACAGGCTCCACTACCTTGGGAACAACAAGTCGACGAGAAAACGTGCGGGGAGTTCGTTGCTCCAATGGGTGGGACTGAGCAACCTGTATGGGCTGAACAGTCCCGCTCGAAGAGAGCTGCCCTTCAGCCGGTGTGGGCTCCAAGGGCGTAAAAGTGATGAGAGGAAGATTCCCCTCACCAACAGATCCCTCTCTATTTTGAGTGGGTGGTTGAGCAGAGCTGAACTCTCCCCTTATCGTAGGAGAAGTTTGAATCTGAGCATCTAAGGTTCGTGACTGGGTGTCGACTGGAACCTGGGGTGCCGGTACAGACACGGGTCTCTGTTGTGGCGAACCAGCCACCACCTGGGCGTATGTACGCGGTTGTGGTGATGTAGCTGACCTTTGGGCTTTGTTCGCAGCAGAGGGGTCGTCCGTGCGTGGTTCAGAAATCTCGGCTGTAATTAAGGCTTCAGCCTGTTGGATCGCCTCTTTAGTGATCCTGACCCCAAAGTTTCTATCAGCCCAGTTCGTAGCCACCTCGAAGGCATGCGACCAATCAGATCGATCGGTGTGGTCTTTAAGATCACGAATAATGCGTTCAATTAGCTCGTCGTAATGTTGTTCAAGTATGAGCTGCGCATTGAAAGACCAATTTCTAGCATTCCCATCTAACAGCTGTAATACTCTGTCGTTAGGGAAAGCTGGTTTTATTGTGTTTGTCAAAAATTGTGTGAGCCTCTTGAACGTCACTGGGGAGTTATTCTCAATTTTAGTAGTAACCTTACTGAGGTGGTGTATCGCCCGTATAAGATCATACATGAATTTAATAGCGGTCTTTAAACGAGGAGGCGCTGGTATGTATCTCGGGTTGTTAGGGGCTCGCTGGGGTCCATTCGGACTACTCTCCCGATTACGAGATCCCCCAGAAAAGAAACGGTTTTGATAATTTCCCCTCAGGCTAGTGTTATTTGAAGTGGTTTGGTTTTCACTTGGTTTTCTTCCCAAACGGTGAAATGAAACAGCTCTGGGTGTTCGAATGGAAAACGACCACGTGGGGGGTCGAAGCGCCTAAAATTGGGAAAAGAGAGTGACCGAGGCATCCGGGATCTATTAGTATCACGGTCCTGATCCGAAGCAAATGCATTGGATCTATAATAATCGTGTTCTGTAAATTGGTCACGTTCTGTAGTAGAATAGTCACGCTCGGAAAATAGCGGTCTCGTCCGGTAAGATGCTCACGCTCAGTTAGCGGAGCATAATCAGTGTTAAACTCTAAGTCGAAATCAGAAACGAGAGCTGCACGCTTACGTTTAGCTCGATCGCGCTGTATTGTTTGTAATAACAGATCTGGTCCGATCATGTAAATCGTCATCCATTGACATCAAATGGGATGGAGAGACAAAACGTGTGTTACGGGACAGAGCACGATCAAATCTATCTAAAGAGATAATTGGTCTATCTCTCCGAAAATGATCTGTCTGTTTATTCACGTCTCTGTAATTTTTCCCAATGAACTCACGTGTTTGGAGTCTTGAATAGACATTTGGAGCATTCACATAATCATCCAGATCATTTGCAAAGGGGTCGTGATGAAAATCACGTTCACGTTGTTGTGTTTCCCTAATCCGGCTTGAAAGAGCCGATCTGGAAATCGGAGAAGTGAGTCTCAGGCGTGACGTGGAGAATCTCTCTGTCTACCGCGCCCGACATCGAATCCATCCGAAAATAAACAAATCAACTTAAACAAATTCAGAAAAATAAAAACAACAACACCGCTTGACTCGTCGCGACGTTTCGGTACTGAACTGTACCTTCTTCAGGCAGAATCAAACGGTTTAAAATGTGAAAACACTGAAAATCAAAGAAGATATACGAGGGAACAAAAGTTGGTGTTGTCAGTGCAAGAGAAAATGAATTGTGAGCTGTGATAGACTATGTGCTGTGAAATGAGCGTATATGAAATGACTCAGCAAAAATATTTAGAAATTTTAGTTGGTTGTAAAACCTTTTTAGAAATGTTAAATGATGAAAATACTATAAGTAAAAAAATATTTTTGTAAAGGAGAAAAATATGAAAGTAAAGAAATAAATTTTTTTTGTATGAAAAAGAGTGGTTTTAAATGAAAATATGTTTAGTAAAAATGTTTTTAATGAACTTTTGTGATTATTGAAGAAAGAAATGAGTTGTTTTGAATGGAAATGTTTTTTAATAAAATGTTTTTTAATAAAAAATGATGTTTTTGAGTCTCCGTAAGCAAATAAATGTTGAAATAAACATAAATCCATGATAAAATATAAATCCAACTATGTCTGAGTGTCCAATATTCCTGAAAATAATCGTAAATAATGCTTTGAGTAAAAATAAAGTGTAAAATTTATTTATTTGTGTACAATTTGACGTCCCTATGGTGGTAAAATCCTTATAAACTGTCAAAATTGTATAATAAAGCGAATTTTGGCATAAAATGGCCAATGATATATTTTTTGCTGGAATTGTAACCATGAAATAGTATTTTAGAAGGTATAACAAGGTCGAACTAGATAAAATAAGCCATGTTAGATTAAACCGAATGGATCTAGAATGAAAGTGAGTCTGGAATGTTGGAAAAATAAGACAAATAGTACTAAAGAAAATTCCAGAAGATAATGGGAGGCCTCAATGTTACGCATGAAGGTGTATTGCAAGGCCCAGACCACAAAACGCATAAATGTAAAGAGTTTACATCAGATAGCACATTAATTAGGGATCAACCAAAGGAAAGGGAGAGCCAGAGGGCCCCGCAAGAGCCAAACGCACAAGGCCCGAAAGGGCACGGGGTCCAGAGTGAGAGGCACAGGCTGGATTAGGTATGTAAGTCCAGAGCCCAGTCCCCAAAGGGACCGGGCCCGGTTATGCACGGGCCTTCTCACCACTGGCCGCCCCGCACCCAAACGAGGCCCAAGCGCAGAGCCCCCAGAAGCCCCCAAAGCCCCCCCACCATCCCGGTCAATCCAGAGGTTAATTTAGGGTTAGGTCTGTGAGGTTTAAGATTAGTTATGGTTGGGGTTGAGTTGTTTAGGTTTAATTTAGTTAGATTTTTAGGTCTGTGAGGTTTAGGGTTAGTTATAGTTGGGGTAAGGTTGTCTGGGTTTAGTTTGTTGAAATCTTAATCTGTCAGGTTTAGAGTTAGTTGTGATTGGGGTTGCGTTGTTTAGGTTTATTTTATTTGGGTTTAGGATTGTGAGGTTTAGGGTTAGTTATGGTTGGGTTTAAGTTGTCTAGGTTTAGTTTGACTAGGTTTATGTTCTGTGAGGTTTTATGAAGTTAGGTTTGTGCGTGTGAGGTTTAGGGTCAGTTGTGGTTGTGGTTGGGTTGTCGAGATGAATTTCGGTCCTATGCTTCATTGAGGCCTCTGGGATAAATGGTATCAAGGCGTTTAATCCAAAGTCTTTCAGTTTTCAGTCGGTCACTTAAAGACCACGAAGGGACCGCCTGTAATCCCAAGAAACGTAAAGATGACAAACCGTGGGTCAAAAAATGTTGGACTAAATATCGACGCTTTTCGATTTTGTGTCTAATATTGTAGGTATGTTGATATATGCGGCTGGAAAGATCATTTTTAGTTTGGCCCACATATTGCCGTCTACATTTGATACAGAAAATGAGATAGATGCAATTGCAACTCGAGAGTTCAACAAACGTTGAAGGCGAAAGACTCGGCCCGTGGACCTACTATGCACGCATAGCTGCGGAGAAAAATATTTGTGAGAACTACTTCGCTCTTAATAATCGGTGCAGATAGTTTGCTATGAACCAATATGTCTCCTAGGTTTTTGTTCCTTTTGTATGCAGCTATAGGCTTGTGGTGTTGGAGAAAATTTGACGCCGAAAGAAATTTTGTGAAGTTCGCTTGATCGCCAGATTTAGTTGGAGGCTTTGGCTTGAGAAGTGCGACACCAAGGGAATAATTTTGGTCCTTGGTGTGGATTCTGATGGTAACGACGGTTTAGGGTCCCGAAAAGTTCTAAGAATTTGTCGTAAAAAAGACCTCGAATACCCACGCTACGTAGAGCGGTGAATAAAGTTTTGGTAGCATCGAGGAAACAAGCAGGTTCAGAACAGATCCTATGGAAACGGAGTAGTTGAGATTTGACTATGGCCCTGAAAGTATGTTTGGGGTGAAAACTGTGTTTGTGAAGAAGTGAGTGTGTGTCCGTTTCCTTGAAGTACACCCGGAAGTCCAGGAGACTCGTCTCCATGAATTTCGGGCCCTTGTACGTCGTGACATCTAGAAAATTAACCTCCCGGGAGTCTATAGTATATTTTATTTTAATCGAGGATTGGAAGTTATTTAAATGTTCGCAAAACGAATAAAATCAACACGTGAATAGGTCCAGACACCCCAAATGTCGCCGAGAAAGCGAAGAAAAACAAGGGGTTTAAGAGGATAGGAGGACAAAGCGGATTCCTCCCACTGTGCCATGAAAATATTAGCGTAAGATGGCGCAAAAGTTTTCCCCCATCGCGGTTCCTTTAATTTGGAGATAAAATTTAGAGTCGAATTCAAAATCATTTTGGGTCAAATTGATTTTAAGGAGTTTGAGGATATACTCCTCGGGACGCTTGGAGTCCGGGAACTTGTCAAAGGTCTTTCTGACAGCCTCCAAACCCAAATCGGTTTCAATATTGGTATAGAGGCTGTCTATATCAATAGTAAAGAGTAACGCGTCTTGGGGAATTTTCAATTGTCTGATTTTATCAAGAAAATCATAGGTGTCCTTAATGTAACTCGAATGTTTCTGTGAGAGCGGACTTAGAAAGTGTTCCACAAATTCTGCCGTAAAATATGTCTCGCTGCCACAGTCAGAAACAATAGGACGACCCGGCGGAATCTCGTGAGGTACGCTCCACGATTTGGGATCTTTGTGGATTTTTGGAGAAGATAAAATCTCCTAGGTCTGGGATTCTCATCACCAAGGAGATACCTCCTCTGTTTGGGACTGATTACTTTCCGATGGCACATCTCCTCCAAAAGGCGCTTAATCTCTGACAACGCCTGGGGGTACATGGGCTCGGCCCAAAGGACGATAATAGTCCTTCGCATCGAGTTGTCTACGCCCCTCCCAGATATATTGAGTCCTGTCCATGATAACGACCGCATTGCCCTTATCAGCAGGTTTTATTACAATCTGTTTGCTCTGACGTAATTCCCTGAGAGCCTGTGTCTCAGCTCGAGTTAAGTTGTGTCTAACCTCCTGTCCCCAGTTAAGATGATTAAACGCATAATAGTCGGCTCTGACAATTTGTCTGATATTATGGGGGAGGCTAGAAAGTGAAGGAGTCCACTCCGATGGGCCGACAAATGGAAGTTTTTGCTTTTGTGATTTTTTACCCTCAAAATATACCTCAAGTTGGAGTCGGCGATGATACGCTTGAAGGTCGCATAAAAGCTCCTCCTTTCTTGTTTTAAAACCGGTCGGGATCGGAATGAACGAAAGACCCTTTGCGAGCAGAGACATTTGGCTCGGAGTGGGCGAGAAGCGCTTCGATAAATTAACAATGAGGTTGTCTACGCCTGTGTTGCGGCTAAGTTCAATAGGCAGTTTAAATATCTAGCCCAGTGTAACAACATTGACTTGGCGGTAGACGGTCTCCAATGGATACCGTCATCCTCCACCGCGAAATCAGAAAGCGGGAGGGACGGAATGCACTTGCAATGCTTCTGAATGTAAGTATTAATTTGCTCCAACATGAGTCGTTCCACCAAAGGGAGGACTCTGGCAAAATTGATGATCGGGACAAAGATCTCAGCATCCGGAAACCGGTCATGAGCTGTTCTATACGCCCTTTGTATCTCCTTAACGGCCGAAATATGAAATCTCTGACGGCGATTATTAAGACCGAAAGAGAGTATCACTTTCTCGGGTTGAACGACAACCACGGCCTTCTGAATAAGGGTGGCCGCGTGCTGAAATTTAGCTCCAGGATACGCATCTATCTGTACGTTTGGATTCTGGAATTTTGGAAATCTAGCTACGTTGGAGTCACCCAGTATCACATATTTTTTGTTAATGGTCAAATTCCAATCAACATTTTTCCGGGTCGTATTAGCGTGACGCTTGGGTGCACCAACCATGCTAGGAGAACTACTAGTGAGGTCTATTTCCATCGAAGGGGCCTGTACGGGCTCAAGTGGAACGGCGGTGGAAGGAGGTGGAAGAACAGGATCCACTCCCCCACCACTAGATTGCGGGATAACCGGGCTCAAAGTGGATTCTTTTGGAGTGGAGGCTGGGAAAGCCTCGTGTTCCCTTAGGAAACGTGATAAGGGCGACAAAACTGCAATTGAGTCATATGAATTATCAGACTCCATAAAATGCAGGCTCGAACCGGATGAGGAATTGGTTGTAGCTGCTGGAGTCCTGAACTGGCCCCTAAACGAGGCACCTGAATCCTCACGACTACTTGGAGCGGGGGAAGGAGGTGAAGAAGAAATAATAGTGCGTGCTGCACTAGGTCCTTCTTGTGCAAGCTGCGCAGATGTACCCGGCACGGGTGACGCCTTTTGTGACCGTGCCAAGTCGTTGCAACTGCCTCTGCACTTTCGGTGTTGGCAGATTCTGTAGGCACAGGCTCCACTACCTTGGGAACAACAAGTCGACGAGAAAACGTGCGGGGAGTTCGTTGCTCCAATGGGTGGGACTGAGCAACCTGTATGGGCTGAACAGTCCCGTTCGAAGAGAGCTGCCCTTCAGCCGGTGTGGGCTCCAAGGGCGTAAAGTGATGAGAGGAAGATTCCCCTCACCAACAGATCCCTCTCTATTTTGAGTGGGTGGTTGAGCAGAGCTGAACTCTCCCCTTATCGTAGGAGAAGTTTGAATCTGAGCATCTAAGGTTCGTGACTGGGTGTCGACTGGAACCTGGGGTGCCGGTACAGACACGGGTCTCTGTTGTGGCGAACCAGCCACCACCTGGGCGTATGTACGCGGTTGTGGTGATGTAGCTGACCTTTGGGCTTTGTTCGCAGCAGAGGGGTCGTCCGTGCGTGGTTCAGAAATCTCGGCTGTAATTAAGGCTTCAGCCTGTTGGATCGCCTCTTTAGTGATCCTGACCCCAAAGTTTCTATCAGCCCAGTTCGTAGCCACCTCGAAGGCATGCGACCAATCAGATCGATCGGTGTGGTCTTTAAGATCACGAATAATGCGTCAATTAGCTCGTCGTAATGTTGTTCAAGTATGAGCTGCGCATTGAAAGACCAATTTCTAGCATTCCCATCTAACAGCTGTAATACTCTGTCGTTAGGGAAAGCTGGTTTTATTGTGTTTGTCAAAAATTGTGTGAGCCTCTTGAACGTCACTGGGGAGTTATTCTCAATTTTAGTAGTAACCTTACTGAGGTGGTGTATCGCCCGTATAAGATCATACATGAATTTAATAGCGGTCTTTAAACGAGGAGGCGCTGGTATGTATCTCGGGTTGTTAGGGGCTCGCTGGGGTCCATTCGACTACTCTCCGATTACGAGATCCCCCAGAAAAGAAACGGTTTTGATAATTTCCCTCAGGCTAGTGTTATTTGAAGTGGTTTGATTTTCACTTGGTTTTCTTCCCAAACGGTGAAATGAAACAGCTCTGGGTGTTCGAATGGAAAAACGACCACGTGGGGGTCAAGCGCCTAAAATTGGGAAAAGAGAGTGACCGAGGCATCCGGGATCTATTAGTATCACGGTCCTGATCCTAAGCAAATGCATTGGATCTATAATAATCGTGTTCTGTAAATTGGTCACGCTCTGTAGTAGAATAGTCACGCTCGTAAAATAGCGGTCTCGTCCGGTAAGATGCTCACGCTCAGTTAGCGGAGCATAATCAGTGTTAAACTCTAAGTCGAAATCAGAAACGAGAGCTGCACGCTTACGCTTAGCTCGATCGCGCTGCGTATTGTTTGTAATAACAGATCTGGTCCGATCATGTAAATCATCATCCATTGACATCAAATGGGATGGAGAGACAAAACGTGTGTGTTATGGGACAGAGCACGATCAAATCTATCTAAAGAGATAATTGGTCTATCTCTCCGAAAATGATCTGTCTGTTTATTCACGCCTCTGTAATTTTTCCCGATGAACTCACGTGTTTGGAGTCTTGAATAGACATTTGGAGCATTCACATAATCATCCAGATCATTTGCAAAGGGGTCGTGATGAAAATCACGCTCACGTTGTTGTGTTTCCCTAATCCGGTTTGAAAGAGCCGATCTGGAAATCGGAGAAGTGAGTCTCAGGCGTGGACGTGGAGAATCTCTCTGTCTACCGCGCCGACATCGAATCCATCCGAAAATAAACAAATCAACTTAAACAAATTCAGAAAAATAAAAACAACAACACCGCTTGACTCGTCGCGACGCTTCGGGTACTGAACCGTACCTTCTTCAGGCAGAATCAAACGGTTTAAAACGTGAAAACACTGAAAATCAAAGAAGATATACGAGGGAACAAAAGTTGGTGTTGTCAGTGCAAGAGAAAATGAATTGTGAGCTGTGATAGACTATGTGCTGTGAAATGAGCGTATATGAAATGACTCAGCAAAAATATTTAGAAATTTTAGTTGGTTGTAAAACCTTTTTAGAAATGTTAAATGATGAAAATACTATAAGTAAAAAAATATTTTTGTAAAGGAGAAAAATTAATGAAAGTAAAGAAATAAATTTTTTTTGTATGAAAAAAGAGTGGTTTTAAATGAAAATATGTTTGGTAAAAATGTTTTTAATGAACTTTTGTGATTATTGAAGAAAGAAATGAGTTGTTTTGAATGGAAATGTTTTTTAATAAAATGTTTTTTAATAAAAAAATGATGTTTTTGAGTCTCCGTATGCAAATAAATGTTGAAATAAACATAAATCCATGATAAAATATAAATCCAACTATGTCTGAGTGTCCAATATTCCTGAAAATAATCGTAAATAATGCTTTGAGTAAAAATAAAGTGTAAAATTTATTTATTTGTGTACAATTTGACGTCCCTATGGTGGTAAAATCCTCATAAACTGTCAAAATTGTATAATAAAGCGAATTTTGGCATAAAATGGCCAATGATATATTTTTTGCTGGAATTGTAACCATGAAATAGTATTTTAGAAGGTATAACAAGGTCGAACTAGATAAAATAAGCCATGTTAGATTAAACCGAATGGATCTAGAATGAAAGTGAGTCTGGAATGTTGGAAAAATAAGACAAATAGTACTAAAGAAAATTCCAGAAGATAATGGGAGGCCTCAATGTTACGCATGAAGGTGTATTGCAAGGCCCAGACCACAAAACGCATAAATGTAAAGAGTGTACATCAGATAGCGCATTAATTAGGGATCAACCAAAGGAAAGGGAGAGCCAGAGGGCCCCGCAAGAGCCAAACGCACAAGGCCCGAAAGGGCACGGGGTCCAGAGTGAGAGGCACAGGCTGGATTAGGTATGTAAGTCCAGAGCCCAGTCCCCAAAGGGACCGGGCCCGGTTATGCACGGGCCTTCTCACCACTGGCCGCCCCGCACCCAAACGAGGCCCAAGCGCAGAGCCCCCAGAAGCCCCCAAAGCCCCCCCACCATCCCGGTCAATCCAGAGGTTAATTTAGGGTTAGGTCTGTGAGGTTTAAGATTAGTTATGGTTGGGGTTGAGTTGTTTAGGTTGAATTTAGTTAGATTTTTAGGTCTGTGAGGTTTAGGGTTAGTTATAGTTGGGGTAAGGTTGTCTGGGTTTAGTTTGTTGAAATCTTAATCTGTCAGGTTTAGAGTTAGTTGTGATTGGGGTTGCGTTGTTTAGGTTTATTTTATTTGGGTTTAGGATTGTGAGGTTTAGGGTTAGTTATGGTTGGGTTTAAGTTGTCTAGGTTTAGTTTGACTAGGTTTATGTTCTGTGAGGTTTTATGAAGTTAGGTTTGGGCGTGTGAGGTTTAGGGTCAGTTGTGGTTGTGGTTGGGTTGTCGAGATGAATTTCGGTCCTATGCTTCATTGAGGCCTCTGGGATAAATTGTATCAAGGCGTTTAATCCAAAGTCTTTCAGTTTTCAGTCGGTCACTTAAAGACCACGAAGGGACCGCCTGTAATCCCAAGAAACGAAAGACGACAAACCGTGGGTCAAAAATGTTGGACTAAATATCGACGCTTTCGATTTTGTGTCTAATATTGTAGGTATGTTGATATATGCGGCTGGAAAGATCATTTTTAGTTTGGCCCACATATTGCCGCCTACATTTGATACAGAAAATGAGATAGATGCAATTGCAACTCGAGAGTTCAACAAACGTTGAAGGCGAAAGACTCGGCCCGTGGACCTACTATGCACGCATAGCTGCGGAGAAAAATATTTGTGAGAACTACTTCGGCTCTTAATAATCGGTGCAGATAGTTTGCTATGAACCAATATGTCTCCTAGGTTTTTGTTCCTTTTGTATGCAGCTATAGGCTTGTGGTGTTGGAGAAAATTTGACGCCGAAAGAAATTTTGTGAAGTTCGCTTGATCGCCAGATTTAGTTGGAGGCTTTGGCTTGAGAAGTGCGACACCAAGGGAATAATTTTGGTCCTTGGTGTGGATTCTGATGGTAACGACGGTTTAGGGTCCCGAAAAGTTCTAAGAATTTGTCGTAAAAAGACCTCGAATACCCACGCTACGAGAGCGGTGAATAAAGTTTTGGTAGCATCGAGGAAACAAGCAGGTTCAGAACAGATCCTATGGAAACGGAGTAGTTGAGATTTGACTATGGCCCTGAAAGTATGTTTGGGGTGAAAACTGTGTTTGTGAAGAAGTGAGTGTGTGTCCGTTTCCTTGAAGTACACCTGGAAGTCCAGGAGACTCGTCTCCATGAATTTCGGGCCCTTGTACGTCGTGGACATCTAGAAAAATTAACCTCCCGGGAGTCTATAGTATATTTTATTTTAATCGAGGATTGGAAGTTATTTAAATGTTCGGCAAAACGAATAAAATCAACACGCGAATAGGTCCAGACACCCCAAATGTCGCCGAAAGCGAAGAAAAACAAGGGGTTTAAGAGGATAGGAGGACAAAGCGGATTCCTCCCACTGTGCCATGAAAATATTAGCGTAAGATGGCGCAAAAGTTTTCCCCATCGCGGTTCCTTTAATTTGGAGATAAAATTTAGAGTCGAATTCAAAATCATTTTGGGTCAAATTGATTTTAAGGAGTTTGAGGATATACTCCTCGGGACGTTTGGAGTCCGGGAACTTGTCAAAGGTCTTTCTGACAGCCTCCAAACCCAAATCGGTTTCAATATTGGTATAGAGGCTGTCTATATCAATGGTAAAGAGTAACGCGTCTTGGGGAATTTTCAATTGTCTGATTTTATCAAGAAAATCATAGGTGTCCTTAATGTAACTCGAATGTTTCTGTGAGAGCGGACTTAGAAAGTGTTCCACAAATTCTGCCGTAAAATATGTCTCGCTGCCACAGTCAGAAACAATAGGACGACCCGGCGGAATCTCGTGAGGTACGCTCCACGATTTGGGATCTTTGTGGATTTTTGGTAGAAGATAAAATCTCCTAGGTCTGGGATTCTCATCACCAAGGAGATACCTCCTCTGTTTGGGACTGATTACTTTCCGATGGCACATCTCCTCCAAAAGGCGCTTAATCTCTGACAACGCCTGGGGGTACATGGGCTCGCCCAAAGGACGATAATAGTCCTTCGCATCGAGTTGTCCACGCCCCTCCCAGATATATTGAGTCCTGTCCATGATAACGACCGCATTGCCCTTTATCAGCAGGTTTTATTACAATCTGTCCGCTCTGACGTAATTCCCTGAGAGCCTGTGTCTCAGCTCGAGTTAAGTTATGTCTAACCTCCTGTCCCCAGTTAAGATGATTAAACGCATAATAGTCGGCTCTGACAATTTGTCTGATATTATGGGGGAGGCTGAAAGTGAAGGAGTCCACTCCGAAGGACCGACAAATGGAAGTTTTTGCTTTTGTGATTTTTTACCCTCAAAATATACCTCAAGTTGGAGTCTGCGATGATATGCTTGAAGGTCGCATAAAAGCTCCTTCTTTCTTGTTTTGAAACCGGTCGGGGTCGGAATGAACGAAAGACCCTTTGCGAGCAGAGACATTTGGCTCGGAGTGGGCGAGAAGCGTTTTGATAAATTAACAATGAGGTTGTCTACGCCTGTGTTGCGGCTAAGTTCAATAGGCAGTTTAAATATCTGGCCCAGTGTAACAACATTGACTTGGCGGTGGACGGTCTCCAATGGATACCGTCATCCTCTACCGCTAAATCAGAAAGCGGGAGGGACGGAATGCACTGGCAATGCTTCTGAATGTAAGTATTAATTTGCTCCAACATGAGTCGCTCCACCAAAGGGAGGACTCTGGCAAAATTGATGATCGGGACAAAGATCTCAGCATCCGGAAACCTGTCATGAGCTGTTTTATACGCCTTTGTATCTCCTTAACGGCCGAAATATGAAATCTCTGACGGCGATTATTAAGACCGAAAGAGAGTATTACTTTCTCGGTTGAACGACAACAACGGCCTTCTGAATAAGGGTGGCCGCGCTGAAATTTAGCTCCAGGATACGCATCTATCTGTACGTTTGGATTCTGGAATTTTGGAAATCTAGCAACGTTGGAGTCACCCAGTATCACATATTTTTTGTTAATGGTCAAATTCCAATCAACATTTTTCCGGTCGTATTAGCGTGACGCTTGGGTGCACCAACCGTGCTAGGAGAACTACTAGTGAGGTCTATTTCAATCGAAGGGGCCTGTACGGGCTCAAGTGGAACGGAGGTGGAAGGAGGTGGAAGAACAGGATCCACTCCCCCACCACTAGATTGCGGGATAACCGGGCTCAAAGTGGATTCTTTTGGAGTGGAGGCTGGGAAAGCCTCGTGTTCCCTTAGGAAACGTGATAAGGGCGACAAAACTGCAATTGAGTCATATGAATGATCAGACTCCATAAAATGCAGGCTCGAACCGGATGAGGAATTGGTTGTAGCTGCTGGAGTCCTGAACTGGCCCCTAAACGAGGCACCTGAATCCTCACGACTACTTGGAGCGGGGGAAGGAGGTGAAGAAGAAATAATAGTGCGTGCTGCACTAGGTCCTTCTCGTGCAAGCTGCGCAGATGTACCCGGCACGGGTGACGTCTTTTGTGACCGTGCCGGGTCGTTGCAACTGCCTCTGCACTTTCGGTGTTGGCAGATTCTGTAGGCACAGGCTCCACTACCTTGGGAACAACAAGTCGACGAGAAAACGTATGGGGAGTTCGTTGCTCCAATGGGTGGGACTGAGCAACCTGTATGGGCTGAACAGTCCCGCTCGAAGAGAGCTGCCCTTCAGCCGGTGTGGGCTCCAAGGGCGTAAAAGTGATGAGAGGAAGATTCCCCTCACCAACAGATCCCTCTCTATTTTGAGTGGGTGGTTGAGCAGAGCTGAACTCTCCCCTTATCGTAGGAGAAGTTTGAATCTGAGCATCTAAGGTTCGTGACTGGGTGTCGACTGGAACCTGGGGTGCCGGTACAGACACGGGTCTCTGTTGTGGCGAACCAGCCACCACCTGGGCGTATGTACGCGGTTGTGGTGATGTAGCTGACCTTTGGGCTTTGTTCGCAGCAGAGGGGTCGTCCGTGCGTGGTTCAGAAATCTCGGCTGTAATTAAGGCTTCAGCCTGTTGGATCGCCTCCTTTAGTGATCCTGACCCCAAAGTTTCTATCAGCCCAGTTCGTAGCCACCTCGAAGGCATGCGACCAATCAGATCGATCGGTGTGGTCTTTAAGATCACGAATAATGCGTTCAATTAGCTCGTCGTAATGTTGTTCAAGCATGAGCTGCGCATTGAAAGACCAATTTCTAGCATTCCCATCTAACAGCTGTAATACTCTGTCGTTAGGGAAAGCTGGTTTTATTGTGTTTGTCAAAAATTGTGTGAGCCTCTTGAACGTCACTGGGGAGTTATTCTCAATTTTAGTAGTAACCTTACTGAGGTGGTGTATCGCCCGTATAAGATCATACATGAATTTAATAGCGGTCTTTAAACGAGGAGGCGCTGGTATGTATCTCGGGTTGTTAGGGGCTCGCTGGGGTCCATTCGGACTACTCTCCCGATTACGAGATCCCCCAGAAAAGAAACGGTTTTGATAATTTCCCCTCAGGCTAGTGTTATTTGAAGTGGTTTGATTTTCACTTGGTTTTCTTCCCAAACGGTGAAATGAAACAGCTCTGGGTGTTCGAATGGAAAAACGACCACGTGGGGGTCAAGCGCCTAAAATTGGGAAAAGAGAGTGACCGAGGCATCCGGGATCTATTAGTATCACGGTCCTGATCCGAAGCAAATGCATTGGATCTATAATAATCGTGGTTCTGTAAATTGGTCACGCTCTGTAGTAGAATAGTCACGCTCAGTAAAATAGCGGTCTCGTCCCGTAAGATGCTCACGCTCAGTTAGCGGAGCATAATCAGTGTTAAACTCTAAGTCGAAATCAGAAACGAGAGCTGCACGCTTACGCTTAGCTCGATCGCTGCGTATTGTTTGTAATAACAGATCTGGTCCGATCATGTAAATCATCATCCATTGACATCAAATGGGATGGAGAGACAAAACGTGTGTTATGGGACAGAGCACGATCAAATCTATCTAAAGAGATAATTGGTCTATCTCTCCGAAAATGATCTGTCTGTTTATTCACGTCTCTGTAATTTTTCCCGATGAACTCACGTGTTTGGAGTCTTGAATAGACATTTGGAGCATTCACATAATCATCCAGATCATTTGCAAAGGGGTCGTGATGAAAATCACGCTCACGTTGTTGTGTTTCCCTAATCCGGTTTGAAAGAGCCGATCTGGAAATCGGAGAAGTGAGTCTCAGGCGTGGACGTGGAGAATCTCTCTGTCTACCGCGCCGACATCGAATCCATCCGAAAATAAACAAATCAACTTAAACAAATTCAGAAAAATAAAAAACAACAACACCGCTTGACTCGTCGCGACGCTTGGTACTGAACCGTACCTTCTTCAGGCAGAATCAAACGGTTTAAAACGTGAAAACACTGAAAATCAAAGAAGATATACGAGGGAACAAAAGTTGGTGTTGTCAGTGCAAGAGAAAATGAATTGTGAGCTGTGATAGACTATGTGCTGTGAAATGAGCGTATATGAAATGACTCAGCAAAAATATTTAGAAATTTTAGTTGGTTGTAAAACCTTTTTAGAAATGTTAAATGATGAAAATACTATAAGTAAAAAATATTTTTGTAAAGGAGAAAATTAATGAAAGTAAAGAAATAATTTTTTTTGTATGAAAAAGAGTGGTTTTAAATGAAAATATGTTTGGTAAAAATGTTTTTAATGAACTTTTGTGATTATTGAAGAAAGAAATGAGTTGTTTTGAATGGAAATGTTTTTTAATAAAATGTTTTTTAATAAAAAATGATGTTTTTGAGTCTCCGTATGCAAATAAATGTTGAAATAAACATAAATCCATGATAAAATATAAATCCAACTATGTCTGAGTGTCCAATATTCCTGAAAATAATCGTAAATAATGCTTTGAGTAAAAAATAAAAGTGTAAAATTTATTTATTTGTGTACAATTTGACGTCCCTATGGTGGTAAAATCCTCATAAACTGTCAAAATTGTATAATAAAGCGAATTTTGGCATAAAATGGCCAATGATATATTTTTTTGCTGGAATTGTAACCATGAAATAGTATTTTAGAAGGTATAACAAGGTCGAACTAGATAAAATAAGCCATGTTAGATTAAACCGAATGGATCTAGAATGAAAGTGAGTCTGGAATGTTGGAAAAATAAGACAAATAGTACTAAAGAAAATTCCAGAAGATAATGGGAGGCCTCAATGTTACGCATGAAGGTGTATTGCAAGGCCCAGACCACAAAACGCATAAATGTAAAGAGTTTACATCAGATAGCGCATTAATTAGGGATCAACCAAAGGAAAGGGAGAGCCAGAGGGCCCCGCAAGAGCCAACGCACAAGGCCCGAAAGGGCACGGGTCCAGAGTGAGAGGCACAGGCTGGATTAGGTATGTAAGTCCAGAGCCCAGTCCCCAAAGGACCGGGCCCGGCTATGCACGGGCCTTCTCACCACTGGCCGCCCGCACCCAAACGAGGCCCAAGCGCAGAGCCCCCAGAAGCCCCCAAAGCCCCCCACCATCCCGGTCAATCCAGAGGTTAATTTAGGGTTAGGTCTGTGAGGTTTAAGATTAGTTATGGTTGGGGTTGAGTTGTTTAGGTTGAATTTAGTTAGATTTTTAGGTCTGTGAGGTTTAGGGTTAGTTATAGTTGGGGTAAGGTTGTCTGGGTTTAGTTTGTTGAAATCTTAATCTGTCAGGTTTAGAGTTAGTTGTGATTGGGGTTGCGTTGTTTAGGTTTATTTTATTTGGGTTTAGGATTGTGAGGTTTAGGGTTAGTTATGGTTGGGTTTAAGTTGTCTAGGTTTAGTTTGACTAGGTTTATGTTCTGTGAGGTTTTATGAAGTTAGGTTTGGGCGTGTGAGGTTTAGGGTCAGTTGTGGTTGTGGTTGGGTTGTCGAGATGAATTTCGGTCCTATGCTTCATTGAGGCCTCTGGGATAAATTGTATCAAGGCGTTTAATCCAAAGTCTTTCAGTTTTCAGTCGGTCACTTAAAGACCACGAAGGACCGCCTGTAATCCCAAGAAACGTAAAGACGACAAACCGTGGGTCAAAAATGTTGGACTAAATATCGACGCCGATTTTGTGTCTAATATTGTAGGTATGTTGATATATGCGGCTGGAAAGATCATTTTTAGTTTGGCCCACATATTGCCGCCTACATTTGATACAGAAAATGAGATAGATGCAATTGCAAACTCGAGAGTTCAACAAACGTTGAAGGCGAAAGACTCGGCCCGTGGACCTACTATGCACGCATAGCTGCGGAGAAAAATATTTGTGAGAACTACTCGCTCTTAATAATCGGTGCAGATAGTTTGCTATGAACCAATATGTCTCCTAGGTTTTTGTTCCTTTTGTATGCAGCTATAGGCTTGTGGTGTTGGAGAAAATTTGACGCCGAAAGAAATTTTGTGAAGTTCGCTTGATCGCCAGATTTAGTTGGAGGCTTTGGCTTGAGAAGTGCGACACCAAGGGAATAATTTTGGTCCTTGGTGTGGATTCTGATGGTAACGACGGTTTAGGGTCCCGAAAAGTTCTAAGAATTTGTCGTAAAAAAGACCTCGAATACCCACGCTACGTAGAGCGGTGAATAAAGTTTTGGTAGCATCGAGGAAACAAGCAGGTTCAGAACAGATCCTATGGAAACGGAGTAGTTGAGATTTGACTATGGCCCTGAAAGTATGTTTGGGGTGAAAACTGTGTTTGTGAAGAAGTGAGTGTGTGTCCGTTTCTTGAAGTACACCCGAAGTCCAGGAGACTCGCCTCCATGAATTTCGGGCCCTTGTACGTCGTGACATCTAGAAAAATTAACCTCCCGGGAGTCTATAGTATATTTTATTTTAATCGAGGATTGGAAGTTATTTAAATGTTCGGCAAAACGAATAAAATCAACACGTGAATAGGTCCAGACACCCCAAATGTCGCGAGAAAGCTAAGAAAAACAAGGGGTTTAAGAGGATAGGAGGACAAAGCGGATTCCTCCCACTGTGCCATGAAAATATTAGCGTAAGATGGCGCAAAAGTTTTCCCCATCGTGTTCCTTTAATTTGGAGATAAAATTTAGAGTCGAATTCAAAATCATTTTGGGTCAAATTGATTTTAAGGAGTTTGAGGATATACTCCTCGGGACGCTTGGAGTCCGGGAACTTGTCAAAGGTCTTTCTGACAGCCTCCAAACCCAAATCGGTTTCAATATTGGTATAGAGGCTGTCTATATCAATGGTAAAGAGTAACGCCGCCTTGGGGAATTTTCAATTGTCTGATTTTATCAAGAAAATCATAGGTGTCCTTAATGTAACTCGAATGTTTCTGTGAGAGCGGACTTAGAAAGTGTTCCACAAATTCTGCCGTAAAATATGTCTCGCTGCCACAGTCAGAAACAATAGGACGACCCCGCGGAATCTCGTGAGGTACGCTCCACGATTTGGGATCTTTGTGGATTTTTGCAGAAGATAAAATCTCCTAGGTCTGGGATTCTCATCACCAAGGAGATACCTCCTCTGTTTGGGACTGATTACTTTCCGATGGCACATCTCCTCCAAAAGGCGCTTAATCTCTGACAACGTCTGGGGGTACATGGGCTCGGCCCAAAGGACGATAATAGTCCTTCGCATCGAGTTGTCTACGTCCCTCCCAGATATATTGAGTCCTGTCCATGATAACGACCGCATTGCCCTTATCAGCAGGTTTTATTACAATCTGTTCGCTCTGACGTATTCCCTGAGAGCCTGTGTCTCAGCTCGAGTTAAGTTATGTCCAACCTCCTGTCCCCAGTTAAGATGATTAAACGATAATAGTCGGCTCTGACAATTTGTCTGATATTATGGGGGAGGCTGAAAGTGAAGGAGTCCACTCCGAAGGACCGACAAATGGAAGTTTTTGCTTTTGTGATTTTTTACCCTCAAAATATACCTCAAGTTGGAGTCTGCGATGATATGCTTGAAGGTCGCATAAAAGCTCCTTCTTTCTTGTTTTGAAACCGGTCGGGGTCGGAATGAACGAAAGACCCTTTGAGAGCAGAGACATTTGGCTCGGAGGGGCGAGAAGCGTTTTGATAAATTAACAATGAGGTTGTCTACGCCTGTGTTGCGGCTAAGTTCAATAGGCAGTTTAAATATCTGGCCCAGTGTAACAACATTGACTTGGCGGTGGACGGTCTCCAATGGATACCGTCATCCTCTACCGCAAATCAGAAAGCGGGAGGGACGGAATGCACTGGCAATGCTTCTGAATGTAAGTATTAATTTGCTCCAACATGAGTCGCTCCACCAAAGGGAGGACTCTGGCAAAATTGATGATCGGGACAAAGATCTCAGCATCCGGAAACCTGTCATGAGCTGTTTTATACGCCTTGTATCTCCTTAACGGCCGAAATATGAAATCTCTGACGGCGATTATTAAGACCGAAAGAGAGTATTACTTTCTGGTTGAACGACAACAACGGCCTTCTGAATAAGGGTGGCAAGCGTGCTGAAATTTAGCTCCAGGATACGATCTATCTGTACGTTTGGATTCTGGAATTTTGGAAATCTAGCAACGTTGGAGTCACCCAGTATCACATATTTTTTGTTAATGGTCAAATTCCAATCAACATTTTTCCGGTCGTATTAGCGTGACGCTTGGGTGCACCAACCGTGCTAGGAGAACTACTAGTGAGGTCTATTTCAATCGAAGGGGCCTGTACGGGCTCAAGTGGAACGGAGGTGGAAGGAGGTGGAAGAACAGGATCCACTCCCCACCACTAGATTGCGGGATAACCGGGCTCAAAGTGGATTCTTTTGGAGTGGAGGCTGGGAAAGCCTCGTGTTCCCTTAGGAAACGTGATAAGGGCGACAAAACTGCAATTGAGTCATATGAATGATCAGACTCCATAAAATGCAGGCTCAAACCGGATGAGGAATTGGTTGTAGCTGCTGGAGTCCTGAACTGGCCCCTAAACGAGGCACCTGAATCCTCACGACTACTTGGAGCGGGGAAGGAGGTGAAGAAGAAATAATAGTGCGTGCTGCACTAGGTCCTTCTCGCAAGCTGCGCAGATGTACCCGGCACGGGTGACGCCTTTGTGACCGTGTCAAGTCGCTGCAACTGCCTCTGCACTTTCGGTGTTGGCAGATTCTGTAGGCACAGGCTCCACTACCTTGGGAACAACAAGTCGACGAGAAAACGTATGGGGAGTTCAAGTTGCTCCAATGGGTGGGACTGAGCAACCTGTATGGGCTGAACAGTCCCGTCGAAGAGAGCTGCCCTTCAGCCGGTGTGGGCTCCAAGGGCGTAAAAGTGATGAGAGGAAGATTCCCTCACCAACAGATCCTCTCTATTTTGAGTGGGTGGTTGAGCAGAGCTGAACTCTCCCCTTATCGTAGGAGAAGTTTGAATCTGAGCATCTAAGGTTCGTGACTGGGTGTCGACTGAACCTGGGGTGCCGGTACAGACACGGGTCTCTGTTGTGGCGAACCAGCCACCACCTGGGCGTATGTACGCGGTTGTGGTGATGTAGCTGACCTTGGGCTTGTTCGCAGCAGAGGGGTCGTCCGTGTGGTTCAGAAATCTCGGCTGTAATTAAGGCTTCAGCCTGTTGGATCGCCTCTTTAGTGATCCTGACCCCAAAGTTTCTATCAGCCCAGTTCGTAGCCACCCGAAGGCATGCGACCAATCAGATCGATCGGTGTGGTCTTTAAGATCACGAATAATGCGTTCAATTAGCCTCGCCGTAATGTTGTTCAAGTATGAGCTGCGCATTGAAAGACCAATTTCTAGCATTCCCATCTAACAGCTGTAATACTCTGTCGTTAGGGAAAGCTGGTTTTATTGTGTTTGTCAAAAATTGTGTGAGCCTCTTGAACGCCACTGGGGAGTTATTCTCAATTTTAGTAGTAACCTTACTGAGGTGGTGTATCGCCCGTATAAGATCATACATGAATTTAATAGCGGTCTTTAAACGAGGAGGCGCTGGTATGTATCTCGGGTTGTTAGGGGCTCGCTGGGGTCCATTCGGACTACTCTCCCGATTACGAGATCCCCCAGAAAAGAAACGGTTTTGATAATTTCCCCTCAGGCTAGTGTTATTTGAAGTGGTTTGATTTTCACTTGGTTTTCTTCCCAAACGGTGAAATGAAACAGCTCTGGGTGTTCGAATGGAAAAACGACTACGTGGGGGTCAAGCGTCTAAAATTGGGAAAAGAGAGTGACCGAGGCATCCGGGATCTATTAGTATCACGGTCCTGATCCGAAGCAAATGCATTGGATCTATAATAATCGTGTTCTGTAAATTGGTCACGCTCTGTAGTAGAATAGTCACGCTCAGTAAAATAGCGGTCTCGTCCGGTAAGATGCTCACGCTCAGTTAGCGGAGCATAATCAGTGTTAAACTCTAAGTCGAAATCAGAAACGAGCCGCACGCTTACGCTTAGCTCGATCGCTTGCGGTATTGTTTGTAATAACAGATCTGGTCCGATCATGTAAATCATCATCCATTGACATCAAATGGGATGGAGAGACAAAACGTGTGTTGCGGGACAGAGCACGATCAAATCTATCTAAAGAGATAATTGGTCTATCTCTCCGAAAATGATCTGTCTGTTTATTCACGTCTCTGTAATTTTTCCCGATGAACTCACGTGTTTGGAGTCTTGAATAGACATTTGGAGCATTCACATAATCATCCAGATCATTTGCAAAGGGTCGTGATGAAAATCACGCTCACGTTGTTGTGTTTCCCTAATCCGGTTTGAAAGAGCCGATCTGGAAATCGGAGAAGTGAGTCTCAGGCGTGACGTGGAGAATCTCTCTGTCTACCGCGCGCTTCGACATCGAATCCATCCGAAAATAAACAAATCAACTTAAACAAATTCAGAAAAATAAAAAACAACAACACCGCTTGGACTCGCCAGCGACGTTTCGGTACTGAACTGTACCTTCTTCAGGCAGAATCAAACGGTTTAAAACGTGAAAACACTGAAAATCAAAGAAGATATACGAGGAACAAAAGTTGGTGTTGTCAGTGCAAGAGAAAATGAATTGTGAGCTGTGATAGACTATGTGCTGTGAAATGAGCGTATATGAAATGACTCAGCAAAATATTTAGAAATTTTAGTTGGTTGTAAAACCTTTTAGAAATGTTAAATGATGAAAATACTATAAGTAAAAAAATATTTTTGTAAAGGAGAAAAATAATGAAAGTAAAGAAATAAATTTTTTTGTATGAAAAGAGTGGTTTTAAATGAAAAATATGTTTGGTAAAAATGTTTTTAATGAACTTTTGTGATTATTGAAGAAAGAAATGAGTTGTTTTGAATGGAAATGTTTTTTAATAAAATGTTTTATATAAAAATGATGTTTTTGAGTCTCCTAAGCAAATAAATGTTGAAATAAACATAAATCCATGATAAAATATAAATCCAACTATGTCTGAGTGTCCAATATTCCTGAAAATAATCGTAATAATAGCTTGAGTAAAAATAAAGGTAAAATTTATTTATTTGTGTACAATTTGACGCTCCTATGGTGGTAAAATCCTTATAAACTGTCAAAATTGTATAATAAAGCTAATTTTGCATAAATGGCTAATGATATATTTTGCTGGAATCAGAAATCATGAAATAGTATTTTAGAAGGTATAACAAGGTTTAACTAGATAAAATAAGCCATGTTAGATTAAACCGAATGGATCTAGAATGAAAGTGAGTCTGGAATGTTGGAAAAATAAGACAAATAGCACTAAAGAAAATTCCAGAAGATAATGAGGTCTAATGTTACGTATGGAAGGTGTATTGCAAGGCCCAGACCACAAAACGCATAAATGTAAAGAGTTTACATCAGATAGCGCATTAATTAGGGATCAACCAAAGGAAAGGGAGAGCCAGAGGGCCCCGCAAGAGCCAAACGCACAAGGCCCGAAAGGGCACGGGGTCCAGAGTGAGAGGCACAGGCTG